>OX459110.1:8516969-8851969 GCA_949775045.1 Metridium senile | reverse complement strand
CAGAAAATTTTGAATTGGTGAGGACGAATTCCGAAATTATTTTTTATACGTATTCCCATCAAATGTTTATGTGGCTATATAATTGACTATTTCAAAAAAGGTTTAATTTTGAATAATTATTCAATTCCTCGTCTTACTGTTTTTAATTTTATTTGTATTTTTTTTTCGTAGGTTTTAGCGCCAAGGAATATTTCATGGATTTGGAGTATATAGATTTAGGAACTACCGGAATAACTGGCCGGGGTAAGTGTTGATTTAAATGTTAAGAATTATAACGTAAACGCTGACATAACTTAGACGGGATTTATGAATAATTAGAGGTATATTAATTTTTAAGAGTAAAGTTGAGACCATGCTTTTCAGACGTTATATTGCTTGAATTTTCTCATGCTAATTATATAGAACAGTTCCTAGTATTAAATTGTGTGGCATAACTTTATTTGGATTTTGTCATTTCGTCATTTTGTTTTTTTGTTAGCAGTGAACTTGAACAGTGAGAATTTTTCTTGTGTTTGATAATGATATTACTTTATATATTGGGTCAGTAAATGATATCGATTCAGTGATCTATGCTTTTTTCTTTTTTCGTCAATTTGAACCTTGATAAAACTGTTGAATTTTTCTGGGGTTTTTTTGAGATCGTGAATTGAATTCTGACTTTTTTGAGTTAATATCTTTTACCAGGAGCCCACTCCTGCTTTTACTAAAAATCTAACTCATATTGATTTATTATCACATTGATTTTATTTCAAATCCGAAACATATCCATGACAAGAAAATTATAGAAACTGCAGCTTGCAACGTAAAAATATATATTTACTCTAATTTGCATTTTCACTCCACATCATTTCTGAATTTATTATTACCAAAAAAAAAAAAACATATTCCATAAATAACCTTTCAAAAATTTAAGATCAAGATATAGAGAGATATAAAAACTCATTTACAAGAGTCTTTTTGTAGCGAATTTATAAGCGTATATAGTTTATGTTATTGAAAATCATATTTTGAAGTGGCTCTTGCTAAAATTGACAAGGAAGTTTATGCTCGACATAAACATAATAGAAAATCAAACACCAACGAATAGAATCGTTATGAATCTGTACATGTTGATAAGAAAAAACGCAAAAACTATGATTTGTGAAGAAGGAGTTTGTTCTATTTATTATGAGACATGTTTTTCATGTTCTAGTTTTGCTGTGTTTTGTGTGTGTTTTGTGTTTCGTGTGTATGTGTTATATGATTTTTAATTTCATGTATTTAATAATACCCTATTATACAATCATTATAAATATACAACGTATAATACACATGTACATCTACGTACATTATTTAACATTACAGCTTCAAAAACCTGGTTTCCACGGTACGTCTAAATTCATACGTATTACCTCGACGTTTTACGTCTGTTTTTTTTTTTTTAAACGCGTAACTTAACGTACGTGAGCAGTTACCCACTTCCGTAAATTAATGTTTCAGTTCATAGATACGTATAGCACTATGGTGACTACCGCTACGTTTTACGTCATTACGTGCGTAACGTGAACGTGTTTTAAATACATACATACTTTTACGTGCATATATACTTGTATGTGGTGATCATCAACTAACCACATGTCTTGCGTTCTTACGTCATTTTACGTGCGTAACATGACATATATTATACTATTATACTATACTTTTACGTACATACATATGCATACATGTATGGGTGATCATCAACGACATGTCTTACGTCTATTTTTACGTAACATGACATATATTATACTATTACACTATACTTTTACGTACATGGTGATGATCAACGACACGTATTGCGTCATTTTACGTGCGTAAAAATATATTGTTACACTATCTTATAGTAATAATAGTATATAGTATCTTATGCATTGTACTTGCATGATTACTTACACGTTTTCCGCATTTTTACGTAACATGACAGATATTGCTACACTATCTTATAATATTTAATGTATATAGTATCCAAAGTATTGTATTTGTATGAATGCTAACACGTTTTCCGTCCATTTAAGTACATATTCTATATATTTTGCATGCGTTTACCTACGTGCACATACCTATTAATGAAATTAACTTCAGTAAACGTTTAGGGGGCGTTACGTAAATGCGTGCTTAATTAACTATACATACGTGCTTTTGTTGTGGATGATATCTATATCTCTGACAGGTTTTACATGGTTTGTTTTCGCGTAGTCTGCGTGAAGCTTTTTTGATATTTATGATAGAGTGACAGCATTAAAACCTTGAAATAAAAGCAAAATAGTTACATACATACGTGCTTTTGTTGTGGATGATATCTATATCTCTGACAGGTTTTACATGGTTTGTTTTCGCGTAGTCTGCGTGAAGCTTTTTTGATATTTATGATAGAGTGACAGCATTAAAACCTTGAAATAAAAGCAAAATAGTTACATACATACGTGCTTTTGTTGTGGATGATATCTATATCTCTGACAGGTTTTACATGGTTTGTTTTCGCGCAGTCTGCGTGAAGCTTTTTTGATATTTATGATAGAGTGACAGCATTAAAACTTTGAAATAAAAGCAAAATAGTTACATATATACGTTGCTTTTATTGTGGATGATATCTATATATCTGACAGGTTTTACAGAGTTTGTTTTCGCACTTCAAAAACGTGCAGTTTGGGTGAAGTGTTTTTGATATTTATGATAGAGTGACAGCATTAAAACCATGAAATAAAAACAAAATAGTTGCTATAACTGATAGTTTCCATTAAGTGGTTATAAAGTCACTATCACTCAACTAATAGTCACTAAAAAAGAACTATTACACAGTACAAATATTATTTTGTTTTATGGATATAGGGTTTTTGCTTTATAATTCGCGTTCTTTTCAGTGAACGTGCCGGTTGGAGTGATCAAAATATTTGTATAGTTTCTATACTCCGTTAAATAGTAGCTTCCGTTGCAAACGTTTTATGTGTCTTGATTCTCCATAAGAAAATATAACCTACTCAATTGACTGCTTATTGTTGCGTATTTTTATTTGCATTTTTGCGCACATTTACCTCAATTTTCGCACATATGCACCTGCTTCTTGTGCATTTACGTGCAGTTTGTTGTGGTACTTTACGATCGTGTTCTTGGATGTCTCTTTGTGTGTACAATAACGTACGTTTTTACGCATTTACCTCGATTCTTATGTACGTTTTCGTCGGTATGTATTTACGTCTTTTTTACGCATGTTTTATTTTTTTACGCATCAATTTCGTGCGCATTTGCGTCCCTCATGATTGTTTATATTTACGCAGTGATTTACGCTCGTTTTTGTGAATGTTTACCTTGACCATTTTTCTTCGACGTTTGTTTATTACGTCTGAGTCTGTGTGCGTTTCGTAGACGTTTGTTTCAAATCATTTTCGTGCGCATTTCCGTCGCTGATGATTGTTTATATTTACGCAGTGATTTACGCTCGTTTTTGTGAACATTTACTTCTATTTTTGTGTACGTTTTCGTCGGTTTTTTGTCGACGTTTGTTTGTATTTACGTCCGAGTCTGTGTGCGTTTCGTTAACGTTTGTTTACGCATCATTTTCGTGCGCATTTGTGTCCCTGATGTTTGTTTATTTACGTCCGTGTCTGCGTGCGTTTCGTAAACGTGTGGTTCGCGTGATCGAAGACATTCGTGACTTGCATGCTTCGTTAGAAAGTAAGTAAAGATCATTTTGACTAATATGTCAACTCTTCACATCCATGTCAATAATCTTATATCAGTTTAATCTGATCGCCCTGGCAACCGATGGCGTTGTTTTCAAAAATGCCACCATTTGTCAATGCAAAGATGGCTGTGTTAATCAAGAAATAAACCACACGAGTGATAATTCAAATTATCACAATTTCTTGAATTTGGTGAATAAATACAATTGTGGGCGCTGATCCGGCTGAGAACTTTGGATTATTTCTAGAAATTATGCACGCATTTCGCGCCTCTTTCGAAATAAGAAACAAATATATTTTTCTATATTTTTCCAGTATCTCTCTTAGTCTAGCTCTTTTACTCCGACGAAGGGCTAAAGCTCGAAACGGCAGTAAAGTTAAGTCATCATTTTTTACGGTGTTACAACTTAATTCATTATATTACCTATCATTTATATCAAACACCGACGCAGCCTATACTAGTTTACTCGTAAGTTTCCATTTATATTTTTTTCTAAACAATTATGTTTTGAAATAATCAACTGTGTATCCATTTTCCTCAGGCTCGATCGTTGGTTAATAACCTCGACTTTTTCTTGAGTATTATTCACCGATATGCATTTCTAAAGAATCACAAAATATGCTTTATTCAACGAAGTCTTTTCATTAGAACACGATCGATCCCGAAGTCGCCATTTTGAATTGCTCTTACAGCGAGTTAACAGTACGTTTTCTTATCTTGAGGACGCAAACCTACTCTTTATTGAATCACGTTTGAACGTGAAGAAGCCATATTAGATCACGATTACTCGTGAAATGTCCATAATATTTGATAATATAGCATCATCGCCCCAGGCTCCAGGCAAGGACTGTATATATCGTCTTGCACCTGCTGATATTAATTGTATTTAAATAACACAACTTCACAACAGTTTTGATCGCAGTAATAGTGGAATCAAAACAAAAATGGGCATTCAGCCATCTTAAATCGAAATAAATGTATATTTCATCTTCAATCTAGCAAAATTGCACATATTTGTTCGCGCAACAAATTCGAAACTCACGCAAGATTTATTTTAAAGTGATTGCCCCTGGAACCTACTGTAGATAACGTCGTCATAAACCAACAACAAACAACCAAAACAAAAACGGAGAAAAAATAATCTGAACCACTCAAAATTACGTATTCTGAGAAACGTAAATGATTTTACGTAACCTATTACGTAACCCAACTTGAGTCTGCATAAAGCACTACTTTTGTAATGAAGCTTCACGCAGATATATAAACGTAGTATCTCACTATCTTCCACAAAACCGCAAGAAATATAGATCACCACAGCCGCCATACCAAATCACGCAAAATCATACTCTTACGTAAAACGACAGCTAGATATTTACGCAGATTAGAAAAACAAAAAAATATATATGTAATCCGGAAAAAACACCTCAGCCGCCATTTTGTATTACGCAAATTCACACACTTACGTAACGTAAAATCTTCTACCTTACGTAAAATCTGTCATCCCTAAAATCCTAAGATACATAATAAATCTTTGCAGCCGTCTTTGATTACGTTCTTAGCGTTTTTATTTAACTATCACTGTTGCAAAACCACTAAAAAGAAACCGCCGCCATCTTGTATCACGAAAAATATCACGTGTAACGTAACGCAATTGAAAAACAAAAAAGCAAAACCTTTTTATTGTTTATAAAACCGCATAAAACAAAGTACCGTTCAGCGGCCATCTTGGATCACGCATAAAGCGTAAGTTTGGAATTCACGCAAATTCGAAAAGGCGAGACTTTAATGTTATCTATACAAACCGCATAAAACAAAGAACTCCTCAGCGGCCATCTTGGATCACGCATAAAGCGTCAGATTGGAATTCACGCAAATTCGAAAACGCGGGACTTCAATGTTATCTATACAAACCGCATAAAACAAAGAACTCCTCAGCGGCCATCTTGGATCACGCATAAAGCGTCAGATTGGAATTCACGCAAATTCGAAAAGGCGAGACTTCAATGTTATCTATACAAACCGCAGGATACGAAGAAATCCTCATCCGCCATCTTGGATCACGCATAATCACGCATCGTTTTCACGAAGTCAAGACCGCATGCTGTTCTATGATAATGAAGTATTGGACTTGAAGTATTGAACGTACTGATCTACACCACGCTTTATTAAAACCAGATTACCATCAAAGCTACCATATTGGAACACGCCAAATCACGCAATTTTATGATTCGCCCCAAATACTTTCCTAAAAATCACCAGTAAAATTAGCTGAAAATGGACATGGTAGCGATACTCATATGTCTCATATGAAGACATACGAAATGTGAAGTATACTTTTTCACGCGGAATCACGCACATCTATCGTTTTAGATGCGGGAGTTTCGCGTCAAATACTACTTCAAAGGCAAATAAAATTACCATGAAAATAGACATCATTCTAATATATAAACAGCTAAAGTAACATCATTCTAATATATAAATAGCTAAATTAAAACAATGTTAAAGTACATATTCATCTGTAACCATGTTATACATACTAGGGACTATAAAAATTACAGCAGTTAAACTCATGGATCACAGTTTTCGAAAGAAAATAATTTTTCTCTGGTAGCGCAAAATGGCGATATCGGTGTGATAACGATCACATAACTTGACCTGAAAGCTGCTTATTCAAGAGGATTTTCGAACAAGAATGCTAGAGAGCCGCTTAACAACCCGACAACTAAACACCAAAGAATCACGAAACCAAAGAAATCACGAAGATTTTCACGCTATTTAACGGGATATTCCACACAATTTAGCCAATCAAACTAACGAAGGAAACTCTACAGGAAATTTACAGACCAGTTTAGGAAATCACCAAGCATCACGAAACGAAAAAAGGAACGAAGATTTTCACGCCATGTAACGGGATATTTCACGCATTTTAACGGAGAAAAGTAACGGAATCAAATGTTCAAATTCAACGTTAATGATTCTAAAGAGAGAAAAAACATAAACATATCAACATTTGAATAAAACAGAGAACTGTAACGCTGATTTAAAGATGTTAACATGAATAATTAAAACTGTACCATTGTGTAATGTAAACATCAACATTTGAAAAATGGATTGTCGAATTATCGTAAGAAAATGAGCGAAAAATATCTGGATTTTTTTGACAAAAAAAGTAAACTTTTTTCGGTTTAAAAATATATTTTTTTAAATGTAAAAAATAGTCCAGGATTTTCAACAGAAATTGAAAGAATATAATTTTAACCATGCAAAATTTAAACCGTACTTGCCAAAATCAACACCTTCGATAAATGATAAACAATTGAAAAACTATAAAGAATCATAAATAAAAAAAACATAAAACTCAAAGCTAAACACGCTGTAATAAATAATTCAAATGATGTTATAAGCACACTGCATTTTGTACAAAACAATTAAATTCCACCCACACAAAAACATTCATTTGAATATGTCATCAATATTGAATATGACGGTTTGAAGGAAAGTGCAAATATTACACCAAGGTACGTTGCATAAAATGAGTAAGCTGTTGACTGACCAATTTGTAAGTAGAACTCTTAGAATAATATTATATTACTAGTAATAATTATAAATAATCTAAAGTCACATAAGAACAATGTTTTGAATATGTCATCAATATTGAATATGACGGTTTGAATTAAGGAAAGATCAAATATTACACCAAGGTACGTTGCATAAAATGAGTAAGTTTTGTAAGTAGAACTCTTACATTAACATTATCTTAATAATTATAAATATCTAAAGTCACATAAGAACATGTTTTGAATATTTCATCAATATTGAATATGACGGTTTGAATTAAGGAAAGATCAATGTTAGCATAACACGCTACGTTGCAACGTTTTACAAAATGAGTACTTAAGGTACTAGGCTGCCCTTTTGTAAGTAGAACTCTTAGAATAATATTATCTTATAGATTACAAATAATCTAAATCCACATAAAAGCATGTTTTGAATATTTCATCAATATTGAATATGACTGTTTCATGAAATTAAAATATTAACATAACACGCGACGTTGCAACGTTTTACAAAATGAGTACGTAAGGTACTAGGCTGCCCTTTTGTAAGTAGAACTCTTAGAATAATATTATCTTATAGATTACAAATAATCTAAATCCACATAAAAGCATGTTTTGAATATTTCATCAATATTGAATATGACTGTTTCATGAAGTTAAAATATTAGCATAACAAAAGTATGTTACAACTAAACGTTTTACAAACTGAGTACGTAAGGTACTAGGCTGCCCTTTTGTAAGTAGAAACTTTTAGAATAAATATTATCTTAATAATTATAAATATTCTATAATAACACAAAAACATGTTTTGAATATTTCAATTTTGAATATGACTGTTTTAAGGCCATAGTTAAAATATTAGCATAACAAAGTACGTTTTACAAAATGATTAGGGTATTGGCTCTTTACAGTGAAAGATTAATATTATCTTAATAACGAATATAAATTATATTTTTTTCTTTACCAATGATTCCCTAAGACTTCTGTGTTCAAATTCCACTTTAGAGAAAAAGATATGCATGTACATTGTTACGAGTGTCTGTTATAATGTACAAAATCATAAGCTACTAAGACCCCGTCTACACGGATCCGGATACTTTTGAAACCGCATACCTTTTGATGCGAATCGACCTATCGTCCACACGAATCCAGTGAATCCGGTCACCGAAACCGCATACTTTTACTTGAATCCTCCGGATACGCGGATTCGTGTGGACGCAAATATTTCTATGCGGTTTCAGCCGGATCGGATTCGTGTAGACGAGGCCTAAGACCTCGACTACACGGATCCGGATACTTTTGAAACCGCATACTTTTTGATGCGAATCGGCCTATCGTCCACACGAATCGAGTGAATCCGGTCACCGAAACCGCATACTTTTGACGGGTGAATCCGAATTCGAAACGATCAACAGAATTCGTTTAGACGCAAATATTTCTATGCGGTTTCAACCGAATCGGATTCGTGGTGACGAGGCCTAAATGATCATAAACCAAACATTCAATTGATATTATTTTAATAATCTCTAATGATCTCTTAATAATATCTCAATAGTTTAACGTAAACTATTGGTTTGGAATTCTACTCAAAGCAAAACTATATTTCATGCTCTTTCGATCAAGGCATTTAAAAATGTTTCAATTTATATTTCTTTTTAGTTACATTTCGAATTTTTTGGTTAATAAATTGTTTTCAAATTATACTCAAGAGAGAAATATAATATATTTTCAACGCATTGTTTTGACATTTAGAAATATTTGAATATAGCTATATTTCTTTTTATTAACATTTTGAATTTTGTTTTGGACATTTTTTTAGCAAAAAATCAATCCCTATATATAGATATTTCAGTTATTTATTTATTTGTTGATTTGTTTGTTGTTTTTTTTTAGTTAGTATTCAAACAACTGAAATAAATAGTCGGTTCACTGTGTTTGTTTTTGTGCTAAATAGAGGTAATGCGGGGGCCTTTTTGTGTCGTGCGAGAGTAATTTTAAGATCGTCAACATGAAACCACTAGCACCACCCACTAGCTTAAAGGAATGATATAATAACATTAAAATACTGTAGTTATTGCCTTGTTTATACAACCTAATAAATGTCAGTCATCATTAATCAAAATTGAAGCACTTAATAATGATTCTCTATTATAAATAAGAGTTATTTAAAAAAAAATAGTAATGTTGGATATAAATTTTGCATGACGTTATTATATTGTGGGTGTTTGAAATTAAGGAAATTGATCAATATTTATTTGACTATTTGTTATCAGTATTAATCTATTACTATATTATCATTATTATCATGATTAGTGATATATTTTCTCATTATGATCATCACTATCATTATCATTATTATTATTATTATCCCAATAAATCTATCATGATATTTATCATTTTTATTATCATTACAATAATTTATTTTCCTTATTTATCCTTTATTAGCAATTATTCGCTAAAGAGGTGGGGAATCTCGGTGAATCCTAACCGAGGCGAAGTCGAGCTCTCAATTTTTTTTCTATATTCATTCGTTTTTGCACTGAGTAACTGTGGATGCACACATTTAATCAGTTATTCGAGTAACAACTACTCAGTCAAGTCAAGTCAAGTCAAGTCAATCTTTAGTTCACCCACACATAACAATACTTACATATACTTCCATATAAATAACAATACAAATATAATATTTACATATAGAGAAAAAAAATAAAGTAAAAAACTTAATTGTTATTTACATATATCTGTATTTTATTATAAATTTAATTTATCTTTGTTATTCCTAAGTAGAGGGTTGAAGGCTGTCTAAAATAACTTTCGTAAAACTAGTCAGACAGCTTTACATATAATTTGAGGCATTGTGTGATCAGATGATATTATCAGTCGTTTTTGCAGTGTGTAACTGTGGATGCATCGATATACTCAGTCATTGAGTATATCCACTACTTATAGTCGTTTTTGCAGTGTACAAAAGCATTAAAAATCATAAACGCTTCACGTGTTCGGTGCATCATTTGAACGTTAGAACATTTACATTTTATGTAATAAAGATCCACCTTCATTTCAGTCTACTCATCGCCTGATGAAGCGTAGCAGTAGCAGTCGAAACGTCGCGGTCCAAACCTTCGACATTCGAGAGACAAACGAACAACATACTATTATCTCATATCCACGATGAACAATCTTTATAATTTTATTTATATTTGTGATATTTTGAGACTTCAAGGAGACGAGATTAGATATTTGGCGTTAGACGCTTCACAAACAGGAAGTAATTCAAATGATAAATTACCCTGCAGCTAACTGAATCTTAACTGATTATCATACGATATAATCTACCCATCAAAACAGTCAAGAACTACAACTCTGTCGCAGGCTCGTAACATGGTACATTTTGAACCTATTGATCCCGGATCATTTCGGAATTTTTGATCCCTGAGCCCAATTTTTTTCCAAACTTTTGATTCTTGATCCCTGTTTTGATCCCTGATTCGGATATTTTTTCATGATCCCGATCCCAGTGGCTGTGATCCCGATCCCAAAGCAAAAATTCTGATCCCTGATCCATAAAATAACGCTGATCCCCCATCCCATTTACCATGTTACGAGCCTGCTATCGAAACTCTGAATTTCATACATGTCGGTTAAACATTTTGAGTGTAATTATCTGATAATAACTGAAAATACACTTCAGAGAATTCCCCATTTCTACAAAGAAATATTAAAGTGTCAATCAAAGTGACAATCACTTCAATTTGTTTTCACATCAAATAATTAGAATGATGCTAAATAAAAACATGTATGTATGAAAGAAAAAACACTCCAGAGAATTCCCCATTTCTACCAAAAAATTAATAGTAAAGTGTCAATCAAAGTGACGATCGATCATTTCAATTATTTCACATCAAATGGATTAGAATGATGCTAAATAAAAATATGTATTTATATATATAGACAAAAAAAAAAAGCAAATAAGAAGGTTATCTCGCCATTTCTAAAAAACATATTTCCAATCAAACTGACATTAAAAGTGTCATTAAAAGTGACAATCATTGTCATTGTTTCACATCAATTAAAAGAATGTATAGAAGAAAAAGAACAACAAATAAAAAACTTAGAATTCGCCATCTATAAATAAGATATTTCCAATTAAACTGACATTAAAAGTGTCAATCAAATTGACGATCATTTCTATTATTTCCTATTAAATAATTAAAATGAAAAAGCGGTAGATTTACTGTTATCGAAAAAAAACAAAGGTTATTTAACGACATAAAATGAACAGCATGTATTACAAATTGATGTTTGAAATTAAGGTGACACCAAAACTGTCACTCGCAGTTATTAAGATCATTTCGATTATGTCACATCAGTTGACGTGAAAAATAAGGTTTACTATGAAACATAAAACATGTTTAGAAAAAACTCATGGTTGAAATTATACTGACACTATCTTTCTGAATATTTCCGGCGCATCATTTGAGAAATTCAAAGAGGCTGTACTTTATGTATTTGAGACTCTGCGGAGAACACAACTAAGGAGCTAAAAATACAAATAAAACGAACGAACGAACCATTGAAAGAATGAACAAATACATATACATCTATCTTTAAAGACAATAAATTTGTATTTTATATGATAAAGAATTAAAAACACAGTTTATTTAAAAAAAAAAACAGTAAAATACGTCAAAATAAATAATATAATTTGTATTTTATATTATCTAGAATTAACCGCTGAAAATACAGTCTATGTCCAAAAACCTCAATAAAATACACATATATCTTTAAATACAATTAATTAGTATTTTTGTATTTTGAAGAACTGGTCTATGTCCAAAATCCATATATATATATATATCTTTAAATATATTTGATTAGTATTTTATATATTAAGAACCGCTAAAAATACAGTCTATTTTCAAAACACTCCCTCGTGTACAACAAACTCATGTACAAAAAACTCATCTGACACCAAAAGTGTCACTCACAGTAACGATCAATCCTATAATTTCCCAATTGAAATTGAAATCGTAAAATGTATTCTAAGTAGTAGGGGAAGCACTGAAGGGCCTTATTACATTCCCAACACGTTTTTCTAGAAGTTCTAGATAACATACGTATTCAACTGGTGTCATTTGGAGCCAAATTGACTCCAAACTTCTACAGCATTTCACAATAATTCCATTCGAATCACGTGCAACACATCAAAGGCTCTCTATGGAGAACTCGTTGACTGTTTGGACTGATCTGGAAGGATTGCACGATTGACTTTATAGATAAAATGACGCCATACTTATAAAGTATTCCACAATAATTCCATTCGAATCACGTGCAAAACATCAAAGGCTCTCTATGGCGAACTCGTGGATTGTTTGGACTGATCTGGAAAGATTGCACGATTAGCTTTATTACTAGTATTTAGCGTAAAAATTACTCTAAATTTCTAAAGTATTCCACAATAATTTCATTCGGATCATGTACAACCGAACGTGGATTTTGTTAAACAGCTTTTGAATGAATGAATGAATCAAAGGTTTCAAATGGCATGCCGTGGAATATCCCACGAGTATTTTCTAGTATACACAGGAAGTTTGTATGTTTAGTGTATATGCAGAGAAAAGTGACGAGTTGGATATCCACGGTTAGGTCACGCGAAACAATTGTATAGCTATTTTAACCCACATCATATAAAACAAAGAGAACCCGCAATGTCTTATGGAAAGAGGCAGTTAAATACCGCTGAATCGGCTGTATACAACGGATTTCAAACATTCTCATTGGCTTTATTTTATATGATGTGGGATAAATGAATATTAGCCGGCTAGAAGAGGAAGTTTGTCTAGCTTCGCACATGAATGAATACATGAATATATACGGCGATATATAAATGCCGATAAATGGGTCAATAAATGAATGAATGAATGAATGAACAGTTCATTTATTAAATGAATGGATGGTTGGATGGATAAATGGATAAATGGGTGAGTGAATGAACAAATAATTAACGAACGAAAAAATAATGGATTAAAACCTTATTTAAACAGAATTTATCTTCAATATATGACACAAATTGTTATCAATTTCAAGATATTCATATATATTTGATGGATGGATGGATGGATGGATGGATGGATGGATGGATGGATGGATGGATGGATGGATGGATGGATGGATAATGGGTTAATGATTAAACAAATAATTAACGAACGAAAAAAAGAATGGATTAAAACCTTATTTAAACAGAATTTATCTTCAATATAGGACACACATAAATTGTTATCAATTTCAAGATATTCATATATTTTCTAGAACATCAGTCTGTCATTAATTATGCCGCAAAGGTTTCATGAAAAAGATTATAAGTTAGATTTCATTCTTTCCTTCCTGTTTTTGTTTCATATATTTTGTGTTTCTTCATTATTAGTTTTTCGTCTCTTCCTGTTTTTCAATATTTTTAATTCTATTGCACAAATCAGAAAAGAAAACACTAAAGTTATAAAGTTATGGCAAGGCTTAGGATTAGAGAATCCTTCATTATATCGTGACAGTTTAAATGTATTCGTGTTAATCTCATTCACTTTTGTAATTAGAAAAATCTTTACAAATATTTTTTAACAAACAATAATTTCAAAAAAGGTTGACGGAGTCAACGGTGAATGGAGAACGGCGATTGCGCGACCGAAAGGCATTGTGGTTACCCATACAACATATCCTAGTGTTTTTCTGGATTGCTAAGCACAGTTTCATCAATTTTAAGCCCTTCTTTAGTAAATGGGGCTTGCGTCGTGAGGTAAATTCATTTTCTTACACAAACAGTAGTGTTAAATAATCAATATCAAAGACCCATAGTTCCTTTCGGTCGTGCAATTGCCGATTGTCATTCGCCGTTCTTTCCGTCAACCATTTTGAAATAAGTATATACACACCTAATTGCAATAATGTTGTCACATGGAAAAAGACCACTAATATAGTAAGAAAGGAATAACAAAAGAAAGAGTCCTGTTTAAGCCCTTGGTTGTTTATTATATGGGGCTTGCGTCGTGAAGTAAATTTGTTTTCTTTCACAAAAGATGCATAAAAAATCCATATCTGATATTGGAAAAGACCCACAATTTCTTTCGGTCGTGCAATCGTCGTGCAATTTACTGTTCTCGCCGTCAACTTTTTTGAAATAAGTTGTATACACCTTATTGCAAAAACAATAAACAATGTTGTCACATGGAAAAAGACCATTTGTAATTTATTAAGAAAGGAATAACAAAAGAAAGAGTCCAGTTTGAGTGATCTTCTTTTGTCTTTTAATTAATTCCTTTCCACTAAATTACAAAAGTCAGGTCAACATTCTTGAAATTAGCTGTACCTACATGTCAAAAAGGTTAAACGACGAACCGCGAACGGCAATTTCAAGATCGAAATGAATGGTAGCCTGATTGTCAGAGCGGGCCTGGGTCCTACGCTATCGCTTTCTCCCCAAACTAAATGAATAGTGATTGCGTATGTTTTTCTCTAGATTGCTAATAAGCACAATATTAATTATTTCATAAATTATGATCTCTTCTTCACTGAAGGGGGTTGGAACTTGAATAAGCTTGTTTTCTGTCATAAAATATATAATATATCACTGTAACGATGTATTTCAAAATCATAGAAGAAAATAGGAGGATAAAATACCTTGTTACAACTTCATCCGCTATTGATAGTGACTCATAGTCACTAGATAACAATAATGATAATGATAATAATAAAATAATAATAATAATAATAATAATAATAATAATAATAATAATAATAATAATAATAATTTTTTTTTAAATAATAATAATCACTTTAATAATAATATAATATTAATATAAAAATATATAAAACTATCTAAAAAATTTACAATTTCGATTATATATAAATATACAAATTACAATGCATTCAATTTATAAAAAGGATGATAATAATAATAATAATAATAATAATAATAATAATAATAATAATAATAATAATAATAATAATAATAATAATAATAATAAGGCTATAGGCAATAGCTTGACTAGTATATAACCAGGAAACTATGTAAATAGAAATTATCCTGTGATTCAATAAAAATAATAATAATAATAATAATAATAATAATAATAATAATAATAATAATAATAATAATAATAATAATAATAATAATAATAATAATAATAATAATAATAATAATAATAATAATATTAACAATAATAATACAGGGCATTGAGAGAACTTTGAAGGAAGCAAAGATAATTTTCAAAAATGCAAAAGACTGTGCTTATCGATAGTGAGAGTTTAATTAGAAAAATACTATCGGGAAAAATAGAAAATAGTTGTCCGGTATGAAAAGTATTATTACTGATAAATGAGTAGCATTATATGGTACTATATATTGATGGCTACTTTGAAGTAGCTATACGATTGTATAATAATAATAATAATTTCATTCTTAGCGCACCACATACAAATATCAATGCTCTTACAATTAATATGGAAAAAAATAAATTAAATGAATGGGAAATGTAAATGGTTTTAATAACAATATGGAATATAATGATAGAAATAGGCATTCTATTGCAAAAGCAAAATTGTAAAGCAAAAACAAAATATACAAGCTGGAAATTAAATAGTAATCTCTGAACACAAACTATCACACAGTTGCAATTTGGTTTTGTTTAATAAATATAGTATTTGCGGTCTCTGCTGTAAATGTCAAGGTTAAACGTAAGGTGTGCTGTCAAACATAATGTATAAATGCGGAAGACATTGCAACAGACAGAATGTCTCGAAACATCGGAGTAAAATAGGATACTAATGGAATACTTTGAAAATCACTAGTGGTTAAACGTGGTGTGTGTTTTTAACGACATCACTATTTTATTTGTTTTCAAGTAATACTACTGACTGCGAATGAATTATTACGCTCAAATCAAATGATATCTGGGGGGGGGGGGGGGGGGTTGGGGTGGTGTGGGGTGGGGGTGGGGGAGGGGAGTCAGTTGCATAAATGATAATAATAAATAAAATAAAAACGATATATAATAACGAGCAAAATCAGAAATATATTACCCCTCACATTTTATGCACAATATAAACCACCACTTCATAAACGTTACGTTAATTGTATTATATTTGACAGAAGTGACGTCACTTGGCAGCCCACCATACACGTCAATCATTCCTAACTAAATGTTCATCAAGTGGCTGAATCACACTTCCCCCACATTTTATGGAGAGCAAGCGAAAATATCTTATATTTGTTTACGTATTTTGAACATTTCATTTTCTTCAAAACACTTGAAAAATAGTGTCATCCTTTTTTGACAAAAAATTAATTGGTGTTATTTTTGGTTTTAGTTGTTGTTGTTTTATTGCGCTAGCGTTTCGTTGGAAAATACACAAAAATAGTTTTATGAAAGGACTTTTTTATACAAAAAATATATTCTTTGTAAAATATGCTTAAATTTGCTTTATATATGCTCAAAAACTGACGATTTTTAGGTTTTGGAAATCATCAAGTGATAAATCGCGATTTTTTATCGACAAAATGTTTTAGAGAAATAGACACAGAAAAAACAAACATAAATAGCTAGATGCACGAACAAAATGAATTGAATCTATAATAAGTGCTATTTATAGTTTTTGATGTTGTTGTAATTTTACATTGGCGTTCTTTCCAAGTGCAAATTAATGTAGCCTTGCTTTGTTTTGAAAACATAGAGGAAAACCAATATAAAGATATTGAGTTATACGTTATGCGTTAGTAAATTAATGAAGGACTATGCGAACAATATAAAGATATTGAGTTATACGTTATACGTTAGTAAATTAATGAAGGACTATGCGAATTATTGAGTGAGTAAGTTAAATTAATAAACAACAACATCATGATGAAAAAAACAACAACGCTACAGCGAATAAATGAATGAATGGATGGATGAATGAATGAACGGAGGAAGGAGTGAATGAATGAATGCATGCATAAATGAATGAATGAATGAACGGAGGAAGGAGTGAATGAATGAATGGATAGATGGATAAATGAA
Organism: Metridium senile; assembly: GCA_949775045.1. NCBI lineage: Eukaryota > Metazoa > Cnidaria > Anthozoa > Actiniaria > Metridiidae > Metridium > Metridium senile. The sequence goes on along the minus strand of OX459110.1, from coordinate 8,834,664 downwards.
TGAATGAATTAACGGAGGAAGGAGTGAATGAATGAAAGAATGGATGGATAAATGGATGGATGGATGAATTAATGAATAAATGACCAGCTGACTGACTGACTGACTGACTGACTGGATTCATAATTCAACGTATTTATATTAATTTATTTATTTAACTATAGTATATTATGCTGCAAACGGTTTAATACCAGATTTTTCCTTGAGTTCTTTCTTAACTATTATTTAATGCAGGTTAAATATACTTGATTATTATTAACGTAACGAGCGGCAAACAATGAATGAATGAGTAAATAAGTAATTCGGATACTAAACGAAGCACGAAAAAACAAATAAGATATCGTTTAAATGTTCGACCTAAAGCTGCCTCGAAAACGTTTTATCAAAACAAGGCATATCTTGTGTACACTACACCGTTATATATTTTGAAAACGAATGATTTAGGAAAATGCAATACCGACTTGCTACTGTAAGCCAGGTAAGATTACGTCACTATATACGTCATCATCACCTTCGGTAAACCACACTTTATAGTATATTACTAGTTATTTATTCTCGATGACGCCGTAGTTATCTGTGATGACGTCATTACCAAAAACTTTTATTCGGAAATGAAGAAATTCTTAAAAAATGTTTTTTTTAGCAAAAACTTTATTATAAATATACAATAAATCAAGTAGGATTGTTATATTAAATGAATATGTTTAATTAAGAGATTTAGAGAAACGGTTCTTTCACCGAGTTGGTCAGAAAATGTTGGTTTTGTCACGCAACTTTGCGTGATTGTTCTTAACCGAGCGAGAGAGCAGAAAAATGGCGATAATTTCATTTAGACTATAATTAGGTTTGAAATAAATAAACAAGGGGTACTATACATGAACTAGAGTACAAACAGTGAAAGCGTGCAAAACTTTGTACTATTTACCACTAAATAGTGTTGATTAAACAATAGAGAACAAAAGAATTTGCATAATTTAGCAGTATTTAGTGGTATTTATGTTGCACACTTTTAGTTTTTGTACTCTAATATTTTGTACTTTTATCGACTATTACTTATTCTCTAGTTTGTGTTATATTTAATATGTTATTTTGATTATTGATCTATCTGGCTAGGAAAATACTTTTTTTTCTTTAGATGCCTTGGTGAATTTTGCTAAACATTTTTGTATAGTTTCATAAAATATTAATACTGAATTTTGCGTGTAATAATCGGTACTGTTTTGTAAGTATTTTTGAATATTATTGCATAGTTTACCTCGACAAGAAATATGTAAAACAGAATCTTTCAAATTTCGTAATAATAGTATATTTGTATAATGCTAGAAAATGCATTTTTCACCGTCATATTCTTCTGGACTGACTAGCCTCGCATACATGGGAAAGCGCCATTGTGTTCGAACATGAGGTCAGTCAGTCAAGAACAATATAGAAGGCATGTCAACACATTTAGGTCTATTTTGGTAACTCTTCAGTAACTATTGGCAACGACGAAAAGTCAGGTCTGGTCATGTCAAATATTTGAAATATTTGAAATAATTTATTAGGCGAAACCTAACCTTGCCCTGTACTCTAACTTACTTTATAGGGGAAGGGACCGGTTGATCTGGTACGTGATCGTTTTATCCGGGTGAGTTCAAAAACATATTCATATGTTGTCTTGTTTTTATTTATTTTTTGATAAAACAAAATAAAATAATTACAATATATTTGCTGAATTTCTTTGAGTTGTTATTCCGTTTGGAGATGTAGAAAATTTAATTTTACAATTTCAAGGAGTTATTAAATTTTTAAGCAATGTATTTTTCGGGGGAATCTTTTTTGATGAAAATGGACCAAAACAATGTTTTTCTTTGTTGAATTTCTAACAGTTGCTTAAGAAGATGTTTTTACTGTCTTTAGGAATAAACAGGAAATAATTAAAAATACTGAGCTTGTTCTGCAGCTTCAACGATAGATTTCCGACGATAAAACGCCAATATGATTCTAACATCACTGCTTTCTAATATTCTTCAAATATCAATTTAACCATGAATATTAGTTATTTAATTCGTCAATTATAACAATTGTAATGTCATTATTATTATTTATTTAATAGTTGTTATTTTTTGTTATCTTGTGATCTTTTGTTTGAAGAAAAATGCGCAAAATGTGCATAAATATTCGGCCTTTTTTAGCTTCAAAAACTGACGTATGAAACTCCAAAGTATTTCATAAATGTCGGATATGTCGGATACGTAAAATATTGTTTGTCATTGAGGTTAGCGCTTGTTAAAAAGCGCTCTTCTCTATCCGGCTCTATGATACGCTGACAACTCGACTGCCGTGTTTTTATTATAATTTGAGTGAAATATTAAAGAAGGGCTTTACAGTAATCAAACATCTCTTCCGGGGCCTCATTTCACTGGCGTGCCTTTTTTCTCTCTCTCTCGAGTTGAAATAATTTAACCCGAACTTTTCGTACGATTTTCACCTTTTTGGAAAAGCCGGGAAGCCCTCTCAAAGCGCGTATTGTTTGTCAATCACTTGAGCAACCACCCAATGATAGTTCATTGTCGTGTCTATTAATAAAAATCACAAAGACCAAACAACAAATCTTGACAATCTACATGTCAGCACTTCGGGGCAAAATTTAACCTCGAAAAACCCGCCAATTGAAGTCAGTTCCGCTCTAGTGTTAAAGCAGATGTAGTACTGTCTCTATGAATGAATTTAGTTTTGAATTTAATGGGTTAAGAGCGAGAAGAAAAGTAGAAAAACTTCGAGAAATGTTCGTTCATATAGAGCTGAGGATCTAGTTTTTGCGGTAAGTATGTGATTGACAGAAAGTAAAAGCAGGACGCACTGTGATTGGCCCATTAGTGAAAACCAATCAAGTGTCGTGCATGTGTGTCGCTTCACAATGGCTCAAGTTGGCTTTTGTCTTCGCCAAAGTAAGAAGTAAGAATTGAAGGGTGCTAATAATTCACTGAATTCCTGCCTTTACTATCCTTTTTAAAAGAATTCTACAACCCCTAGATCTTCGTAAATACTTTAAGGCCTTGCAAGAAGTGGTTGGCTTTAGGATGGTGTGAAAATTGGAGTTGTTTTTGACGCATGAAGCTAAAGAAGTCTGATCTTTGGTGACTGCCGACAGCGTTCATTTATTACGTGATGTGAAAGTAAGTCGTTGCATTCTCTACTTGATTTACTTGTATCTTAACAATTAAGTGCGAATTTTAGGTCGCTTGAACTCTATTAACAATCTATGACTTTACTTTGGGAGTAAAAATTGCAGTTAGCTATAGTTACACGCCTTGAAGGCCTCATTTTGCTCGGCCAGTGTAATTTTCGCGGGTCAACCGAATAACTTGCATGTAGTATTGCTCTCTAAACGACATTTCCATCTCAATTCGCTTCCACAAAAACTGCAGCTTTCCTCCTATCGACTTAGATAACAACCTGACGGACAGAGAGGATTTTTTTTATCTCTATGACATGTCGATTTGTACGCTCAATTTCTCTCTCTCGAGATTGAATTATTTAATTTTTTGCTTGTCAATTTATAAGCATTTCTCCTCGATTACTCGCTTGTGCATTCGCTAAATTGATATCTTCTACTTTCCAAAGTGTTACTTAGGAACCGTAGAGTTCATAGAGTTTAGTGTTATTGTATATTTAGTGAGTTTTCACGGTATATTTTGGTAGACGCATGGCATGGGGTGCAATGTACTTGGGTAACTGGACACTCACAAATATCTACGCTCCAAGTTCTTTTAAAATTGGAGACTTTAATTTTAATTTTAATTTATAAATAAAACGGTTCCTTTGCTAAATTAAACGGAAAGTATTCCCCAATGGGATCATCGACTTCTTAGAAGTATTTTGAGCATCAAAACATTGAAATTGTTCGAAAGAGATCATATTGTTATAAGCTAACTGAAACCCTTTCATTATACGAACGACCACACGTCTTAATTATCTCACGAGACTTTTATTGAAGTGAACACTTTAGTATTATACAAGATCTCTTTTCTAGCTTTATATTCGAGCATGGATCGATGATTTTCAAAGTCTTAACCATATCAATGTAGGTACTAGTTATAATTATGCAAATTTCAATCGGCCCGAAGTATTCATTTCATTTGATATCCTCTCGATGACTTTCTCTATGTATTTCTCTTTGTAAATCGTAGAAAATCCTCTAGTTTTAAAGTATCTATGTTTACTATCTACTAGATCGTTAATCTGTGTATTTCTGCTCAAGTAATATATATAATCTACGGTGTTGTAACATGATTCAGAGTCCGCTCAATCACTCGATGTAATTTACATCCGTCAGTCAGGCTTTTGTCACCCGACTAAACACGCATTCTTTATGCTCGTAGAATCACGAAGCTTGGTGCTCTGTCTTAATTTTCACTGTTCTAACTTGTAAAGTATTGATTTTCGTGTTTAGATGACGATTTGTAGTTTCTTTGAGATTGTATCTTCACACGCGTGATTCGCTGTTTCTGTTTAACGCTAGCTATTCCGTGCTTCATGGCCTAGACATCTGGTCATTGTAGCGAACAGCCGTGAACGCCAAAAGATCGACGGTAATTTTCCGTTTAACGGGTAATAAAATCGATCTTTGGTCCCTCTCAAGTACATCCAGCCCCCAATTTTGAGAATCTAGCTAGTTACAGTTCCACTGCAAAAGCGAACGTTTAAACACTCATTATGGAATACTAAACTGCATCGCGGGTCAGTGATGATCTAAAGCGGTATTCCAGAATGATTGATCGGCTGCAGTTTGTTTGGTAGTGAGTCTATACTACACCGCCCTTGCTAGAACTTTATCACGTCGGGATCTAGATTTACAAAGCTATGTAGAGAGATGGATTCGTAACATTAAATTCACCCCACTTGGCGAAAAGATTTTGTCAGTATACAGATGTCTGTGGGGGGCGGTCAGCCATACACTAGGATCAGTTTTACACGATCAAGCAATGTTAACTAGCAATATATCCCGTCCAAATTCTTCGCTCCCTTTTACAATTTTTATTGAATTTAATTAATTTTTAAGGGCTGTGTAAAAACTGATAGAGATACTACAAAATGTCAACTTGTGCTTGGCAGGACTATTATGACACTCGTTATATTGCTATAATATTTGCTGTGTAATAGTACATACATTTCCATATTATCAATATATGAACAGGATCGTTTTTTAAGTCGAAACACCGAAAACATTGAAGTCAATCACTAACTTTTGTACATTTTATTATGGCTGTTTTAGATTTTTGTAGTTTTGGGAATATTTTTGTATAATATATTCATAGAAATCTTGTTGATGTTAAAACTTTCAGAAATCTGATAAATTACAGACTGTAGCTAATATTAATATTACAATATAATATAGACTGTATATTGAAAATATACAGAATATCTGTCAAATTTCATACTGGCTTCAGCAATATATTTAGTATAGATGACACTGTTCAATGTTTCAGTCACAGACGATTTCAGTCACAGACGATTGCTCTCAATTTAACTTGAGTATGCAGAAAACTCATGCAAACAAAAAGCTACACTCCAATAATTTTTTATTTGACTTGTGTAGGCTTATCAAAGCAAAAGTTGAGGTTTCTTTGAATTTTAAATACTTCAGTAAAAAAATAATTTGTAACATGCAGCAAAATATAGTACGTTTTGACAAAATGCCAATAGATATAACCATATTCATTAAAAATAATAATCATATAATAATAATTTGATTTATATTACTCTAAATGTTGTGAATGATGACAATGAGAATAAAGCAGAAAAGCAGACTAATATATTTAATAAAATCATATTGTTTTGATCAATAATTTATTTTAATTTTACAGTAGGATGCTTAACAAATCCTTTCTGCACTCCTCTCATTGAAGAAAAATGTAACTCACCCAAAACTTATTGGAACCTTTGCAGAATATCTATGTCAAAAGCTCGATATATCTCATGTGTATTTAATATAATTATGCTATCATATAAATTACATTTCAAATAACACATGTGTGAATCGTTTTGATATTGTCGGCACAAATATGTGCTGACTCATGGCTCCGGTTGTGTTCAACATTATAATAGAATAAAAATATGACTCATAGAAGCTCAAAAATTTTGCAGAGTAAAAATTTAAAAAATCACTGACTTTCCATTTGTTTTGTTTAGTTTCCAAAACAGGAAAATGCAAGCCCTTATAACAAATTTGTCATAGTCAGCTGGTTCATAGCATAACATCATATTTACAAAATATAAGATAAATTCAACATGTTCAAATGAAACTTCTGAATTCACATTTTTTATGTAGTGTTTGCAAAACTTAGAAAAAAGAAATCTTGCGGCAAATGTTTGCATTTTGAGAAATAGAGTGTTATGAATGTTTGTCTTTAGTCAATGACAGTTCTAACTTCAACATGTTCAAATTGAATTTGTGAATTCACATTTTTATGTACAGTTCGTAAAACTTTGGCAAAAAACAATCTTGTGGCAATTTTGGCATTTTAAGAAAGAGAGTGTTATGAATGTTTGCATTTTGTCAAGTAAAAATGATTGTGACGAGAAGGTTGTGTAAATTTTTTTTTAAAAACAATAAAAAGAAAATAATGGAAACTTTACTCTCTTTCACTAATGTTTTGGACGTTACTGCTTTGTATGTTTTAAAAGATTATAACTATGCTGTGGTTAGATGAATCAGTTTTTCTAAGAAACCAATTAAAAAAGCCCTTTGCTTCTTGTAGAAAGAGATCATTACATCCCTAGAGGCCTGACTTTTTCTAAGTAAACAAATTAATTAGTACAGTACAAAGAATGTGACTTTTGCATTTTATGAAAGCAAGCAACAATACTCCAACAAAGATCTAAAGCTCGAAATGTCAGTAAAGTTAAGTCAACATTTTTATTTTATTATGTTACCTATCGTTTATATCAAACACCAACACAGCCTATACTAGTTTACTTGCTAGTTTCTATTTATGATAGTGATAACTTTATTTCTGTGTCAAATAATATAGCAGTTGTCCACTAAATAACTGTAAATAGGACTCAAAGACCATGAAAATTATGTGAGAATCCAAAATGGCTGAAATGGTAGGATAATGACCGCTGACCAAAACGTTAAGAAAGACAACTGAAAATCTGTTTTGCAGTGAAAACTATATCAAAGAGTTTAACTTACTTATGCGGAGTAGAAGCATGGCCAACTGGTGATCTTATGTCTTATAAAGCAGGCTACCTGCCTTAGATACTTGTACTTTTGTTCTTTTAATGGAAATCGTTTTTGTTCATATGTAATCTTAATGACAAAAGCTAACAGAATTAAACTAGTGTGTTGTTTTGTTCTCCTGTTATTAATTAACAGATCAAACATAACAACAATGAAATAGAAATTGCTAGAATTGCAGCTACTTTGGTAGAGCTATAATTTTAAACTGTATTTATTATAATGTACTTTTAAATGACAATAGTTAACATAATTTAACTAGCATGGTTTTTTATATTATTAATTAACAGATCAAACATAACAACAATGAAATAGAAATTGCTAGAATTGCAGCTACTTTGGTAGAGCTATAATTTTTAACTGTATTTATTACAATGTACTTTAAATGACAATAGTTAACATAATTTAACTAGCATGGTTTTTTATATTATTAATTAACAGATCAAACATTACAACAATGACATAGAAATTGCTAGAATTGCAGCTACTTTGGTAGAGCTATAATTTTTAACTGTATTTATTACAATGTACTTTTAAATGACAATAGTTAACATAATTTAACTAGCATGGTTTTTTATATTATTAATTAACAGATCAAACATACATGTAACAACAATGAAATAGAAATTGCTAGAATTCAGCTTGTGCAGAGTTATAATCTTTAGCTGTATTTACTCTAGCTATAAGTTAAACTAGTTTGTTTTGTGATATTGACTGATCAAACATGACAACAATGAAATAAGAATTGCTAGAATTGCAGCTACTTATGCAGAGTTATAATTTTTAACTGTTTTATTACAATGTGATTTTGAATACCAATGGCTATAAAAGTTAAACTAGTGTGTTTTGTGTTATTAACGGATCAAACATGAACTGAATGTGATTAATATTATGATTGGCAGGCAGGAGACTTGGCTTTGTGTTGTCGTTCATGCCTATATCACATGTTATTGAAAAATAACTATTTTAACTTATTAGACAACAAGATTGGCATGTGGAATGCACATTTAGTTTTCTATCCATGATCCTTTGCGCCACTTGCTTGTAGGCTGTTTACAAGTATCAAACTTTCTTGAAAAGGGTGTAATTATATTGAATTTATTTCAACATATACTACACATTCCCTACTATTTTTTATTTCTGATTATCATTACTTTATGGAAAATTTAAATTTGAACTTCTTTTTTTATTTTGAGTGTGTTTTATTGTTTGGTTTAAATACAATTTACTTAGTTATATTATACACTTAGGACACTGTAAAAACTGTAAGTGCTACGCAAACATTTAACCTATGAAATAAATAATATCATTTCAAGGCACTGTTGCACTGTGGGACACAAGTTAATTTGAACGTCTATCATAAATAATTCTTCAGCTCTGTACTTATCTTGACTTTGTTTGAAAGTATATGGTGTTTTTTTTTTCTAGCCATAATTAATTATTTAATGGTGTGTAGTGGTGGACTGTGGTGATGTCTTTAGGCAAACAATTAGAGTACCAAAAGCAATCTTTAGAATGTACAAAAAGTGACAAAATATATAGTCTGAAAACTTTTTTTATTCTACTTGAGGGTCAAACACGGTATTTTGGTTTCTCTGTTCCCCTCTGTAACACTTGACATTTACCTGTAGTTACTTAACTATAGAATATTTTACCATAATTGCATGTTAACATCACAGATACCTACTAGTACTAAAGGCACATGAGAGTAAACAAATATACAAACATCTGTATCTTGGTCACAATAAAAAATCGGAGAGTGTTATGGAGGGGAACAGAGAACCCAAATACCTTGTTTTAACCCTTGAATTCATTTGATTTATTATTTTATATTTAACAGGTTCCCATTTAAATCTGTACTTTCCCATTTAAATCTGTATACTTATGCAAATTGTGGTGATGTGTGCTAAACACACAGATCAACCAATCAGAGAAGTTCACTTCAGAAATAATATACTCTGATTGGTTAATCTGTGTGTTTAGCACACATCAACACAATTTGCATAAGTACCGATTTAAATGAAAAAGTACAGATTTAAATGGGAACCTGTTATTTATAAAATTTAAAAAAAATTTAAGTAAAAATAATATCAAGGTTTCCAGTAGAATTTATCTGTCTAAAATATTTTTATTTGTCAAACATGATTGGCAGGTGGTATTCCATATATGGGCATAGTTATCACAGTGTTAATATAATAATAGGAGACCCATACTAGACATAACATGTCAAACTAGTTGAAACCTTGTACATTCTTATTGGTACTTTAACTCATTTCCATTCACAGAAAATAACCTACAAACTTTTTTTAATGTCATATGGTGCAGCTACTGCAAACGAGGCCAACCTAACATAGTTATTGAATCATGCTCTAGAATATGAATAATAGAACGTCTACAAGTCTTCAATCTTTTGCTTAAAAGGCTGATAATTTTTAAAATAACCTGCAAACTTTTTTTAATGTCATATAGTGCAGCTACTCTAAACGAGGCCAACCTAACATAGTCATTATCATGCTCTAGAATATGAATAATAGAACGTCTACAAATGTTGAATCTTCTGCTTAAAATGCTGATAATTTTTAAAATAACCTGCAAACTTTTTTTAATGTCATATAGTGCAGCTACTGCAAACGAGGCCAACCTAACATAGTCATTATCATGCTCTAGAATATGAATAATAGAACGTCTACAAATGTTGAATCTTCTGCTTAAAATGCTGATAATTTTTATTATATATGAACAAAATAATATATCAATGTAAATATATGTTGGCCATATTATCATACACAAAATATATCAAGTTTGAACAAGAAATACTGTAGCCTGTACAAATTTGTTTGGATGGTTTGAGTTTAAAGTGCATATGACATGAAATTTTTTGTGGTCAATTCTAGAAGAAGGATAGGTGCTAAATACGATTCTGATATCGAAATCACGATTAAAAGAACCAAGAACCATTTTATATGGTTGTATAGGGTTAGCGTTGCAAACAATATGACGTCACAAGGCCTAGTCAACGGTAATTTTTCAAGGCATATAGCACAATTTCAAAACGAAATTAGCGCTTACAAATATGTTTTCATTAATCATGCTATATGCTTTGAAAAATACCTTCAGTGAGCGACCAAATGAACATGTAACTAGGCCTTGAGACGTCATATTGTTTGCAACGCTAACCCTATACCCCCATATAAAATGGTTCTTGGTTCTTTTAATCGTGATTTTGATATGGGAATCGTATTTAGCACCTATCTTTCTTCTAGAAACCACCACAAAAAAATTCATGTCATATGCACTTTAAGTAGTCACACTGTAACATACCTCTACATTCTCTGTACAAAATCCATATATTACAGACACCTTAATCTGAACGTTAAATATGGTTGTTTACTTTTACCTACTCATGTTTAAATGTTCGGGTCCTTTTATATTCCACACATGCATTGATGAGTTTCTATTTTGTTACAAACACCTTCAAAGTATGGACACTTTATCTGGCTCCAAAATCAATACAGTCATATTCAATTTTTTTAGTTTCCTCTTGTATTCCATACATGCATTGAATATTATTTATTTTGTTACAAACGCCTTCAGAGTGTGGACACTTTATCTGGCTCATCGGTGTCGTTATTATAGAGATCCCATTATATTACAGACACCAAAATCAAAACAGTCATATTCAATTTTTTTTGTTTCCTCTTGTTTCCATACATGCATTGAATATTTTCTATTGTGTCGCAAACACCTTTAAAATGTGGACACTTTATCTGGTTCATTGGTGTCGTTATTATAGAGATTCCATTATATTAAAGACACCAAAATCAATACAGTCATATTCAATTTTTTCGTTCCATACATGCATTGAATATTTCTATTGTGTCGCAAACACCTTCAAAATGTGGACACTTTATCTGGCTCATCGGTGTCCATATTATAGAGCTTACATTGTATAAAGGACACCTAGATATTCCAGACACTAAATTCTTTTGCACCTTTATCTCAACCTAATAGTGATCCTATTATGATTAGTCAATAGTTTGTACTTGTGGGTTTGTCAATTAGTAATTGTAACTTTTATACCTATGTGTGATGTTTATAATACCAACATTGGTCAACCAGGTATTGTGGTTAATAACCATAACATTGAATTTCAAAACCATATAATTTCTACTCAAACACCAGTGTACATTGTACTTATTTTAGAAATGGTGTCTGTGGCGATAGGTCCTTCCAAGGTGAAAGGGAATTATTGGTTAAAGATGGGAGGGAGTTATGGTAAATTTCAAAAATCATATAATTTCTACTCAAACACCAGTGTACATTGCACTTATTTTAGAAATGGTGTCTGTGACAATAGGTCTTTCCAAGGTGAAAGCGAATTATTGGTTAAAGATGGGAGGGAGTTATGGAAAATTTCAAAAATCAAACACAGATGTCACTTATTTTAGAAATGGTGTCTGTGACGATAGGTCTTTCCAAGGTGAAAGGGAATTATTGGTTGAAAATGGGAGGAAGTTAGGGGATAAAATGGCAGGTGGTTATAGTTTAAACATCAAACAATCAACATGATTTTGTCAACTATAAACCTTCACTTCTTGCATTGTCTAATTTTGAGATAAATGTCCAACAAAATGGAATATTTGATTGTTTGTGTTTGAATGATTTTGTCAACTAGAAAACAACATTTCTTGCATAGTTAAATTTTGAAATACATGATAATAATGATAACTTTATTTTCAGTCTAAGAATTCTTCTTGCATAACACAAGTATTAAAACTAATTGGGGAGATTATGGATAGATAAATGTCCAACAAAATGATGTCAGGGATTTTTGATTGTTTGTGTTTGAATGATTTTGTCAACTATAAAACAACATTTCTTGCATAGCTTAATTTGAAAGTGCTTAAACGTATCGGGAGGACTACTGATAGATAAATGTCCAACAAAATGGTGTCAAGGATTTGTGATTGTTTGGATGATTTTATTACAAATACTCCAAAAGGATGAAAATATTACAGCGCTGTAAAACAGCAATCCTGTTAGCTTCCTTCCACTGAATGGTCATATTTTTCCACCCAGCAAAAACATGATAATAAGCACTCATAATTCATATAAATATATAGCTAAAGGAATGAATGAATTACAGATGTATTCCTTGGACAACCATTTTGAGTATATTTTAACAATTCAATAATATTATACAGTTGACCACTAAGATTTCTACAATAAAAAAAATAAAAAACAGTTGACATGAAGCCATTAACTTATAAATAAACATGCATATACATGGTAATATTTGTAGTAATAGAACACTTAAATAATGTATAAGAAATTTACAAAAGAAATCATGACTGCGAAGAGTTTTGAAAATCTAAAAAATTGAATTGCGATGAGCATAAGTTTTAGCTTAAAATTTCTTGTGAAGATTAACTTCTTGAAAATTGAAGTAAAATATGAAAAAAACTGACCTAGATGTTTAGTAAGGTCATTTACTACAGTTGATAACCCATTTATGCCTTCGGCTTGTGATTGTATCTGTGGATACAACATGGCCGATCACATTGTAAACATTGCTTAATATATAGACGACTGAGATTTCTGAATAACTGTGTATTCATTTCATGTACCATAAAAGTATGAAATATTAATAAGCTCTCATTAGCATATGGTATAATGTTGATATGTCTGTGGCAGTGTGCAATGTAAATATATTTGGACAAATTTGAACTCTAAGGTTTCTAAGCTACTAAAGTTACAGATTACATTTAAATGGTATGTATTCTATTATTACTATACATAGAATACAACTGATATTTGAATATTGCAACATAACTAGTCAATAGACCTTCTCAAATTCACTGATCATTAGACAATACATTCAAGTTCAGGCTGGAGTTGATAAAATGCAGTGACTGTATCCATTCATCCACTCCAGCCTCAACTTGGTTCTATTGTTTGGACCTGATCAGCCATATAATTCACAAAATATCTATTGATAAATTAGATTTCTAGAATATCTTTTTGATGAATAATATCAAAAGATATATTTTCAAATGGTGAAGTATACAAAAATTGATTCATAATATATTCAGATTCATAACATAACGCTTTTGTAGATTATTAGAATAATATAAAGATTCTTGCAATACATATTTATGTCTCTATGTGTTTACAAAAATTCAAAAGGAAAGGAACAAATATTAAATATAAAAGCATTAAGATATGTTTTAACAAAAATAGTTTTTCAAAAGAAAAGTCTTAAGTCTGTATAAATTTAAAAGTATGCAATGTTTCTCATATATATCTTGTTATCTAGCTCAGTACTACTACAGACTATTCCATAAAACCTAAACACATTTTAACCATTAAAACTATTATCCATTGTCACAAAACACAGCTAACAATTACAAATTATGCATAATGTTGCTTAGGAAACAATAGAAATAGTATCTTGAATGCCATTTCAAGAGAGTGTTGCATTACAGTGAAGATACTCGAACCGTGAACACTTGACTTTTTTCATGTTACTATTTTCTGAGCCTTCTACTGCTCCAAAACCTCTAAAAATGAAGCAGTGAGTTCCAACACACTAAGTGTTCATAATACATCTTGTTTCTAATCTATTCGCTTAAGGGATGTGGTGCTTATGGTGTTTTAAATAGGTTCAGAATATTTTTAATAGATTTGACACCTTACTCCCATTGAGTATCTTGTTTGGCTGTTTAACTAAAATAATGTTAAGTGTGCAAAGGCTTATTTTAAATAATAGAAAATTTGGAAATGTAAATTAAGGCATAAATTGTAATATTTTTAGCTTTTAATAATATTTTTTTTTCTAATTATAATTCACAAGTTTCAACTGTATTTCTACTGGTTTTTTTTACTGGTTTTTCTCTATTTTATTTTTCTATTTTATTTTTTCTTATTCTTTTTTGCTCACCTTCTTTATTATTGTTGGCATCAATACTTTTAATTTGTCATTGTATTTCACCTTTTTTCTTTTGTTCTCATTTTTTAAAAAGAAAAATAACCTCAAAATAAAAATGCTATATTTTTAATCATATTTTTTTTTCAATGGATGAATACTACATCCAAACCCATATTATTCATGCCATAAACAAATAACATTAAGATTATTTTGTTATCTTTTTTAAAGTCTACAGACTTCACTTGTACTGAATTTATCAACAAATATTTTCCATAAACTTTTGATACAAGAAAGAATAATGGTGGTGAAAAATATTTTTTTTTTGGAATACAAAACTTAAAAAAACAAAACTGTTTTCCAAAACATATCAGAACTGAAAACAAAGTTAAACCTTACATTTTATTGATAGTAAGTAAAAGCTGACATTTCGAATACTAATAATAATTTTGCCACATTAAAATAAAATTTAAAATTTTTCAATGCTAATCCTATGTCACATTAAAATAAAAAGGTACATATTTTAAAATATTTTGCAGGTCTCCTAAATGTGTGTTAAACTATACATCCAATGAGTGTTAAACTTTATATTTTTTTGATAGTTAGTAAAATCTGACATTTCGAATGATAATCCTCCACCACAATAAATAAAAAGTACAGATTTTTTAATATTTGTTAGGGCTCCTAAACATGTGTTAGACAATAAAATAAACTTGACTTCAAATAAGTATTTTATCGATAGTAAAATTTGACATTTTGAATGCTAATCCCCAACCACAATAAAATAAAAAGGCACATATTTTTGACCATTTGTCAAGGTTTCTAAATTAATGTGTGTTGTGAAATTCATCTATCAAAAAGTGACTGTTGTTGTCAGTTTATGGATCAACTCATTCCTAGTTGATGCCTTGTCTGTTTAAAAGTGACATGTTTGCATGTGTAGTTTTTCAATTTTCTAAGTGTTCTGACCAATTATACTATTTTCATGACAACGTTCTCCGTTATTAGACATTGGTCATTATACTGGCATTTCTCAACTCTTTCCCCCTTTATTATCAACCATTTTATTAAATCATATTTATTTCACATATATTTTATATATTTGTGTATGTTACTATTGATCTTTCTAACTGAATATATAATTAACTGAAACCTGCCTTTAGACAAATATACCAAGAAAATTAACATATTCCCTGAAATTTGTCTTATTTTGTTTATATGTTGTCATTAATCCCTATATTGCCTGCCCCCACCCCACCATTTTTATAATTGAACTGAAACCCCTCTTAAGATAGATATACTCAAAAAATTAACATATTTCTTGAAATCTTTTGACTTGCTCTGTATTATTTTGTATATGTGTTGTTATTTATTCCTCTATTGCCTGCCTGCACCATAGTGTATAATTGAACTGAAACCCCTCTTTAGATAAATATACTCAAAAAATTAACATATCTGCAAAAATCTTCTGCCTTACTCTTTATCATTTTGTATATAATATATTAACACTAGAAATCTCTCTAAAACCTGTCCTAACAAGAAATTATAATCAATGTTATTGAACTGAAACCTATTTTCAGATAGATATACTAGAAAAATTAATATATCTGCAAAGATCTTTGGTCTTTACTCTTTATTATTGTTCTATCTATATATGCGTATTCCTTTGCGTATATATGTTAACTGTTTTCCTGCTGTGAAGGTTAGGAAAATGAGTATGAAGTGTTCTAAGGGTTCACTTTGGTATATTTTTCAACAAAACAACATCACTTGTTAGTTAATAGATTCTGTGAAAATTTCAACAATTTTCTTCAAGGTTTCACTGTTAGTTTCCCTTTGAAAAACAGAAAACGTTTTTTTTCCTTAGGGGAAATGTGACTTGACATGATTTTTGTTTGATTCTTCTAAATGCTAATTTATTGTAATGAGGCTAGAGCAGCTGTGCTTTGAAAAGTACATATAATCCAAGCTAAAGGAGTAACACAAAATGGTCATCTTTCCTCTCCTTTCTGACTCTTCCAAACACAGGTAAATTACTACCTAAAACATCACAAAAACCTTCACTAATTCACTTTAATTCCTTATTCATTTAATGTCTCTCTTTTATTCTTCTTTGCTTGCTTTAAGAGTTAAGTTTTTTTCATTTGAGCAGCTGTGTGTTAAAAGAGTATAGCACACTTTGTAGCTAGTGTAGAGTTTGATCCATCCTTAATTCAACTGATGTGGAATTGTTACTAATTCTGTTGTTATTTTGATATGATTTTTTGTGGTATTCTTTAACTAAGTTGTGTTAAAGTCTTATCATTCTGGCCACCAATATATAGCACTTAATTTGAACAATGACTTCTAGGCTGTTGACAATAGATCTATTCGCTTGCAAAAAATAATTTTGGTTGTAGTACTAGTCTTTGACGTTTAAATTTCTTTCTTGTAAGATATAAGGTCTTTATGTATTTTATTATCAATCGAAAAATAAAGTTATTTATTTGTTATTTAACTGCACATTTTTGGCTTCAACAATAAGCTGATCTACTACAAGAAATAGTTTTGATTTCAAAACTGTTTTTGCTATTTTCATATTCACATTGTAGTCTAATACAGATCTCATCTTATTAGCACATCTTTGTCTTGTTTAAGATAACAGAAAATTTATTTATTTTTACTGCACTTTTCTTGCTTCCAGCACTGAGCTGATTCACTTTAAAACTTAGATTCAAAACATCATTTTAATTTACAAATTTGCTTCTTTTTCTTATAATAATCTATAAGAGCTCTGATCTTATTCCAAAATAATTAGTTAGTAGAGTTAACTTTATTGAAAATAGTTTTCTTTTCAAAACTGCATGTTTTAATTTCTTCATTTCTTGTAAACTATAATCTGTAATTTTATCTACAACATCTGAGCTAGTTGATAATTTATTTACTTTTATGTTGCACTGTGTAAAACTTTTCGTTTATTATGGTTACCAAAATAAATCAAACAATAGATTATTGAAATCCATATCTCAGACTAAATGTATAAGCAAACTGCAAAAAATTGAATTGTCTGAATGGAGCAGATTGTATCCAGCCATTGGTTGTATGTGCATGGTTAATTAATTAACTCTGTAAAAATCTCCACAAGTTCTCAGCTAAGTAGTTTTAGTCTACATTACCCACTGATAAAGACGAGCAGTAGCAGTCAAAACACTCAAGCATGAGCCTGTGAAATTTGTGAGACAAACGATAAACGGTTCGCTTATCTCTTATAATAGCTAGACAATGGACAATGGATGTATAGATTTAATAGCTATAATTCTTAACAACATATTTTGATATTGTCCTTCACCTGTAACAATGTCTATTGTCATGAGCAATACGCCGCTAGCAGAGAAATGCCGTGATGGTGCATGTGATTTACACTATGAATTTCTAAATACTGCCTATTAAGATTTACAGACAACTAGGAAATAGTTTACAAATTAAATAATAATAAACAAATTTGCTATAATAATATTCACTAAATGAAAAATATGTATATATTATACCTGTAATAGAAAAAGCTAAATTATTGAACATTGTTTTCAAAAGATTTGAATGTTTTTGACAGACCTATAATTTTTTTATCAACACATATACCTGTGATGAAAAAGTTAAATTATATCCAACATTAAAATTATAAAATTTGTTCATCATGGTATAGAATATCTGTTTATCTCTTATATTGAATATTGTTTTTCAAAAGATTTGAATGTTTTCACCAGATATAACTTTTTTCTATCGCCTGTCAATTAAATCTATTCTAATGGGCCTATTTGGCGGACGTGTTGCTATGTATGTTTCCACCCAATTCAAATCTTTTGGAAATAAGAATCTTTGTTTTGTATTTTCATATCACATAGAAATCTTTGGAACACAAGTTCATATTCCCAGAGGTTTTGAATTGAGTGAAATGTACATAGTAGTACATTAGCTTATTAGACCTACGGAGATAAATACTATTATAATTATAAAATAGAGGATATTTTAATGTGCAATGCATTTTTCATGAGAAAAGATTGTGATGTATATGTTATGTGAATGTTTTGAACATTTTTGGATAAGTCTAATGTTTTCTCCCATATAATTATACATTTTATAATATTTATATAATGCTGTTATTATATACTATAATATATAAATTTATATTTTTTGATGTGCAATGCATATTTTTGTTTGAAATAATTTTGCATTATAATTATTAAAGTTAGTTTAAAATTTAACTAAATAAGGATTTTTGATAAAATTCAGATGTTTCAACCGCATATATTATTTTAAAATAAATACCATGTTTATCTCTGAGAGATCCCCTTTCATCATAACGTCTTTCCATTGGATAAACTAAAAATTTCCAACATCCAAAACATCTGTTCCCAAACCAGCCAATCACAGCCCTGCCTCATTGCCATGACAACTGGATACATGACTTTTCTTTTGTATTGATGCTAACATTAAGTGACATGTTTGGTTTCATGTTTACACATCCAGTGTGAATTTATACAGTGTGAAACCAAGAAAAATGGAGGGTTCTGGTTTATTGAAGTTCTATTTGCAACTTTTCGACAAGTAGGGATAAAAAAAATATGTCGGGTTAAGAAAAATTTCCAGTTGTTTTGATGGTCTGGTTAAGGAAGGGTCTCACTGTATTTATTAAGTTCAAGGTCATGTTCCTTTTTTACAAACAAAAAGTATGGGACACAAAAAATATGTCTGGGTTAAGAAAGAATTGCTGTTGTTTTTTTGGTCTGGAACAGAAAGGGTTTCAGTTATTTATGAAGTCCAAGGTCAAGTTCTTTTTTTAACAAACAAAAAATATGGGACACAAAAATATGTCTGGGTTAAGTTGTTTTGATGGCCCGGAATAGGAAGGGTTTCCCTTTATTTATTAAGTTCAAGTTCAAGGGTTTTTTTAACAAACAAAAAATATTGGACAAAAAAAAAAGAGTTGAGGTTAAGAAAGAATTCCTGTTGTTTTGATGGTCCGGAATAGAAGGGGTTTCACTTTATAAAATTCAAGTTCCTTTTTACAAACATTATTATTAAAGAAAATAATAACACACATAAATTAGTTTGTTTTGATCAAAGGTACTGTCTATTAGTCATAGAATATTATAAATATCAGAACAATAACAAGAAACAATAATAAACATTTAATGTAACACTTTATAAAATTCAAGTTCCTTTTTACAAACATTATTATTAAAGAAAATAATAACACACATAAATTAGTTTGTTTTGATCAAAGGTACTGTCTATTAGTCATAGAATATTATAAATATCAGAACAATAACAGTGTGTAGTGTAGACCACCACATTGACCTGGGATATATAGAGGATATTACATTGGTGCGCGGAGATACAAATTTTATCTTCGAGTGTTGAAATGATCTTTCATGAGTGAGAGATTTTCAACACGAGAAGATTAGATTTGTATCTCCAAGCGACCATGTAATGTTCTGTTTATTATATAATTATCAATGAAAATAATATAAAACTTTTTTCGACACAATAAGTTTCCATAAAGCTGTGTAACCATAGCGGTGATATCTTCACATGTGAGAATAACATGTTATTTTCACATGTGAAGATATCAAATTTATATATCTACTATTATCTTATGTATCCACAAGAAAGTTCATTAGTTTTGATATTCTAGTGTTTAAATGAGCTAAATTTCTATTAGTACTTGTATGCATCCATTTGATTTTCTTCTCCAAGCAGATTTTTTATATATGCATTTTGATCTTTGAGTTTGATTGTTTCCAATCAAGGGTTTCAGTTAGCACTAAATAAATTGTAAGCATTAGATTTACTTGAAGGAGCTATTAAAAATTGTAGTCTTAATATCTTTCAATTTGTTTGGTAATAAGTCTTAAAAAGTACCATCATTGATTTATTACCTTGGAAAAAAAAAACATTGCTTATTTTAGGTAGGAGAGGTTTCAGTTAGCCCCAAATTAAATGTAAGCATTAGATTTACTTGAAGCAGCTATTAAAAATTGTAGTCTTAATATCTTTCAATTTGTTTGGTAATAAGTCTTAAAAAGTACCATCATTGATTTATTACCTTGGAGAAAAAACATAGCTTATCTTAGATCAGAAAGGTTTCAGTTGCTAAGAACCAAATTAAATGTAAGCATTAGATTTACTTGAAGCAGCTATTAAAAATTGTAGTCTTAATATCTTTCAATTTGTCTGGTAATAAGTCTTACCAACTACTGATATTAATTTATTGCCTTGACAGAATAAATATTGCTTATCTTAGATTGGAAGGGTTTCAGTTAGCACCAAATGAAATGTAAGCATTAGATTTCCTTGAATCAGCTATTAAAATTTGCAGTCATAATATCTTTCAATATGTTTGGCACCAGTATAAGTTTATTGCCTTCAGTTGGTAAAAAAACATTGCTTATTTAATTTTTAGGTAGGAGGGGTTTCAGTTAGCACCAAATTTGCAAGCATTAGATTTACTTGAAGCAGCTATTAAAAATTGTAGTCTTAATATCTTTCAATTTGTTTGGTTGGAGAAAACATTGCTTATTTTAGGTTTCATTTAGCACCAAACCTAAGTGGCTGTAATACTAAACGTTAGCATTGGATTCTCTTTCAACACCTCAAGTTTACTTTGTCATAACATACTTCAGTTTGCATGGGGTTGAAATATTAACCCTAGCCAATTCTAAAAATAAGAAGTTCAAATATTGAAATGTTTAGACTTTGACTTGAATATAGGTGGTTCAGCTAGATATTTTAAATGAATCAAAAAATCTCACTCTTAAAATATTAATCTTTGCATTTGCAAAAATATTTTAAAGTGACTTTTAATTTGTTCACACTCTCGATCAAAATACAATTTAGTTCTTAACTTTGTGAGTGCTGTGTTTTATACACTTATGCCCACTTGCGATTGAGCTAAGTTTTATCCTTTTGCACACATTTTATGCACACAATTCCGTTTTCAATATATTACCTAAGTATAGTAATTCTGCCTTGACTTTCATTGCACTAAAAAAATAGTTTACTTGTAGGAAGATAGAATAATAGATAGATAGATAGATAGATAGATATAATCATTTCCCTCAGGGTTTTTAAGTGACTATAGTCCTTTCACAGTTCTTGTAGATCAACCTCGGCCTTGATATCATGAAATATATTCCTTAGAATTTGACTACAGCCTGTGGTAATTTAAGAAATGTACACATCATAAAACAATTGATACACTTACAAATTCCATGGGCCATAGTTAAATTCTAAATAATATATTACGTGCTATTGAGGTCGAGGTTGATGGACGATAACTGTGAAAAGGATTATTATTGGAATGTAGAGGATTTGTTGGACTATTGTGAACAACCAGTTTGAAAGGCACACGACGAGTAACGACTGGTTACAAAATGTATCGATCTGTCACTAATGTGAATTGCGACCAAAATTTTAGCTATTTCTATATTTGTGTTGTGATTGGCTATGAAGTTGTATTTATTGTCCATGGGATGGCCCATGAAATAAGACCTGCTTGGTAACAAAATTAATTGTTTGGGCTTCCTGTGTTATGTCAATCTCAATGAGGATAGCATTGTTTGGGCTCCCTTTGGTTTAGGGAATATTTAAATTATTGTATAATTGTATAAAATATTGTATAATTTTATTCTAGCTTAGTATCATCATTATTATATTCATTGTTATTGTCATTATAAGCATTATTTTTTATGATCATTTTAATATTAGTATTATAATTATTATTTGGTTTTACCAACATCAATATTAACACTGTTATCTTCATTGCCATCATCATCATCATAACCTCCATCATCATCATCATCATTAATATCATTATTGTAGTTTTTATTATTTTGACTGTTTTAATTACATGTTAGGTAAATATTTTTTAGTATTTGAAAACTGTGAAATTATTCTTGCCAAATAATATTCTGCTTCTAATTGACAATAAATTAACCCTAACAAAAGCTTAACGTTTAAACTAAAATAAGTCTTTTAAAACTGATAATCAATAACCAATAAAAAGACAATGTTTGCATTAACCAACGCAATTACTAAAACCATAACAAATTAATCTTAAAAACCTACGACTGAGTAAGTTAACTTGAGATTAAACCTAAACAATCATAATATCTTACACACGCTAAAGCAAATCTTCTGCAAAAACTGTCTAAACTCATTGCGTAAAATACTTCAATTGAAATGAAAACAAAACCAGTTGAAAGAACACAAAACTGTGTTTTGTAAAGAGTTTAAAACTATAAATACTTAATCATGGTTTGGAGCCATTAAACTTTTAAACCTAACCCTGAATATCTTTGTGCTGTTTTGTTCTTTCTCTGTAGCTTTCCAAACGCAGTAGCATAACGGCTGTGATTTGATGCCAAGTAAATCAAGACAAAACTAACGGAGTGAGAATGGATGAATATTCTATCGTTGGCGACTACAATAGTAAACCTTTAAATGACTTGGATGATGGATTTTTTTATGGAACAGCGACGGCATCACAACATCAACAGGATGGCCAACAACTTGTGCCATACAGTACTGTGAATCGTTCCTTCTTTTACATGTTCTTTAGATTCTAGAAATGATTCAGGGGTTTCTGTCTTAATCAAACCATTAACCTTAAATATGTAATTGGCTTTGAACCACCTTACTACATGTGTTGAATTCAACTGAAAAGGTGTTAGTTTGAACCACCAGAGATCAACCTGTCACGGCTTGAAATGAAATCCCTGAATTCTTATTACTATTGTTGCTGTGGGTTGTGTTTGTGTTCTCTTAGTGATGTGTCTTTGGTTTTTATTTGTGTCATTTTGTCTATGTTTAAATAAGTTAAATTCTTTAATACTTGCAACAAAATATTTCATATCATTATTGCTGTTTTTTACATGTTCTTGTAGTTCTTGTTTTAATGTCGTACATGTTGTTTACAAGTTTATTGCCTTGTTATTCAAAGTCTCATTTTTTTAATACATGCAACACATGTCATTATCATTGGTGTTGTTTTTCTATGGCGCATTTTGTTATCTATGCTGTCTATGTAACTGTTGTACATGCAATTTTGATTATTGTACAATGCAATCTCTTTTATACGTTGCTAAAGTAATCTTAAAACTAGTTGTACATTTTATTGTATTTTGTCTGTTTTGTCTGTAGTATTGTAAATGATTCCTAGTAAGTCATTTTTACCTGTTAAACTTTAAGCATTTTGTTTTTGAAGTTTTTATTCTTTGCTATGACACTTTTTTGATTATTGTCTTGTAGCCTTTTGTAATGTTTGCACATTAATTGATTGTTAAAAAATATTGTGCCGCCAACTTATAACTCAAAACTTTATTTCTTTCTAACAATTTATTGATTGATTTGTGTAGGAGCATTGAGCTTAGTTTATGCTTCTAAAACTTTGTACTATTTATTATTATCATAATGCTAACCTTTCCTTTGCTTAATAATAATTGTACACTTTCCTTTTGTTTGAATCACCATTTGATTGAAACTCTGTTGTTGTTTAAATTCGTCATGCTTCAGCGATAGAAATGGTTCCATGCTGGTTGAAAACCTGTTCATTGTCTGCTATACTTTGCTGCCATTTTAACAAATTCAACTGCTAATATCATGTAACTAAACTAAACTAAATTAACATATATAAGAGTAAACAAATTTAAAAATGAGTGAATTAATCAAGTTCTTTTAATCTGTTTGCATTTATAATATTATAACATTTGATGCTTGCATTTAGCTGTTTTATAATCTGAAATATATGCTTAGAATTAATGTTGATATATTTTTGAAAATAATGTTATTTATTTATTTTATTTTTTTATTCGATTTGTCAGATAATTTCCTTTGCTTGTGATAGAGAAAAAGTATTATTTATTATTTAGTAGTTCATAAACAAAAAACAATGGAACGGTAGTAATGATCTAATAGAAAGTTCCCATCAGGGACCCCACTCACATTGATTTTCATTGTGTCCCTTTTTAATGACTACTACAATTTTTTAAATTCCTAGCAAAAAAAAATCTCTGTACCTAAAAGTATATTTTTAGATATTTAATTGCCTTTTTCTTGCCAATTAAACTGGTGTAAATTCTTTGATTGAATCATCAATATTATTATTTATTATATTGGGCAGACAATTAAATCAGTTATTTCAGATATATACAACGTTTACAAAATATTTACAATGTTTATCAATAATCAAGTTGATTTTAAACTCATGGATAACAAAACCTCAAGTTATTGTGATGGGGATTTTGACAATCAAATCAGTGATTTCAGATTTATACAATGTTTACAAAATATTTACAATGTTTATCAATATTCAAGTTGGTTTTAAACTCATGGATTACAAATCCTCAAGTTATTGGGATGGGTCTTTTGAAGTGGAATTGTCACCCACTTATTCACTAAGTATCATTGTAAACTTTTAAGCTCTCAGATAGTGGTCAATGTACACCAAAATAACTGCCCACTGGGACTTAATGTATTTCTGGCCATATTTCCTATCGCTTCAAATATATCAGTTTAAATTCAAGAATTGTTTATAAGAAACGCTGTATTGGTTTCATAACCAGTTACAAAGTGACGCTAACAATTTGCTGATTTGTTAAACTTTATAGCACCTTCCATAATTAAATGGCTATCGAAGATCAGACAACATCCTACTGCTTATCCTTGATTGACACCAGTTTAAGCCACCCTTACCATGTGTGTTTGGATGTTGATGGTCGTGTTATTATGAAAGGCGTTGTAATACAAGCTTTTGTTTACAACTTTACTAGTCACTATTTGATAAATATTGACCTGCCACAAAAAATATAATTTTTTTAAAGTTTAATTGTAGATTTACTAGGATTTTGTCTACTTATCCTTATTAGACTAATCTTTTATTTGTCTGCAATTAGGATTATAGAATCAAGACAAAAACTCTCTAAACAAATAACACATTGATAGCACTGGAATCGTTCGTTGTCGGTAATCTAACTCAAAAGTGTTGGGCTTTTGATAATTTAATTTGTGGATTGACCAAATGTTAATCGTGGTGAAGTTTTAGTTCAATTAACACAGTTATTGTAAACAGACAACAAAACAACCTCTTCTTTTTAATACACTCAGGACTGAAAGTGTTCAGTTTTTAACAGTTTCATTGATAAGCTGACTACATATTGGCAAGTTATGCTTGCATGCATTCAACAGTGATTATATTAACCCAATAAACACACTTATTTTCACACAGTTACAATTCAGACAATCACAACTGTCCACTAAAAGTAATCTTTTCAATTCAACTTACAATAGTGTCAGTTTCTCATTGATGAAGTGACTACAAGCTGACATGTCTTGCCACAATACATTCAAAGGTTGATCAGCCATGAGTTACAAGACCGTGTGTAGCTACTGGTGACCATGAATTATATATGTCCTTATAATAGAAAGAGTCTTGATTGAGTTAAATGCATTTGAAGTTCTGTTATGTCTGTGGAAATTGAAGCTGATAACTAGGTACATTAATCTTTGTAACATAAACCTAACACCAGCTCAAATTATTTTCATATTGTATATTCACCATTTGAACTTGAAATCAGTTTGGTGTCTTCATGTTAAGTGTCTTTGCATAAGGTTTTTGTCTGTTTGTTGAGAAGTATTGATTTGTTGACCAGATTTAGGTGAATTGAACCGTGCTTGAAGTTGTAAGATTTGTAAAGTTTATAATTGTAGTGCTATGATTTTTATGTCTAGTGCTTGTCAAAATATACTGTTATTGTCATTGAAAATGTTTGTGCTTTAGATTATTTTAATGACCGTGGATAGCCAATCATATAGTTATTATAAAATAATCATTACATTCAAATTATTACAAAACATTAGCAAGGGAACAAACATTTTAGTGTAATGAAATATTTGTAGATTTATAATTATTTTTTGTTTTTCCTTTCTTTTTTTAGTTAGTAAATTAGTTCTTTTAGTTTAGGGACGTTTTATGTATCTATTGTTCAACTTCTTTGTTTGGATTTACTATTATTGATTTTGTTTTCATTGAACAGAAGTTTATTGTATTCATATTTGATTGTGTTTTATATATAATGATATATTTTAACAGCTGCTATAAATAGATGTAGACTTTCAAATATTGTATTTTTATAGCCTCGTTCGGAAATTTGATATTTTTTATAAAAATTTCACACATTTATTTTCTATTTTTATTTGATAAAGCATATATATATCGCAAAATATTGTCAATCGATACGTTTGGTTTTGCACTTTAACTGATATTATAGTATATTGAGATATGAAAAGGATATTTGTTTGTATAATAATATATGTCCAAGTGGTAGGGGTGGTCGATGCTCCTTTTAGGGTTGAAAATATTTCCTGTGCATACCTTTAAAGGTTCTGTACGAAAAGTCAATTACGTCACATGATTACACACCTGTAAGGGTATGTGTTCTTGGTCTTGTTACTAAAAATAAGCTTAGCTGCCATTGCACATTTGTACCTTTTAGGAATTGAAATCAATAAGGTTTTAACAGTTCTTTGATTCCGTGTGTACCTATTAGGGGCTATTTTCAAAATTGACTGCTGATCACCCCTACCACTTGGATAAGGGAGTCCCCCCTTCCATACTAATACACTGAATTCAAATATGGCCACCAATTTCAATAACTGTTGTTCTTGACTGGCTAGCCTCTCATTCATTTATTGTGTTCCAATGTGGACACAGCTTTAGCCAGTCCAGACCAATAGTAGGTCCCCATATTTCTATTCAGTCTATATGAGACACTAATATTAACTGCTGTTGGGCTTCTTCTTAAAGAACAGTAGCCATATGTAGAGTATTTCTAGTCAGGATTTTGGATAAAATTTAAGATTAATAATTCTTGTGTTAATAGGTTGTCACTGATTTGAAAATAATAAACTTTTGACAGCTTACTGCAGTCATTAACTCCAAAACATTTGCATAGCCAGTCATTCTGCTGATAAAGACTGTAGTATATGGTTAAAACGTCAAGAATAAGTACTTATTGACTGAGTGGGAGGGCCGTACGGGAAAATATTTGGCTCGCGGTCATGATGTACAGTATGATGAAGTATATTATTTTCAAATTGGTGACATCCCTTTTACACAACAAGGATTTTGAATGTTGATATGTTTGGAATGACTCCTAGTATGTAGAAACATATCCAACAGACTAATGAAATTTATTAATAATATTAGGATAATATTAACTATTAATAGAGTCGATAGGTAATAGAATGAAATTTGTAACATTGTAAAAAAAATGTTACCTTCACTTAACTGACATACCTGACAAAGGGCTAAAGCTTGAAACTTCAGTAAGTTAAGTTAACATTTTTTATGGTGTTTCATTCTATTACCTATCATTTATATTAAACACTGACACAGCCTATACTAGTTTACTCGCTAGTCTATACCCCATTGTAACAATGCTTCATTGTATGTTGATAGGTTCAGGAATGGCTCTTAGTATGGAGAGACATATCCAACAGACTAATGAGCGTCTGGTTTGCATCAAGTCCCATCTCTCATCACCACAAGGCTTCCAGACAGCAGCACGGGAGCTATTAGAGTGGTGTGGAGATGTAAGGGCATTCCAGAGGCCATTTGAAAACAACCTTATGGGCTGCCTAACGGTATGATATTTATTGTGGTATTTCCCTGTGATTTAATTAATGTATAGTTTATTTTTCTCTGACTGTCTGACAGTAAGATTTTTATTGTTATTTTTTTGTGGTATAATTTATTAGTTTATTTTTCTCTGACTGTCTGACAGTAAGATTTTTATTGTGATATTTTTTCGTAGTATAATTTGATTTTTAGTTTATTTTTCTCTGTCTGACAGTAAGATTTTTATAATGTTATTTTTTATGGTATAATTTAATGTATAATTTCTTCCT
Organism: Metridium senile; assembly: GCA_949775045.1. NCBI lineage: Eukaryota > Metazoa > Cnidaria > Anthozoa > Actiniaria > Metridiidae > Metridium > Metridium senile. Next base: position 8,806,573 of record OX459110.1, on the reverse strand, counting down.
CTGACTGTCTGACAGTAAGATTTTTATTGTGTTAATTTTTTGTGGTTTAATTTAATGTATAATTTCGTTTTCTCTGACTGTCTGACAGTAAGATTTTTATTGTTATTTTTTGTGTTATAATTTATTAGTTTATTTTTCTCTGACTGTCTGTTAGTGTCTTTTATTATTGAACTCAATGTGTGGGGCGCTAACTAACTTGGGGTGCTTAAGCCACTTGACATATCTGCTCACATTTACTTCCTTTAAGTATCAAACTTGAAGTTTGATTTACACTAGCCAGGGAAATAGTGAAAACAGTGACTGTGATATTTGCCATGCCTTTTCATAGTCATACAAAATCTTCTTCTTCTTCTTCTTCTTCTTCTTCTTCTTCTAGTTTAGCCCACAACAGCATTGACAGACATTGGGTGGTTTAAAAGGCCTCAGCCAACCACAACCATGTCCATGTCCATGTCCATGTCCATGTCCATGTTCATATCCAAATTTATTTTTAGTGATTGTTTATAATATAATGTAACTTATGTTGGCTGTGATTGCAGGTTGTAAGCAATGTTGCTCATACTGCTGGCTATGACTTAGACCTTGGTTATCGACTACTAGCAGTATGTGCTGCCCATCGAGATAAATTCACTCCTAAATCAGCTAATATGTTATCAGTATGGTGCGAAGAGCTGGGAAGATTATTATTATTACGGCACCAGAAACAGAGAAATGAATCCCAGAAGACTTCACCCTATCAACAGCAGATGGGACCCAAGGGAATGCCACCAATGAACACTATGAACCCCATGGGACCAGGGTGAGTAGTATTGATGATGATGATAGGCAGCGATGGCATTGATGATGAAGATGATAATGATGATGATGATAAAAAAGGAAATGATGGTGGTAGTGGTGGTGGTTGTTGTTATGTTTTTATGATGATATAATGATGATGAATAAATGATGGTGATTATAGTGTTGAGGGTGGTTGTGATGATGGTGGTGATGGCTATGATGGTGATGATGATAGTGGTGGTGGTGGTAGTGATGGTGATGATGATGATGATAGTGGTGGTGGTGGTGGTAATGATGGTGATAGTGGTGGTGGTAATGATGGTGATTATGGTAGTAATGGAGATGCTGATGCTGATAATAATGAAGATTGTGATTGTGGTAATGATTGTGATGAAAGTGGTGATGATGATGATGGTAATGATTGCGATGATAGTGGTGATGGTGATGATTGTGATGATAGTGGTGGTGATGATGATGGTGATGGTTGTGATGATAGTGGTGGTGATGATGATGGTGATGATTGTGATGATAGTGGTGATGATGATGATGGTGATGGTTGTGATGATAGTGGTGATGGTGATGATTGTGATGATAGTGGTGGTGATGATGATGGTGATGGTTGTGATGATAGTGGTGGTGATGATGATGGTGATGATTGTGATGATAGTGGTGATGATGATGATGGTGATGGTTGTGATGATGTTGATAGTGATGGTTATGATGTTTTAATGATGCTATGATATATTGTAGGTTGTCTGTTAAGTAAAGCACCATAAGTATGCTGATATCTATGCATTTCATTTACTTCTAGTGCTGATACTGGCACAGTAATATGGCCTCAGACAACCCAACAACAAGCAGCTTTATCTGTCGTTACTACAGTATGGGGTGTGACATCATCACTGACAAACTCAATGACGCATGACTCAATGATGCCAAATATACCAACAACCAATACAGTTAACTCAGTGACCCATCCCTTCCCAACAACCTCTGCAAACCCCACGAAACAATATGGAGCACAAGGTATAGATGGTAGACCATACTGTTACAACAAATACACCTATTTCAAAACACATTGTTGTAATAGTCCAGGGGCGGATCTAGGATTTTTTTAAGGAGGGGGTGCACCCACCATTGTGGAATTCAAGGACAAACAACACAGTTCGATATTGTAGATATTTTCTAAGTTTTATAGATCAAATATACGTTATTGCTCTTCACTTATCTGGTATCCTGCGTATATCTTGAGTTCCCTTGGCGATTTATACGCTGTGTAAACAAATGGCCACCCCAATTGTCATAATAATTGGATTAAACCAGCAGATGAGAGGACAATAGAAAGCAGCAGAGTTGCTTACCCCGGGTTATTTTAGTGAACTGAAGGTAAAACTCTTGTGATTGACAAGCTGGTTTGTAATTAATGACGTAACTGATATCGCGCAGTCGCATGAGCTGTATCCAGTCTATATTCATACTCAAAGCGCCAGGTACGACCTTTACTGGTTTTTAAACTAACGTACAAGATACATAAATACATCGCTTTTGACCTTTCCAATTGGAGGAAAACACCTAATAAATCGCCAAGGGAACTTAAGATATACGCAGGATACCAGATAAGTGAAGAGCAATAACGTATATTTGATCTATAAAACTTAGAAAATATCTACAATATCGAACTGTGTTGTTTGTCCTGGTACCCTTGAATGAACGTATGACCTCAGAGGGAGTGATAATGTTAGTAAATATAAAACATTGTCAGCTTATCTCTGCACCCCATAGCTGGATCTGCTCCTGTAGTCAATGAAGGGTGCAAATGACTATTTTGTCTGAAAGGACTATTTTGTCTCTTGTTTACAGGTTCTTGAAATGATTTATCAGTTGTATGTGTTTATGATGTAATTGTTATCATGTCAAGCTGTTGCAGTGATAGGCATTGAACAGAATATATTGGAAAGAAACTTGCATTAATTAATAAAATAAGATGAATTTACTAACATCCTTTGCTGCCTTAAACTGTGACAATAGGTGTATAAAAGATGATGTTGAGGTGGCGGTGGTTATGATGATGATGACAATGATGATGGTGATAGATATATCTATTAGATTATATATTTTAAGATGATGGTGATGACGATGAAAATAAAGGTGATAATGAAAATGAAGATGATGGCGATGAAATTGAAGTTAATGATGATGATGATGAGGTGGTAATTCTAGTGATGGCTATGATAAACATGATGAGGTGTTAATACTAATGATGGCTATGATAAACATGATGATGAGGTGTTAATACTAATGATGGCTATGATAAACATGATGATGAGGTGTTAATACTAATGATGGCTATGATAAACATGATGATGAGGTGTTAATACTAATGATGGCTATGATAAACATGATGATGAGGTGTTAATACTAATGATGGCTATGATAAACATGATGATGAGGTGTTAATACTAATGATGGCTATGATAAACATGATGATGAGGTGTTAATACTAATGATGGCTATGATAAACATGATGATGAGGTGTTAATACTAATGATGGCTATGATAAACATGATGATGAGGTGTTAATACTAATGATGGCTATGATAAACATGATGAGGTGTTAATACTAATGATGGCTATGATAAACATGATGATGAGGTGTTAATACTAATGATGGCTATGATAAACATGATGATGAGGTGTTAATACTAATGATGGCTATGATAAACATGATGATGATGAGGTGTTAATACTAATGATGGCTATGATAAACATGATGATGAGGTGTTAATACTAATGATGGCTATGATAAACATGATGATGATGAGGTGTTAATACTAATGATGGCTATGATAAACATGATGATGATGAGGTGGTAATTCTAATGATGGCTATGATAAACATGATGATGATGAGGTGTTAATACTAATGATGGCTATGATAAACATGATGATGATGAGGTGTTAATACTAATGATGGCTATGATAAACATGATGATGATGAGGTGTTAATACTAATGATGGCTATGATAAACATGATGATGATGAGGTGTTAATACTAATGATGGCTATGATAAACATGATGATGATGAGGTGTTAATACTAATGATGGCTATGATAAACATGATGATGATGAGGTGTTAATACTAATGATGGCTATGATAAACATGATGATGATGAGGTGTTAATACTAATGATGGCTATGATAAACATGAAGATGATGAGGTGTTAATTCTAATGATGGCTATGATAAACATGATGATGACAATAATGCATGATGATGCTGGTGATAAAAATTATAATTATAATAGTGATGTTTTGAAATTTATTGTTGCACAGTTGGATTTCAACCTAGAACGACACCATTATCTTACATGCACCGACAGCATAGTTACCCTGGTGCACCAACTCAGAATGTACATCAGAATAATGGGCCGTACTCTGCAGGACCTTATCCACCTCAACAAGCTAATGCTCCTCCTAATGCATCACCATTCCCAGCAGCCCCTGCAAACCCTGCTGCAGCAGCAGCTGCTGCGGCCGTTGCTGCTGCTGCTGCAACCGCCACGGCTACAGCAACAGCAACTGCAACAGCTGCATTAACCGACCAGCCTGAGATGGGTAAGTGTTGCTACTTTGGGCTTCTTGTTTGTTTATTTAGTACTAAGCGATCACATTTGTTTTACTGATATTACTGTTGGGCTTTTACATATTTTAATAGGAATTAGAAAATGATCACACCCACTCAGCCAATCAGATGACTGTATTTTAGTGTTCTATATCCAATAGTATCTAAATATAATATTCCACTGGCGAGGCCTTTTGTTTGTTTATTGTTTTACCACCTTGTCAGTGAAATACCATATAGAAGTTCACAATGCATTATAAGTACTATATAGTAAGCCATAAAATAAAACGCTGTTTTGCTATGGTCATGTGATATTTAATAATAATAATATATTATATACTTATTTATATAGCGCTATTACAAAGCTCATAGCGCTTTACAGTATATATGTGGATGACTTATCAGACTGCTGTAAAATGTGATGTTTAATTTTGACAACATTCTTCGTGGGTGTGATCATATTCTAAGACAGTTAAATAATGAACGCGAGTGTCCTATGGGATATAGAGTCTCAAGCATTACATAGAACCCAAGCAAACCTTACTTAAATTTAGTAAGCAAACATCATTTAATTTAATATTTTTACAACAATAGATGGATATGGTTTTGGGCCTGGTCAAGGACCACCTTCTCAATACCAGAACAATAACCCAAATAATCACCCTCAACACCCACCACCACCTTACCAGCGGAGTCCAAGTTACCCAGGCTACCAACCAGAACAATACGGCATGCCGCAACATCCATCACAGCAAAATCAACCAAATAACCCTATGATGAAAGGCAGTCAACAACAGCATCAAATGAGCAGACAGCAATTTCTCCATGACTTCATGATGAAGAAACAAATGCAGATGCAATATAAAAACCAGCAATCACAACATGGACAGTATGGACCACCTTCGCAGTTTGGACCTGTAAGTACTACCATAATTATAGTAGATAGGTAATAGAATGGAATTCGTAAAGGCCAGTCAAACAGCTTCAACATTTGCTTCAACATCCTTTCCATTTTATGGAATGGCAATGTTGAAGATGTTTGCCCCCTATGCTTAACATTGTGAAGCAAATGTTGAAGCCGTTTGCCCTGGTCTTAACACTGTAAAAAACGTTGACTTAACTTTACTGACATTTCGAGCTTTAGCCCTTTGTCAGAGTAAAAGGACTTTTACTTTTACTCCGACGAAGGGCTAAAGCTTGAAACATCAGTAAAGTTAAGTCAAATGTTTTTACAATTTCATTATATTACCTATCGTTTACATCAAATACCAACACATTCTATACTAGTTTACTTGCTAGTTTCCATTTAATTATAGTAGACTTGTCGTCATGGGATGTCCACCATCAAAACATCTTGGTGATGAAGGCATTGTTTATAGGAGAAACATTCACCAAAATATCATGCCAAGATAGCACCTCTTTATTGTTTTGTGTATATAATTCAGATTAGCAAACATCCCATCCATCAATTATGATCTACATGTTAAAGATTACTATATTTACTCAATTAGGTATTGCACAGCATATATAACTATACTAAGTAATATTATTTACTCAATGTAGAGTGCAAACAATATATCTGTCAAATACAAAACTAAATACAGTAGTACAAAATAGTGCTACATTATCAATAGAAAACCATAGAATTAGCACAAATTGTACTATTTGGTATTTACCAATGTTTCAAGGATATACTGTTTGCACTTTTATATTTTATGTACTAATTGTTAGTTATTTGTTAAATAGTCCTGTTCACAGTTCCGTTCAGTGACCATGAACAATAGTTCCAAGTCGAGGTTCCAGTTGCTGTGCATAGCAAAACTATAATTTAACATGCTCAGCAACTGGAACCTCAACTTGGAACTATTGTTCGTGGTCACTGAATGGAACTGTGAAAAGGACTATTGCTAGTAATAGCTGTTATTACAGTTATATGCAAATGATTTTGAACAATGGTTTGAAGTCGAGGCTTTCGGGCGAAAACAATAGGTTTGCCCGAAAGCCTCGATTTGAATCCATTGTATGAAATCATTTGCATATAACTGTAATAACAGCTATTATTGAGTGTTTGCATTTAACCCATGAAGAATAATTTGTACTAAATAGTACTAATTCAATCTAAATCCTTTGTTCACTATTCTTTAATTAGCACTAATAGGTACTAACATGTTCCCATTTAAATCTGTACTTTCCCATTTAAATGTGTACTTATGCAAATTTTGTTGATGTGTGCTAAACACACAGATCAACCAATCAGAGAAGTTCACTTTAGAAATAATATTCTCTGATTGGTTGATCTGTGTGTTTAGCACACATCAACACAATTTGCATAAGTACAGATTTAAATGGGAAGGTACAGATTTAAATGGGAACCTGTTTACTATATTTGATGGGTTTAGTGTGAGCTCTCTTATTTTTATATCCTATTAGACAGTTTGATATGTAATATGGCTGGATGTTTTTTGTGTTTTATGCTGTATTTTGACAAGCCATATTACACATAAACTGTCTAATAAGTTGTTCATTATCCAACAAACAGGAAAAAATATTTTTGTTCTTTCATAAAGCAAAATATTTTTTACTTGAAAGGGTTAGTCATAGACAAGTAAAAATATTACTGGATTACTTTACTTGTCTATGACTAGTTGGATAATAAGTTTTTGTGTTATTGTACATTGTCCTAATGATTGTTTCTATCCAATGCTTTGATGCCATCTACCTGATTTACCATCCAACATTATAGCAGACAAAGGTATTATGTTTTACATACACAACACCAAAACTACTAGAGTGCATGCCATATACAGTGGTTTTCATTAACCCGTGAAATAGAGTGTATCAGGTAAAGTGTAATAGTCAAATAACAACCAAAGAACACAATGGAATTAAGGTGTATTAAATAGTGATACACTAAAATGTGTTTCACGGGTAAATGAAAACCACTCTATCTGTGAAACAAAACTAATTATCTATTGAATTCAAATGCATCCGGTGTATAAGTTAAACACAGATACATGAGAAAAATATCAATTGCCTTTGGTACCCTTGTGGTTTGGTGGTTAATACATCTGAGGCCGGTTGTATGAAGCCTGAAAAATCTATTATACATTTTACTAACTACATTGAATCTGATTGGTGAAGAGCACATGGCTAAATCTGAGTAGCATGTGAACTTGACAGTGATAATTGCATTATCTGTAGTTATCGCTGTCAAGTTCCCAGGCTCTCTCCGTTCTCAGGGAGTTGATGTGAAAATGTCAGCAAGATTTGCTTGTTATTGTCTCTTTTACCTGATTGTAATTGTACTTTTACTTTAAAAAATGTATAATAAAACAATTATTGAATTCGGTTTTCGCATGATATCGTAAATTATCAAGACCTCGAGTCAGTATTATCTGCCTCAGCCAGATAAAATATGATATCATGCTCAACCTCATCCAATAATTGCTTATAAACAACCTATGCAGTGGATAACTTTTATCCACGGATAACTTTATCCACCCTTTGTACAACCAGCCCCTGACTGGAAAGCCGAAACCGTGGGTTCAAGTCCCCCCAAGGGCTTGATACTTTTCTCATGTATCTGTAAACATTTATTGTCTGACTGTGCTATTTGTGGATATAATTAGATCAGAACATTGTGACTATTGTATCCTCCATTGTAATGTGTATTGTGTGAATTCTTAGTCAGACAATTACTAAATACTATTACATCCTAAATAGTTAGTAGTTGTTACATGAAGTTATGGCATGCACTCTATGATTTAGAAAGTTTTGAAGTTAATTCATCTGTCCAAAGTTCTGGACGAGATTGAATAGTCACATGGAAAGGTTACTTTTGCTTCTTTGCTGCAGGGGAGAAATATGGAAATTCACCACTAAGCAGGGTTATAGATTAATACTCTATCAATTGCTAATCTGATATCTATTGTATTTACCCACTATGCTTTACTAATATGGTGTTTTTTTTTTTTGTATAGCAACAAGCATATCCAATGCAGCAACCAGGTTACAGCTCACACAATGGCTACCAACAACAACCCACCCCTCCACCACCATACACACCAACAATCAACCCAATGCCAGGACCTGTCAATCAACCTAATGGATCCAATCAGATGGGTATGATGGCCGGCATACCTCCCAGTAGCCACGGCAGTATGAGCCAAGTACCTAATATTACTCAAATTAACCCATTGGGAATGTACAGTCAACCCCAAGCAAACCGGGTGGGGCCACGGCGGAAAAAAACCACAGTACCTTTTGTACCTACGCCGACTATTGCTACTGCCTTGTCGCCGCCGAGTGGTCCTTTAACGCCTGGTCCCTTGTCCAGTCCGTATATGAGTATAACCGATGGGGCAGGTCCGACATTTAATTATACTAAATCAGGGTTACATGCAATGACGCCGTCACCCACTGCAATGGAGGATGTTAAACCAAGACTAAGACTTCGTAAGTTTACAGCAACATGTTTGGAAATAAATAGAACCCTTTTTGCATATTATCTTTATTATCATCATTATCACCACCACCATCATGACCACCACCATCATCCTAATCATCACTATCATTATCATATTCTAACAATGATGATGTCTAATCTATTGTATGATTGGTTTATTCCAGCTCAAAATGATGTGATTAGATTAACGTTTCCAGTAAGAGATGGTATAGTCCTTCCTGCGTTTAGACTAGAACATAACCTGGCCGTCAGTAATCATGTCTTTCATTTACGAGACTCTGTACATCAAACATTAATGCAAAGGTAAACATTAATAACATCAATTCTTGTTACTCAACTTTGTATTACAACAAACTAGTTGGGATACCCGAGAAAAAATCACTACTTTTCCTAACGCTTGGGCTGCTCTTTGTAATGATTGGGCTCCCTGTGTGAATGATAATCCAAGATGGTGGCCAAGGTGAGATCGCTGCGAGACGAATTTGATTTCTAGTTTTGCAAGCATTTAATTTCTCATTCCAATTGATTCCCCTTATTGCACCCACAATTACCTGTTCTTGGCATTTATGGAATTCGTTTGGTGGCACAGTGGGCGGGTTTATTGTAATAAGATGCAGGCATTTTTTGCTTGGTGTATTAATATTATGATTCTTCAAATTTTGCAGCCTTCTTTGATAGTAAAAATCAGGCTTTTCCACTTCTCAAGTGTTCTGACAAAACCCAAATGCCTTATGACTGAACAAAACACAGCAAACAATTTGACACATTTGAAAAAAATGCAAACATGCATGCTGTGCGTATAAAGCACATGTCTCACATGCCAATCAGAATGCTTGGTTTCTTATAGCTATCTTATAATACAGCACAGGAAGCAAATTTTCTATTTAAAAAAATATCGATTGACATTTGATCAACATGCAAGCTTTGTACTTTCAACATGCATGCATCTCAACCAATTAGAATGTGTAATTTCTAATAGTTGTTTTATGATGTATTGTTTAGACCTGACTTAGAGCTACAGTTCAAGTGTTACCATCACGAAGACAAACAAACCAATACTAACTGGCCTGTATCAGTTGCCGTCAGTGTAAATGCAACACCATTACAAATAGAGAGAGTAAGTCTTCCCTCTCCTGACACGAGAGAGGTTGGGAACTAGTTAGATGAATGGGACTCCGCAGTGTGTTTGGGTAGATAAGGATTGAGAAACAATTCCTCAGCTATCTTATCTGTTTTTCAAAGCACTTTGCCAGTCCCTGTTCATCCAATTAGATTTCAACCCCCACTCATTTCTGGACAGGAGAATCAATACTGTATAGTATTATAATTTCCCTCTGTCGAGACTTTATGTTAAGTTTATTGTCCAACTTACACGGGTGCTCTCACTCTCGCTCTAGTTAAAAATTGGTTTATCGCTTCATTTTACAATAATAATAGACAACATATACAGCCGATCTCGAAAAGGTTGTCCACCTGAAAAGACATATATACTAAAAGAAATATCACGTGACTCATTCTATAATCACTTTCCGCGCGTGTCGAAAGTCCGGTACTTCTAGCGGGGGAAGATACTGCCCTTTTGAATCCACCGCCATATTACTTTCAAACACACCTGACTTTCTACACGCACGGAAAGTGATTATAGAATGAGTCACGTGATATTTCTTTCAATATATATGTCTTTTAAGGTGGACAACCTTTATGAGATCGGCTGTATAACATTTTAAAGCTTATTTAACAGAGAATAAGACTGTATGTTTTGTTAGACAAAAATTAAATGTAACAAATGCTCTACAAAAAAACTTTTGTGTGTGCTTTTTTGTTTTCAAATATGCTCAGAATTTTACATTAGTTCTTTAATTTTTCTTCTTCTCTTATCTTGAATATTGTGTTTCTAAAAATACTACATGTTCTAATGATAATGATTTTGTGTTTTCAGGGTGAAAATAAAACTGCACATAAACCATTACATTTAAAAAGTGTCTGTAAACCAGGCAGAAATACAATACAAATTACAGTGACAGCTTGCTGTTGTGTAAGTAATCATGGTCTTTAGATTACTATTATCATCATTAATGTTATTTACACAACCATCATCATCACGATCATCATCATCATCATCACAACCATCATCATCACCTTCACCTCAACCATCCATTCAACCATCGTCATCATAATCACCACCACCACCATCATCATCATCATCACCTCATCGCCTCAACCATCCCATCAACCATCGTCATCATTCTTATAATCATCATCATAATCACCACCACCACCATCATCATCATCATCACCTCATCGCCTCAACCATCCCATCAACCATCGTCATCATTCTTATCATCATCATCATAATCACCACCACCACCATCATCATCATCATCACCTCATCACCTCAACCATTACATCAACCATCATCATTCTTATAATCATCATCATAATCACCACCACCACCATCATCATCATCATCACCTCATCACCTCAACCATTACATCAACCATCATCATTCTTATAATCATCATCATAATCACCACCACCACCATCATCATCATCATCACCTCATCAACTCAACCATCCCATCAACCATTGTCATCATCCTCAACTTCATCATCATCATCCTCAACTTCATCATCATCAAGACCATCATCATCATCATCATCATCATCACCTCAACCATCCCATCAACCATTATCATCATCCTTATCATCATCATCATCATAATCACCATCATCATCATTATCATCATATTTTTGCTAACAATGAAATACTGTATCAACTCACAAAATTAAACCATATTTTCTCTCTTCACAGTCTCATTTATTCGTTCTTCAACTTGTTCATCGTCCATCAGTCAGTTCTGTGTTACAGAGTCTTTTACGAAAACGGCTTCTACCAGCGGAACATTGTATAGCTAAAGGTAAAAATTCTGATCTTTGATCATTAATTCACAGCTTTCTTCATCAATTTATATTCAGCCCCTCAAATAACCATATTGATCAACATTGACTCACAGGGAGGAGGGTGGGGACATAAGTGCACTATTTTGAAGTTTAATGCAAAATACAATTGTGTAAAGAATCATCAAACTTTTTATTGTCCAGGATTAATACATGAATCTAAAAAATGGTGACTTAACTTTACTAAAAGTCAACATTTTTTTTACGGTGTTACAAATTTCATTACATTACCTATCGTTTATATCAAACACCAACGCAGCCTCTACTAGTTTACTCACTAGTTTCCATTTATATTTTCACTCAGTCTATGCATCATCTAAAAAGTTAACTTCATAATTCTTTTATTTTCTTTCCAGTGAAAAAGAATTTTGCTCTGTGTTCAACACCGAGTAGTAGTAGTGACGATGGAGTAGAGCAAACAGCAATCAAAGTCTCACTAAAATGTCCAATAACCTTTAGACGGATAACGCTACCCGCTCGAGGCAATGAATGTAAACATATTCAGGTAATTGTAAAACAATGAAACAATGTTTGGAGTAAATAATGCTTATATTATTGTTATATGTAGTATAAGCATGCAGTTTGTTACTATCACATTCAACTGTCACAGTACAAACCTTATTAGCTCTTTACTTGACTATTGAACCCTATTTTATAGACCATAAACGTTGACTTATTAATATAATTTTTTTTAATCTATAGGGGAAGTTTATCAATTGGGACGAAAGTCCTGTCACAAAATTAGTTTTAGAAATTTTATCATTAACTGCTTCTCTTTTTATTTTGTTTTAACTACATTATATATATTGTGACAAATAGATAAATCAAATAAATATGGTAGCATATGCTATATAGAATAATTAATGGTATAGCAATTGGGTTTCATAATATTATTTTATGTTGTAATTATTATTGGTTTAAAAGGACCAAGCTTGAAAAAGCTCTGCTCTACTCGTGATATCCCCTATATATAAAGTGTATTTAATTTTATATGAAAGGCAATTAGTTTTACAACCATCACTCCCAGTTTGGGCTCTTTCACGATGTTCCCTCACACTTACTTCCACTACATTCAATATTTACAGCACACAACACTAAAACAAAAACAAAAAAAACTAGACTCACATGTTGATGAGAGAGGAAAACTTGGAGAATTGTTAAACCCTTGAAAACAATATATTAAACAACGTGTACTCAGGACTCGAATCTGGACCACAGCAGTAAGCAATAAGCCACTACATCACCCATGCCACCAACCAAATGTTGTTGTTGTTGTTGTTGTTGTTGTGGTTATGGTTGTTGTTGTTGTTTTTGTTGTTGCTGCTGCAAGTAATATAATTCTCTATTTTCTTTCTGTAGTGTTTTGACTTAGAATCGTACCTCAGACTAAACTGTGAAAGAGGGAGTTGGAAATGTCCTGTTTGCAAGTAAGACTACATAATAATTATTAATATTAATATTGATTAATTTCTAAAGCGGCAATATCATTTATTTTGTGATGGTACATTATGCACTGGCAGGCTATGTTGATAATCCCAACTGAAAAGGAGGCAAAACATGATTATTTCTTAATAATTGATTTGCTTTTTATATCTTTAGTAAAACAGCGTTACTGGAAGGTTTAGAAGTAGATCAATTTGTCTGGGGGATACTGACATCTCTAGCATCGTAAGTTGACTATAATCACACTTATTTAACAAAAGTCTGTCTCAGTGAATGCTGAATGGCCAACTGAAATATGTTGACATGCTATTGTCCTTAACTTGCTATCCTTATGTTCACATTGCAACACAATAAAGTTTTCAAATGTAGTTAAAAACATTTATATTTACCACATATTTTTTATATTTTTTCTGGTAGAGTCCGAGGTTGATGATTTGACAATTAACTAACACATAAGTTATTGTTGTTGTAGTTGTAGTTGTTGTAGTAGTTGCTGTTGTTGGCGGCATTGTTGTTGTTGTTGTAGTAGTTGTAAATATAGTTGTTGACTAACACATAAGTTATTGTTGTTGTAGTTGTAGTTGTTGTAGTAGTTGCTGTTGTTGGCGGCATTGTTGTTGTTGTTGTAGTAGTTGTAAATATAGTTGTTAACTAACACATAAGTTATTGTTGTTGTAGTTGTAGTTGTTGTAGTAGTTGCTGTTGTTGGCGGGGTTATTGTTGTTGTAGTAGTAGTTGCTGTAGTAGTTGCTGTTGTTGGCATTGTTGTTGTTGTTGTTGTAGTAGTTGTAAATATAGTTGTTAACTAACACATAAGTTATTGTTGTTGTAGTTGTAGTTGTAGTTGCTGTTGTTGGCGGGGTTATTGTTGTTGTAGTAGTAGTTGCTGTAGTTGTAGTTGTTGTTGGCGGGGTTGTTGTTGTTGTTGTTGTAGTAGTTGTAAATATAGTTGTTGTTGATGAGGCTGTTATCATTGTGATTGTCTAATACTAATAATATTGTTATATAATTATCTTGTCTAATACTAATAATATTGTTATATAATTATATTGTTTAATGCTAAGTTGGTCATACTCTCATCCAGGACTGAGGTAGAAGAAGTAACAATCGACCACAACATACCTTGTTGTACATGTAGTAGTGGCAGTGGTAGTAGTAATAGTGGAAGTTTTTATTGATCATGATGATGATGACAATGATGATGATGATGATGATGATGATGATATTATTACTGTAGCTGTATAAATGCTAATTTGACCATGGTCTTTTCCAGGTCTGAGGTAGAAGAAGTAACAATAGACCACAACATACAATGGAATCCAGTTGCAATCAAACAAGAAATAAAAGAAGAAGATTGTCAAGGACCAGTAACTAAGAAACTTCGACCATCACCACCCGATTCATTACCATTAATGGGTCCTAGTTCACAACAATCAACTGGACACTACTCGCCTTATTCATCTACACAACCTACATCTAATAGAGGCATGGGGACACCCACCCCGCCAGGACACACGCCCACTGATACTAAGAATGGTATTAATCATGAGCAAGGTCCAAATAGTAATCAAAATCCAGGTAATTGAAGGACCCATAGATCTTTCTTACTAAGCAGCTTATAATATATAGCACATTTCCAGAACTGCTCAATGTGCTTAATCAACATGTTCGAATTGAAGGTATATCAAGGCGCATTAAGCTGCCACCATACAACCCATGTCTGAACAGGGAGTTCTTTTACGTCCCTCAATGTTGTTAATTTTTGAGAGAGAAGGGACCTCCATTTTACGTCGTTATCCGAGAGGACGTGAAGTTCTAACCATTTGTAGATTTTTTAAGAAACAGAGGCAGCAACTTCTTCTCAATTATTTAAAGACCCTGAGTAATGGTCCAGCCGGGGTTTGAACCCAGACCTTCCACACAGTAATCCGAAGCTCTATCCACTGAGCTAATCGGTCAACCAGGCAAGCTTGATTTAACTTAAGGAAACAAAAGCACCACCTGTTTTCAATAAAATCAGAGCAGGGCTTGTTGGGCATTTTTGTATGATTAGCTGCCTCATGAGAGGTCTATTATAAAATAGATAAATGGATGATTAAATTATAGAAAATTGAATAGATGAACAAATTCATGAAAGAATGAATGATTCACTCACTCAGTCAGTCAAATAAATCACTTTTTAACATGACAAATAGTCGGACAAGTGTCTTACTACCTCTTAGCATACAACGCTGCTCACATCTTGTTTTTTTCTTTTCAATCAGTCAGTCAGTTTGCCAATAGATCAACTTGTTGATTATTCAGTCATTCAAGTATCTTTGCTGTCGCTTATGATATCTGTGTCCTTCCCAATTCACAAGTAATATAATATAATAATATAATTATGGCAAATCTATATAATTATTGCAAACTTATTATGTAATAATAATATATAATCTTAATTTTGCAGCAGAAGGAACTCAAAGCCCAAGCAACCAAAATAACCCCCACACACCATCATCATCCCAGTCGCCAGCCCATTCAGCCAATCCTACAACACATTCGACAACTGCTAGTACTTTAGCACAAACTGTAACATCGTCTTCCTCGTCACTGTCAAATAATTGTGGATCAGGAACAGATCATTCTGCACCTGATCTCACGTCAGAGAACTTGCCGGACGATTTCGAATTTGATCAGTCAATATTGGGTCATCATACAGGGGATAATGGGGAAGTTGAAGGAACACTGGATGTAAGTAGACATTGGTTTATCTATGATGGTGGTGCTGATGATGATGACAATAATAGTGGTGGTGTTGGTGAAAATGTTGATGATAGTGATAGCGATCGTAAGAGTTGTATTAGTGATGACGATGTGAATGTGAACATGGTGATGATAATGGTAAAATTGATGATTACAATATTATTCTGATGATGTGTGATGAATGGTGATGGTAATCATGGTAAATTATCATGATTATATTGTAAGTGATGACAATAAGCAATTATTGGATGAGGTTGAGCATGATATCGTAAATTATCAAGACCGAGGTCTGTGTTATCAGATAATACTGACTCGAGGTCTTGATAATTTATGATATCATGCGAAAACCGAATTCAATAATTGTTTTATTATACATTTTTTAAAGTAAAAGTACAATTATAATCAGGCAAAAGAGACAATAACAAGCAAATCTTGCTGCCATTTTGACATCAACTTGCTGAGAATGGAGAGAGCCTGGGAACTTGTCAGTGATAACTACAGATACTGCAATTATCACTGTCAAGTTCACATGCTACTCAGATTTAGCCGTGTGCTCTCGGCCAATCAGATTCAATGTAGTTAGTAAAATGTGTAATAATGCTAATGATGATGCTAATGATGCTAATGGTACTTTATCTCAACATATCTTCTTATCACTGAACTGTTTTCCCACAGGATTTGCCAGAAAACCTGGACCCATCAGAACTATTTTCATACCTGACGCCGTCAGACCACAACGAAGACATCCTCTCTATGTTTGATTAACGCATTCTTCACTGCTAGGTAGCAATAATGTACCATATCACGCTATAACAAAATATCAAACAAATACCTCAAAACTTTTTCATTGATCATATAGCTTTTTTAACAAAAAGCTTCTACCGGGGAGGAAGTCGCTAAAGAAAATCTATGAAATATTGTATAAAATAATCCAAATGTACTGATAATAAACCCTTTAAAAATGGATGGGATCACCTGTTTTAAAAAGGTTGGACAAGATGGTAGTTTATTCTAAGTTTGAAAGGAATTATGGGTACGGTAAACTTGAAATTGTTGAAATAGAGAGCTGGGGATCTGCTTTATTGAAGGTTGATTTCCATCTTTGGGAAGATTTGGGACAAAAACTATGTCCACTGTAGTAAGAGTTGGTTTTTAAATGTCATGTAAAAATGAATAGACCAGTTTCATGTTATCTAACACTGCTGAACTATTTGACAAAAGGCGCATTCGTACAGGGATAGCCTCAATTTGGAGTAAATTTAAATGAGTTTTCTATTGTTAAGCAATAACATTTTTTCATGCTTTGCTTGGGATTTGTGAATATTTTGACAACAAATCGAGGCTTAGCCTGTAAAAATGCGCTTTTTGTCAAAGAATACAGAGTTTATAAATAACATGAAACTGGAGTATTCTATTGTATACCCATAATTCCTTTCCATCTTGGCACAACTGCCGTTGACAACCTTTTTGGACTGGGTGTAAAGAGCATCACAAATTATGAATTCTTGAGAGAAAATACGGAGAAGAATTCCTAGAACCTAACGCATAGATAGAATTATTATAGCATCATATATAGAAGACATAGTCCGTTTTATTTATTTTTATTTGCCAGACACTAAGACGAATAATTATTATATAACTACTTGTAGATATAGTGTAGATGCACTTTAATCACTTGTTTTAATCTCTTGAATCACCAAGTGAGCTCACTCTTTGCGTTTTATTGTGATTTACTATTAAACAAACTCTAGAATGAAGATCTTCCTTATTAATCTTATTACATGTATGCAATGATTGACTGCTAAATTCTCCTTAGTTGGTTATATTTGAGGGAGAATGAGTATTTTCATCAAAGAAAGCTAAACATTTTTTTTATATCTTCTCATTATAACCACAGTAGCAATGATGTAAATAAAAATTAATTCAACACTTAATTCCTTTTTGCTCATCTGGAGAACTCAATGACATTTGTGTATTTGGACATTCTCTACGTTATTCAGTAGAAATAATTATCAAAATATTCCAAATTAATCAATACAAACAACTCTTACAAAGAATTTGAATATAATTTTATTCAAGTACACAGCAGAAATAGTTTTGCTCAAGAAAACATTCCAGACATTGGAACATTTATTCCCCTTTTTACATTGTATCATATTTTGGACTTGGGCAGTTGATCAAAAATCAATGAGCACTGATGTCATGTTGGTAATAGAAAGCAATAAACCCTATCTATACAAAATGTCTGGAAACATGTCTTATTTTTTACTACCAAACATTTCTAGTGTTTCAACAATCATTTTATATTTGATTAAATGGAAACTAGTGAGTAAACCTAGTATAGGCTGCGTTGGTGTCTGATATAAATGATACGTAATAGAAAGAAATTTGTAACACAACGTAAAAAATGTTAACTTTACTGATGTTTCAAGCCTTAGTCTTTTGTTGGAGTAAAAGGATATGTGAGTATCTTTTTTTAATAAACTCTTTCAAATATTAAGGAGAATTTAGCAGTTAATCACAAAACATTTCCACAGGCCCTTAATCATTTAATATCACGCAGAGTTGCGTACAGCTCATATCTCATACTCTCATATATACAGTCATAATAGTATCCAACGACAATTGACATTTACATTAAAAGAAATGCCATTGAAAATAGAAATGCCTATTTCTAATTTTTTGTTCATGCTCTGTGAGTCAGTGAGGCCCTATCCACAATAATGTGTTTTCGTAATGTTTCTTTTTGTTTGCCAACAAAACAATCTCGACAAAACAAGAACAATACAGAAACACTTCAGAAATGCATTAGTATGTACGGCCTGAAATGTTAATTTTGTTTTTGTTTTGAAGCATTTTACAAAACAATCTGAAACTTAAAAACACACCTTAAGAATTTAATATTGTTGCTAACAAATGTCGAGTCTAAAACTGTGATTTTGGAAATCAGGCATTTGACATTAACCTTGGCCTTTCAGGATTTTGACTTTTTTGACATTGACTTTAGAATTTTGCTTCTGATGTTGACTTTTTGTGACATTGAAAAAAGGATTATTTTTTTAATTTGACATTTGATTTTTGACATTGACTTTACTTTGGCCATGATTCCAAGTTTGACTTCAGCTGGCTTGAACTTTGACTTTTTATTTTTGACTCTGGCTTTTTCTTTTGTACTTTTGATCTGACCTAACTCAGTTTGGCTCCACTTTTGACTTTTGGCATCTCTTCTAATGGGAATGTCGTTTTAGTTGGACTGCATAAATGACACAGGCAATAACACATCAATCACATCGGTTTTAATATGGTAGTCATATTTTTCAAATCTGGAATTATTTTTTATTATTTAGCAGCACATCCTATCTTCCTATTATACTCATGCTGGTTCTAAATGCATATTTTATATGGGTAATATTAGCACAGTATTATTATCTTTATCTTTATAATACATTATATAGAATTATCTCAAAAACACTGACTTAGATTTTGTTGCATATTGCATGGTAGAGGGAATGGTTTCATCTCTGTAGTGAGTTGAGTTTGGATGAGAATGAAACTTATAGCCTACTTGACAGAGATTTTGTTAAAAAAGCTTTGCACAGATCTGCTCATTCAATCGAGCATGCTAGAGCATAACATACATTTTGTTGTAATTCAAACTGGTTTTAACTGGTTTAAAACTGGTTTGGAGCTAATTTATCCATCAAAGTTCCAGACAGGCTTGAGCAGGCTTGAGGTTTTTCCCACTTCTCTTCTAGAGGGGGAAAATAAGGAGGTCTCTGCCAAGCAGAGTAGGAACTAAAGGCTTATGAGAAAAAATGATCCCAAAAGTGTATGCTCAAGAGATCCTATGAAACATGATATGATTTAACAAACCATTTATGAATTCGTTTTTTGAAAAACTCATGTTTTAAGCAGCAAGTTATTCATTTTTTCTCATGAATGTCTGCTAGTCTTCACCAGTCAATGGGATTATTAGCTTGACTAGCCTCTACCCCATGTAAAAGCTATTAATTTTCAGCATGAGTATGAGCTAGGTTGGTCAGTGGTTTTGTTTTAATTTGGTTGAGCAATTTGCAACAAAAACCTTTGTCAGTGATTTTTGAAATAGTTGTTAGATAATATAGTATACCCTTTATTATCAAAATGGTTGTCATGGCTGAAAGCATCATGTTTCTTTTGGCCAATACAACATGTTTTGAAATAAATGTGTGGTGCATGTATCAGTGGATTTCCCAAGGGGGTGACCCTCAGACTAACCATGGAGTGTGCTGATTACTAGTAACAATCTACAAGGGGTGGACGAGTAGCCCCTTACAGTCTTAACCAATTTTTTTGATAAAATTGAGCTTGAAGTCCTGGGGCTGGTTGTACGAAGCCTGAATAGCCCTATCCACCAGATAAATCCCTATCCACCGGATAAAAACTATACAAATTCTATACACTGGATAACTCTTATCCAGGCTTGTACAACTGTCCCCAGATGAATGGTAAAAGGAAGTTTTTGTGATTCCAGGAGGTGTAATTCTCTGAATAGTCTCCCCGCAGTGGTGTTTAGCCTCGTCTCCCAACACTCTCTCATCACCGACAAGGCTAATTGCAGCTGCAGGGGAGACTATACTCTGAAGGGCTTGAAATAGTTTTCCAGCTAGCACTGGTCAAGTTTCTCGAGCTCAATTTTCCTATGACATAACTGACATGAATGACTTGCTATTGTTATTTCGGTACTTGAAATTACCAAACTTACAGGACAAAATGTCTGGCCAGATGAATCATATTTTACCAGACAAAACCAGTTTTTGCACAGACAATGTTTCAATTGACTTGTTGTTATTTCAATCCTTAATACTAGCACCAAAATTCTTATGGTTGGTCCAGGGTTCATTTCCAGGGAAAGCTGCTGATAGGTGCATTAGCATATATTTTCTCCCGAGCCATTTGTAGTGTCCTCACACAATGCTACCCTCTCCTTTGGATAACTACTTCGTGTTGGTCGTCACATAATGGTTATCCAAATATATTACCTTTCATAATACCTTAATATATTTGAATTACCATTAAGTGACTGCCTACATGAAGTAGTAACCGTCCTTTGTGGGGAGGGAAGCATTACCTGACAACACTAACAATGGCTGCGGGTAGACTTATTAGCATAGGGCTAGTAGAATTCCTATTATACACTTGTACAGGTTGGCTTGCATCTGTGATGTCGTAATTATTATCCCAATATTTGGGATCCAAGTAAGTGCATTGACATATGCACATAAGTTATAATGATGTTGAGTTTAGGCTGTAGTCTTGGCATTAGATACAACAATTAGTAATCATAATATGTATAGAAATTAAAATATCTGTTGTCCTCATGATTTTGACTCTGTGGTTATTGATGATAGAGTGAATGCACAAAACTTGTGAAATAGCCATTTGGAAGGCAACTACAATCTTGGCAAAAACTAGTGAGACACTTTTACAGTTTTCTCTATTTTGACCTTTACCTATACATTTTCGCTATAATCCTCCCCTCCCCCTCCCCCTCCCCCTTTTTTGACTACTGGTTTATATAGAGTGAACACATCAAACCAGTGAAACAGGTGTGAGACTTTGACAATGAGACTTAGTATAACTCATTGTTCTGCTTGAGACTGACTGTTATACTAGTTATACAGTACTTGTTTCCATGGTGTTGGTGATGATGATGATGATCAGTGGTGCTTGCCAATGATAACAATGAAGGTGATGTGATGGTCACCAGTGGTGGTGATGTGATGGTGATTGTGATTGTGATGATGATCAGTGATGCTTGCCGATGATAACAATGAAGGTGATGTGATGATCACCAGTGGTGGTGATGTGATTGTGATGATGATGATGATGATAATGGAGGCTGATTGATTGGTGTTTTTGGTGAAAAATGCATTGCAGGCATGATTATTGAAAAGCGCTAGCCAATAATGTTGTGCTAATTTTGTAGGCGACATGACTCATAGGGGGCTTTCATTGATTAGTGTAAAATCACTAGCAAAATCACTGACAGGTAATATAATGAAATTTGTAACGCCATAAAAAATGTTGACAAAAAATAAATGTTGGCAAAATCACTGGTTGTCTTTTCCAAATATTACCCAACCCCCTCCCCCCTTTCCTGGTTGTCAAAAATATGATGACCCCTTCTATTTTGTCCAGTTTTTTTCTAAACCCCCATATAACAGCAAACAATTTGTAACAACCCCCCTATAAATACAATATTGCCGACCCCCCCCCCCCCATATAATATAACATGTATAATAATGATGATAATAAGCAATTATTGATCAACACTATTGATTTTAATTATTTTCCATCAGTATTATTGTTATCATCATCATAATTATCATCGCTATCAGAAACGAAAGAAGAACCTCCGTTAATTTGGTGCGCACTGAGCTTAAATATGCGCAAACACTTATCCATACAATAGTGGGGTCCCTGTGGATCACATGGCATGAAGTGGATTGGAACCTAGTATCCACTTCCGGCATATCCAACTTCAAAGTGAAAAGAAAAACAACTTTTATGCATTGAAGGTTTCCAAAAATGGCAGGCGTAAACTTGAGAGCATTATACATACTGTCATTTGTATTCGCCTTGCTGTGTGAAGTATGCTATATTCCAGTACTTTCGATATTTGTTAACAATTCCAGGTCCAAAAACGTTTCCTTTTGCTGGTCATGGAAGCTGGGTGATTCGAAAGCTGGAGCTGATGGAACTTGCCCCTTCCTTGTCTTTGTAATTGCGTCTCTTTTCAACAGTCTTTTGCTTCTATTCACTGGGATATACTTTGCTCTACGTCTGTGCATCGTAGCTGAGTACTTCCAAGATCGTTTGTGCTTGAAAATCGTTCTCAAATATGGCCATTTTGTTTCTTCGTTGATGACAACTCTGTTGGCATTAGTGTTCATTGGATTGATGATTGGATACAAATATGCAGCGAACGCGAAGACATACAAAGAATATTTTGGCGGAATTGTTGGTGATAAACATTATTACTTGATTCTTGTGTGTATAGGTACGTTTCTGTCGCTGTTGAGCTCTGTTGTGAATGGTATTTTGTGCTATCGAAAGAGCCGTGGTCCTTCTGATCAGTTCTCCGACGCTTCATCAGGGCAGTTCAATATTTTCACTGATTACAGTAATGCAATTCCAACCTACGAGCAAATCAACTAGATAATAACTGTGGAATCTATTTTGACACAAAATGTTGTTGCAAGTTTGCAAATTGATACTTGTGTCAAATAGAAACAAAAATTCATTTCTATCTTGGAATGGCTTATTGTCTTTGATAACCTTTATGTCAATTGCTGTATACAGCTGTTTTAAAAAACAATGACATACAAACAGATCAATATGGGGGGGGGGGGGGAGGGGGTTGTACTCTCTTTGTCCAAGTGGTAGGGGTGATCGGCGTACCTTTTAGGGTAAAAATATTTCCTGTGCGTACCTTTTAGGGTCCTTTTAGGGTTTTGGCTCAAAAATCAGTTACGTAACATGATTTCGTACCTGTAAGAGTCATTTTTACTCTGTTTTGTTGCGTTGTTGGGGTAGAAATCGACAAGGCTTTATCAGTTATTTTTAATCTGTGCGTACCTTGTAGGGGTCGTTTTCAAAACCTCCGCCAATCACTCCTACCATGACAGGCACATTTTTTTGATGTACAGGCCTTTGTATGAAGAAAGCAAAAAACTTGCTACAATTTAAAAACTTAAAAGTAGAGTACAAATACTAAAAGACTAAAAGTGTGCAATAATTTGTACTATTTACCACTAAATAGTGTTGATTAAACAATAGAGAACAAAAGAATTTGCATAATTTAGCAGTATTTAGTGGTATTTATGTTGCACACTTTTAGTGTTTGTACTCTAGTCATTCTTTTATATGCATGAAGCTGTAATTTAAATCAGACTAAACACTAGTTACCAGTTTCAGACATGTGATTCTTTGTTTATTTGTTTTCAACAGTAAAAATTACGATTTTTAACTGTATGATAAATATAAACAGTGAACATGGAATAAGAATTATGAAATCTATGTTCGCACAATACTGCAAGTATCCAGCATTTAGAGCAAACTTCTGTGTTGTCATATGACATTTTTTTTAGTGTTAATGTCTTTTTTTGGATGACAATGTTAATAACATTGACTGTATGTTATATGTGGGGATTAAAAGAGCCATTAGTCACTAATTACCAGCAGGCACTGTAAGAAAGACAGAATGAGCGCACCGTCGGCTCGCTGGAAGATCAGCATCGGCTGAAGGGACTTCCGACGTAAAATACTATTCTTTACTTCACTTATATAACTATCATTATTTTTATAGTCCTTGTTGTCCCATACCTCGTGGTATGTTCTTAATTCAGTTCAGACAACAGACCATCAAAGTTTTGATGTGTGGACACTTTAATATATTAGAGAACTATGTATTGAATTCAGCTACTTTTTAAAGTAGAAAAAAATAGAATTACCAAATGAGAACAATATAAAATAATCTACAAAGACGCACTTTGGACAATGTATATAGCAAAGCTTTGTATTATATGAAGCAAGTATATGACTTTCTTTAAAAAAAAAATCAAAAATTGTAATACATATTCAAGCTTACAAATCTTGATTTTATGTAAACATGATAATATATTGTAGTATTTAATAAAGTAATTTAAGTTGTAGACTGAAATCTGAGGCAACCAAATAGCTTTTATTTCAAAGCATATTCTATATATAGTGGTAGCTGGGTGCGCAAATTAAATTATACTCCTAATCCAACCTCGTTTTCATGGCCCTCTCCCCACCCAAAAGCTAATTGGGAACAAGGTTACCCTATTTTTCTTCATCAATTTTGCTGGTATCCATCTGTTTATACTTCTGGGTGCAGACAAGTAATGCAGAAGAAGAGATTTTACAAAACGATGCAATGTAATCAGGAAAAGAGTACCATATACTCTCTGCATGTATCATATTTTTGGTTTTTAATTTCAATTGAAAATCAAAATAGATGTTTAAATTATACACTGAATTTAACAAGTATCGGTCAAATAGCATGCACGCTGAGAAAATTCTGAGATACATAATTTCCCAATACAAATCACTGTATTTTCTGCTCAGTTTATAACTGTATGAAAAACTGAAAACTGTTAAAGCCAACATTTATTTTTTTGTGACATCACACCTAAGTACTCAATAGACCGTTTCATGGTTCAATGTATACACTTTATCAAACAATTGAAGCTAATTGAAACACTTCAAAATTCTATGGAATGTAGTCAAATTTATTGTAAAGAATATATTATATGCTTTCAAGGCTGAGGTTGTACGATTTGAACCGTGAAAGGTTACTACTTCATTTGAACCAAGGTGATTTTTCACAGAATCCAATTCACTGACCATCTGACAACCACATCTTCCACTTTTTAGTTTTTAGCTTATATTAATTTTCTTTTTTATCAAATTCATTCTTTCTTTTAGTTTTTCTTTTTTATCTCTTCTTATTCGTTATTTGATTCCTTTTTCAATTTCTCTCCTTTTTCATATTCACTTCCTATATTTCATTCTTACTTAAAATTTATTTCCGTGTTTAAAATCCTCATATCCGGTTCATACCAAATAAGGCATCAAAAACGCACACACCTCCAGCCCCTCCCATCATCACCGCCCGCGCGATCCTGGTAACTGATTGAAAACGTCACACATCAAGCCGGCGTTTTTGCAACAAACGGTCGGGTGTTAGGTAACCTTAGAGAAACCCTCAAAAAACCTCAATTTTCTTTCGTTACACGATGCTACGAGCTTCCAGCTCACGCTTGATACAGTCAGGCATTCATAGGAACTTAAAATGTGGGTCTTTGGCGCGAACGGCGGCTTCTGTAAGACTTTCTAGTTCGGAAACCGACGGGGAGCCGTCGTTTATTCAGATGTGTGAGATCTTTCTTGACAATGCAAGATCGTATGTTGAACATCGACTTCTAACAAGACCTGATCCTCCAGGCACAAGAAGAGATCCTCATGAGGATAAGAAGAGCAAGATTAAAGGTTTGTGTGGTTTCAGATATGAGCGGGTTTTTTCTGTCTTGTTATTAAGTTTGCCACGTGAATTATGGTGATCATTACTAGTATCACCACTGTCAGAAAATGGTTTACTTATTGAACAGTTTCGAATCGAATTTCTCTCAGATTTTCTCCAATTTCTGTTAATTTTAAACTATATTTTATTCTAACGTAGATTAAAATATAACTGTTTATTGTTCTAAGATTATTGATGGCGTCCTTTTAAGACACAAGTAATGTATAAAATTATCATGTTTCGATTAGAATTTCGAAGCTTTGAAACTCCACTATCGAATTCTGAGAATTTCCAACTTTTTCCTTGTGCAATGGTCGATTTTACTACGTGAAATGGCGTGATCACGTTAAAATACTGCGCCTAAGTTCAACTTAAAATGACCTATGTCGATGAAGTCACTCGCTCAAATTAATTGTCTGTTTGAATATTTAATCCGACTTTCTGGTGCATATTAAAGGTTTCTTTGTACCCATTTCCCCCGTATTTTAGGAGATTTTGACTATTCTGAAATATATATTATTACACCATGTACAATAGTTGTGATAAGCATTGATATATAATAAAAGGTGAATAAAATAAGTATGTACATAAAGTACAGTAATATATGCTAATTAATAATGGCAAATGTACAGTGTAAACAAACTCACAGATGCTTATTACAACTCAAAATATGTTCTTGAAAAATGTTCTCCAGACGGCAAATAAAGTTAGTTTTTTAAATTAAAGGGTTTTGAAATATTATTTTGTGATCAGCTCGCATTTTCCTTTAACTGATTGGCTGGTCTTGACAATTACAAAATGCTTGTTTGGTCAAGTAGAGTGTTACAATTTACAGTAACTGGCACATAATTTGGTACCATTGATTTTAAGTAACATTGATTTTAAGTAACATTGATTTTAAGTAACATTGATTCTTTCGACAGCACCTGTCTATTTAACTTACTTTATCAATTATAGATTGATTGATTGATATCTTAAACATATGTCTTTAATAAAAAGAAAGGTAATAGAATGAAATTGTTACTCCATAAAAAATGTTAACTTAACTTAAATGTTAGCCCATCGTCTCAGAGTAAAAGCACTTTTGAGCTAAAGCTTGAAACATCTTTTACAGGGTTACAAATTCTATTCTATTACTTATCATTTGTATCAAACACCAATGCAGCCTGCCTTTAGTAGTTTACTGGCTAGTTTCCATTTAATAAAAATGTTTATAACTTGTACTTTATTTCTTTCAGGTATTCTTGACACCATGAAACCTTGTCAAGATGTGTTGTCAGTTTCCTTCCCTATCAAACGTAACTCTGGTGAATATCAGCTCATCAGAGGGTACCGTGCACAGCATAGTCATCATAGAAAACCCTGCAAAGGAGGTCAGTCAATAACTACATACTATAAACATGCCATCCCAGTGATGATAGAAAATTGTGTACATTGATTGGTTTAATTCAGACTATTTTTTCGATAAACACTTTTAGAAATCTGAAGTGACAACATTTTTCTATTGTTGTGTCCTATGCATGTAACAATACCAAATTCCTTTGCTGGTCTTAATTTGCCCAAGGCCAATAGTCGTCTTCACAGTTCCCTATGCTATCTTGAAAGGTAGCCAGGCCTTTGCATCGAAGCGAGATGAACGTTGAGTTTGCAGTGATAGAGACCTTTTAATACCTTGCCGGACAATTATTCACGTGTCTCTATCATTATAAGCTCAACATTCGTCTCACTTCGATACAAAGGGCTGGCTACCTTTCAATTATATATATTTTAGAGAACGTTGTAGCCGACTATTTTGTTTTGTCTTCAATATTTTGTTTTGTTTTCTTCAGGTATTAGGTACAGTGCAGATGTTGATCTTGATGAAGTGAAAGCTTTAGCTACTCTAATGACATTCAAGTGTGCTGTCGTTGATGTCCCTTTTGGTGGGGCCAAGGGTGGCATTAGGATTGACCCTAGGGAATTTACGGTAAGTTTTAAATGATGATGATGATGATAATGACAAGGATACTACTGTTGATGATAGTGATTGTAGTAATGATGATGTTGATGACCAAAGATGCTCACTTGATGAATATCATTACGTGAAGATGATGGTGGTGGTGAGATGATGATGATAATAATGATAATGTGATGATGATGATAACAATTTTGGTGATGTTGATGGTGAAGATGTTGATAAATATCATAATGTGAAGATGGTGGTGAGATGATGATGATAATAATGTGATGATGATGATGGTGATGTTGATGGTGAAGAATACCATAATGTGAAGATGATGATGATGGTGATTTTGGTGATGTTGATGGTGAAGAATACCATAATGTGAAGATGATGGTGGTGGTGAGATGATGATGATAATGTGATGATGATGATGATGATGGTGATGTTGATGGTGAAGAATACCATAATGTGAAGATGATGGTGGTGGTGAGATGATGATGATAATGTGATGATGATGATGGTGATTTTGGTGATGTTGATGGTGAAGAATACCATAATGTGAAGATGATGGTGGTGGAGAGATGATGATGATAATGTGATGATGATGATGGTGATTTTGGTGATGTTGATGGTGAAGAATACCATAATGTGAAGATGATGGTGGTGGTGAGATGATGATGATAATGTGATGATGATGATGGTGATTTTGGTGATGTTGATGGTGAAGAATACCATAATGTGAAGATGATGGTGGTGGTGAGATGATGATGATAATATTGTGATGATGATGATGGTGGTTTTGGTGATGTTGATGACCAAAGATGTTGATGAATATCATAATGTGAAGATGATGGTGGTGGTGAGATGATGATGATAATGTGATGATGATGATGATGGTGATTTTGGTGATGTTGATGGTGAAGAATACCATAATGTGAAGATGATGGTGGTGGTGAGATGATGATGATAATGTGATGATGATGATGGTGATGTTGATGGTGAAGAATACCATAATGTGAAGATGATGGTGGTGGTGAGATGATGATGATAATGTGATGATGATGATGGTGATGTTGATGGTGAAGAATACCATAATGTGAAGATGATGATGATGGTGATTTTGGTGATGTTGATGGTGAAGAATACCATAATGTGAAGATGATGGTGGTGGTGAGATGATGATAATAATGTGATGATGATGGTGGTGATGTTGATGGTGAAGAATACCATAATGTGAAGATGATGGTGGTGGTGAGATGATGATGATAATGTGATGATGATGATGGTGATTTTGGTGATGTTGATGGTGAAGAATACCATAATGTGAAGATGATGGTGGTGGTGAGATGATGATGATAATGTGATGATGATGATGGTGATTTTGGTGATGTTGATGGTGAAGAATACCATAATGTGAAGATGATGGTGGTGGTGAGATGATGATAATAATGTGATGATGATGATGGTGGTTTTGTGATGTTGATGACCAAAGATGTTGATGAATATCATAATGTGAAGATGATGGTGGTGGTGGTGGTGCGATGATGTTGATGTTGTTGGTGAAGATGTTGATGAATATCATAATGATAAAGGTGATGAAAATAGTGGTTATAATGATGATGACGATAGTGGTTTTGGTGATGTTGATGTTGATGTTGATGAATACTGTAATGATAAAAATGATGATCGTCATAATGATGATGGTGGTAGTAGTGGTGATGATAATAATTAGGATGATTGGAATAATGGGTGATCAACATGTGAGCAGAGTTGTGTGCTAAAATATTTGTGTAGGTGTAGTGTTTTAAGTGTGAGTCATTTTTCTATTTACCTTGGTCTATAAGAAGCCTTCCATATTATATCATACTTTAAATGACATGATATGATTTTGTAATGACAGGAACTTGAGCTTGAGAAGATCACCAGAAGGTTCACAGTAGAGTTAGCCAAGAAGAACTTTATAGGACCTGGTCTAGACGTCCCCGCCCCTGATATGGGTACAGGCGCAAGAGAGATGAGCTGGATGGCTGACACCTATGACATGACTCTTGGTAATTATACATTGTAGTAGATTGTATTGGTGGAAACAATGGGATTAATGTGGCTAAACAGTACTTAATTGAATGGGTATTTTTCTTTTCAAACCTGCTTGACCACTCACAAATGTCTTAAAATGTTGTTTTCCCATGGTTACCCTGCTTGAAAATTGTACAGATTTGTGTACTTGCTTTGATCTAAAATCAATCAAACTGGCATTCTTTATGTTGAGTAATGTTACTGTTTTCACTCTAATCATTTTCTGTGATGTTAATGATTTAACTCAACTGAAGTTGTTTTCTTTTACTATATCAGGTTTTGGTAATATGAATGCCTATGCTTGTGTAACTGGTAAACCTGTTCATTTGGGTGGAATACATGGAAGAGTATCTGCAACTGGAAGAGTAAGTAAAGATAGAACAGATAGAAGTGGACTGTTGTCTGGAAAAGACTGGCATGGTTGTTGAGATGAGATCAACTAACTTGTTGCTATGTACATTTTGACCCAATTCAAATCTTTTGGGAGTAAGATTTTTTGTCTTATATATTTTGATATCACATGGAAAATTTTGGAAACACAAGTTTTTATTCCCAGAGGTTTTGAATATGGTTGAAACGTACATACATGTATAGTGATGCTTAAGCCAATTTAGTCTATTATTAATGGAATGACAACTTAACAGTATGTTGTACTTTTACAGATAATATAGTTTGTACATGCATATTTAGACAATTTTCTCTCTCTTATATTTATTTACCATATAAGCCTAAAATTCAATACGGAATATAAAAGGCTGCATTAAATATGGACAAGATAGTGGTACCTTTCTCAGGGTCATTTTTGATATTTCTAAAGTTTGTTGTGTAACAAGGTTTTTTTTATCTGTTTAGGGAGTTTATCATGGTATTCAGAACTTTTTAGATAATGGTAAGTTGAACAAACCAGTTTTCAAATCCATGTGTTTACCACCTTCATAATTGAAATTCTGGATATTTTTCCTTGCTTGCCTTCCTTCTGCCTGTTTCTTTTCACCTTTCTTTACTGCCACAATCACTGCAATGTGTCCCGCAAATAAGGAATTTCATTTTGCCATTGGGTTTTTCTGATCCAGCATGTCTTCTCGGATAAGGACGTATAACTGGACACCCTATCCATCCACACTCCACAAACATATCTGGTTTTGCACAGGGAAAGCCTCAATTCAAAGTAAATTTAAATGATTTTTATATTGTTAACCAATGATATTTATCATGCTTGGCTTGGAAGTTGTGAATATTTTCACAAGTTGAGGCTTTCCCTATGAAAATGTGCCTATAAGATTAAGTGGAACTGGAGTATTTTAATTGCCTTTAACAGGTTCCCATTTAAATCTGTACTTTACCATTTAAATCTATACTTTCCCATTTAAATCTGTACTTATGCAAATTGTGTTGATGTGTGCTAAACACACAGATCAACCAATCAAAGAAGTTCACTTCAGAAATAACATACTCTGATTGGTTGATCTGTGTGTTTAGCACACATCAACACAATTTGCATATTAAGTACAGATTTAAATGGGAAAGTACAGATTTAAATGGGAACCTGTTCTATATATATATTTATCATCTCTGTTTTTCATGGTAAATTATCTCCTAGATATCGGAACTGCAGTATCTTTTTTGCCTTTGTCTTTTCCTAAATTCTATTATAAATACTATACAAAATAATGGTTATTTATTCATGGTTTTCTCCAGAAAAGTATGCAAGTATGGTTGGATTGACCACTGGTGTCAAAGGAAAGACATTCATTGTTCAGGTAAAGAAACCATTCAAAACAACTTTCAATGATTGATATTCATTCATTCAAATTTGTCCATTTATTTGCCTAATTGTTTGTTTATAAAGTTATGAATTCATGAATTTATTTATTTCAAATATCCCTTCCTTCCTTCCTTCCTTCCTTCCTTCCTTCCTTCCTTCCTTCATTAAAAAATTTGAGACTTGTAATCATGCAGACATGTTAATAATTGTGTTATAGCTAGGCTGTCAATGATTTTAAACTAAAGTTTTTTAGTCAATATTTATAAAAAAAACCTTAAGTTTCAAATCATTGACAACCCTAGCATATAATCAATCATTTGTTTGTATGACTATGTGTATAATTTATTTAATCATTTATTCATGCAATCACTTTGTTTACCATTTTTGCTTATATTATACATTTTCATTGTTGTTTCTTCAGGGATTTGGTAATGTAGGTTTACACAGCTGTAGATACCTACATAGGGCTGGTGCTAGATGTGTTGGTGTCATTGAAAGAGATGGAAGTATCTACAACCCTGAAGGAATTGATCCTAAGGAACTAGAAAACTATATACTTGTAAGTAGCTTCTAGTCATAACAAGCCGGAACCAGTACATATTTGCATGGCACCCACTTATATCAAATAATAGATTGTGGTTAGATACCCTGTGGTTAAACATATGTCGGCACATCGACTATCTGTCACTTTTGAGAATAGATCAAAAACAGACCAGAAGTCTATCACATTGAATTCAATAAAACATTTTCGATTATACAGAAATCCAACAAAAATGGACATGCTTTATTCAGCTGAGAAGAACAACTTATCTATGTGTAAACTGACAAAGTTTTGACCAGAAAAAGTTAATGACCTCTAATCCCCAACACTTGTGCTTTGTCAACAAACCACAAGAATCTTAAACACGCCGGGAGAATGTAGAGAATTTACAAAAATAAGCTAGGTCCGATTTCTTATGTGTATTAGCGTTACAATCTCCATCATCATCATCATAATAATTATTGTTACATAAAATTTCCTTTTCTCCACTATCAACAGGAACAAGGCTCTATCCTAGGATTCCCAGGTGCCAAGGTGAGCATTTCTTTGAAAATTAAAAAAAAAACCTACTGCAACAGGGCCCAATTGTATGTAGCCTGGATAAAGTTATCCACTGGATAAGGGTTCTCCAGTGTATAGAATTTGTATAGGTTTTATCTGTTGGGTAAGGACTTATCCACTGGAAATCTAGCGCTATTAAGGCTTTGTACAGCCAGCTCCAGAAGAATTGTTAGTTGAGCATCAGTACATCAGAATCTGGGTTGACAGGCCTACAATCGTGTTCAATATTATTAGCTCATTTGCTACTTTTCATCCTCGGAAACCCAGGGGTTATATTTTGTCATTTGAGGAATGAATGACAGAGTACAACCCCATGGTTGCTGAGGGTGTTTCTTTTCAAAACCAGGCTTCAATACAACCTTTGTTTTTTAAAAGTATAAGGAGACTTTTGTTTATCAACCTCCTCCTCCAAATCCATGCTCCTTGATCTTTAAAATGTATAAGCACTACAGACTTGAAACCTCAACATTGCCTAGGGGAAGAGGGTGAAAGACGGGATTTTACAATTTTCTACTTTCACAATAACCTTAATGCCTTCTGTTTTTAGGGGTAGCTACGAATCAAACCAATTATAATTCAAATCAACAAATTTGAATTACAATTTCTACCCCCCCCCCCCCCCAAAAAAAAACCCCAGAAGGTATTATGTTTGTATGAAAGAAGAAAATTGAAAATTAACTGTAATATGTCCCCAAGTATTTTGCATATGATTGTAGATTCCCACAAGCTATTGCTTTGTGTCATTTGTGTTCCTTAATCTTGCCACTTATTGGTACATTTAAGGTTTCTGTTTATAATATAAATGGGTTGTTCTTGTTTAAAGGCTACAGAGGAGAGCCTCTTAGAAGCTGAATGTGATATCTTGGTTCCTGCTGCGAATGAGAAGCAGATTACCAGGGCAAACGCTCACAAGATCAAAGCAAAGGTAGACATTTAATAAATATTACTTATGTAATGATATCAATTGAAGAAATAAAAAACAAGGCAGTCTGTACTATCAAGTTATAGAGCATGCAGGAATTTTAAGAATATGAGAGAAGTGTTAGGAGAAGCATGACACATAGCAGAGTGCTTCTCAAGTCTTCTTAAAATTCCCAAGTGCTCTATGACTTGATAGTTAAAGCACTGCTGCTATTTCTTTAATTTATAAAATACATATGCAGTACTTAAAAAAAAAAAAAATTGACGTTCTGTCTCAGCTTCTAAGAGCATGCAGGAATTTTAAGAAGACGAGAGAAGTATTAGAAGAAGCATGACACATAGCAGAGTGCTTCTCAAGTCTTCTTAAAATTCCCAAGAGCTCTATAACTTGATAATTAAAGCACTGCTGCCAACTTTTCTATTTCTTTTAGAAAATATTCATTAGTTGAAATAAAAAAAAAATTGATGCTCTGTGCTTTGTTGAGTTATATAGAATGCTTCTCAGCCAATCAACTGGATTGTTGTTATACAAAGGTACACCTATATTGCAATAATGTTGTCACAAAAAGAGTTCAGCATGAGTAATCTTCTTTTGTCTTTTAATTTCTTCCTTTACCCCTAAATAACAAAAGTCAGAACAACATTCTTGCAATTAGGTGCAAACCATAACAAATAGATAGGTATAATTGTAAAATACATGGCTTATATTTGAGTTTGTTTGTGTGTGGTAGGTTATTGCTGAGGGTGCTAATGGACCAACCACACCAGAAGCAGAGAAGATTCTTATCGAAAACAAGAGACTTGTTCTTCCTGTAAGTAGCGATTATCACCGAGCTCAATGTTTTCAACCATTATATCACTACCACCATCATTTCTTGTTGGGGCTACACAATACCACAACACCCAGTATTTGTACAACCATCACTCCATGAGGTTCACTAGTTCCACTCACACTACCCCTACATGCAGTATTTACAACCATCACTCCCCATCAGGGCTTTTCCATGAGGTCCACTTAACACGCTTTGACTACATGTATGCACTCAGGATTTACAATCATCATTCCACATTGGGGCTCTTCTGTGAGGTTCATTCAATACACATTACCACTTCATGTAGTATTTACTATCACTTCCCACCTGGCACTCTAATCAATTCAATCAAAATCAAACAGATCAAGACAGTCTTTTTTCTTATCTGGCCATTCTCTGCAGAAGTATTGCTTACACTTGGATCCAAACACAACACGTACTGATGATCTATATTTCATTCGTTTGTTTGTCAGGACCTTTATCTCAATGCTGGTGGTGTGACCGTCTCGTACTTTGAATGGCTGAAAAACATCAACCATGTTAGCTTTGGTCGTCTGACCTGGAAATACGAAATGGAATCCAACTATCACTTACTGGGTAAGCCAGTCAGCCAGGCTTGTAATACTATCAGAGATGTTTTACATTG
This sequence comes from Metridium senile, assembly GCA_949775045.1. Classification (NCBI taxonomy): domain Eukaryota; kingdom Metazoa; phylum Cnidaria; class Anthozoa; order Actiniaria; family Metridiidae; genus Metridium; species Metridium senile. Next base: position 8,771,214 of record OX459110.1, on the reverse strand, counting down.
AAACACATTGAAGACAATTTGAACAACAATCACATATCTGGCAATGACTACAATGTGCATAACTGGGGTTTTCATCTTCCTGCGAACTAAGACATTCCAACGTCTATAGTTGTGAAGTACATTTTTGGCTACTGCTAATTACTCGGCACGCTTTAAGTTTCTAATTGACGGCAGCCAAAAATGTATTTCACAACTAACTGTTGGAATGTCTGAGTTTGCAGAAATTCGAAAACTGCAGTAACCAGTTACAACTCATTTCTGTTTTGTTTCAAGTTGTCTCATTGTATTTTTATTTTTCAAAAAATCCTGCACAGCCTTCAAAAAGTAACACAATAATAAGCTTTTTGGCAATTTTCATCCACAACCTCACCATTGATAGTGTGTAACATATTCTTTAGAATTTTGTTACAACCTAGGGAATTTTGAAGTGTTTCAATAATTGTTTCATGTAATTTGGGATGATTTTTGCAAGATTTGAATATTAGCTAAAAATAACCATTTTGGTGATTTTCATGGTCAATCCATCAATTGTTTATAATGTGTACATACGTTAAATTATAGCAAGCTATAGTCAAATTGTAAAAACATATGAAGTACTTATTGACTGAGAGGGAGGGCCGTAAGGGAAAATATTTGGCTAGCAGTCATGACGTACAAATGACCAAGAGCCAAATATTTTCCCGTACGGCTCGACCTAACTCAGTCAATAGGTTTTTTATCATATGACCCGTATATTTTGCCCGGCACGCGCCATTTTTTGTAATGTTTCGAGTAGCTGGTCCGTACTTGTTTGTACGGACCAGGTGGAAAAAGCTGTACGGACCCCTTCACGTGACTTTTTTTCGAAGGTTTTCTTAAGAGCGCGCGCCGGGCAAAATATGGGTCATATGATAATACACGCTATCGAAGCCAAGGTTCAGTGGATGAGAAACGTGAAATGGTCTATTGACACACTCATCATAAAAAAATACAATATGACATCATTGTTTTCTTTTGCCTGATATCCACAGAAAGTGTACAGCAAAGTTTAGAGTCTCACTTTAAGAGTGGATCTATCCCAATCCAACCTTCAGCGGCTTTCCAGGACCAGATCTCTGTAAGTTACCATAATACATAATGGTTTATGTAGTACTTTATATAACTACACATTTTCTCATGATTGCATTAACATGGTTGCCCATTAGTGAGCTTATTTAGACCACTTGTCATTTTAGTAATAATTTTATATACAATATTAACAGACAATCTGCATGGGATAAACAATGTCAAGTGGAAGACAAAGTACTGTATTGTACAGTACTTATGAAACACCAACGCTGGTTCTTTCATATTTTTCTACATTGTCAAGTTAAAAGTAAATCTGGCCAAGAAAATTCAAGTTAAAACTCCTGCAAGTCAGGACAATTTTGTATCTAAAATACAAGCACAGCTATGATTTCTTTTGTCAATTTCTCAGGAATTATTAATTAATTTTATAATGTAACTTGATATAATTTTTGCTGTGTACAGGGTGCTTCTGAAAGAGATATTGTACATTCTGGTCTTGAATTCACAATGGAGAGATCAGCCAAAGTAAGTGTGTCTAAATTAAATTGCTCTATTTCACTATGACATCACATAAAAATATTAATTCTAAAAGCAACATTGCTCATAATTATTTATTTATACAATACTGGTAAGTCATTATATTAAAGAAAATACTTTAATTGATATTTCAGCAACTGATGCGCTGTGCAGAGGAGTACAACCTTGGTCTGGATATCAGGACGGCAGCTTACATTGTTGCCATGGAGAAGGTCTACAACACCTACCAAGTTGCTGGCTTCACCTTCGTTTAAACTATCACTCTAATAATTGAAAATAAACCACTACAATTCTTTTTATTGTGCTACTTAATTATTCACTCTCTTCAATATCAAATAATCTTTTATGAGAATATTTAATAATGCTGATGAAGAACGAAACTGAATGTATTGATGAATATTTTTGTGAAATATAATCGCTGTCATTACAGTTATTTGCAAGGGTTTTCAAACTTTGGATTCAAAGCTCAACAAAAACTTGGCCCAATATCCTCAATTTGATGAAGAATGAAACTGAATGTATTGATGAATATTTTTGTGAATTATAATCGCTGTCATTACAGTTATTTGCAAGGGTTTTCAAACTTTGGATTCAAAGCTCAACAAAAACGTTGCCCAAAATCCTCAATTTGAATATCCTTTGTTCAAAATCATTTGCTTGTAACTTTAATAATTAAGCTATTACTCTTGCTGTTAAAACTACAAATTAATTCATCTACAGATATTAGAACTTTTGTTGTATGAATTTCAATTATGATGATGCATAACTTGCATATAAATGTTTGAGATATTATGTGCGATCTAATGTCAGATAGTAACGGCTTCACCAATTAATTAAACGTAATATAATTTGATGGTTGGATAATGAATTTATATTGACTTCAAGTTATAAATTTCAAAAATGAATTTGTTAATATTATCAGTGTGATATGGAAATTTTAGGTGAAAATTGTAATTGAACGGATGAAATGTAAAATGGGTTATAAAATGGCTAATAAAACTGCTTTTTTCAATCATTGTCACTGATTAAGTTGATCAGAAGAGGACTTAGGGGTGGACCATTTAACTTTTGAGGGGGGGTGGATGATTTTGAAAAAAAATCCTGCAAGCCAAAATTTCCACTGAATGCCACTGAAATCTTTGCTTTTCTATAAAATAAATTGCGTGCACATGCCAGCGGGCTAAAAAAAATTTCCTGCACGGACAAAATCATCCACCCCCCCCCTCAAAAGTCAATGGTCCACCCCTTATAGCCTCCTCTATAGGCATGCATGTCTCTGTACGAGTCTGAGAACACTCTTGTACAGCACTTGACAATATGTTAACCAATTTTACTTTTGACATTGCTATGACTGTTATTTACAAGACAGTATTTTATCACAAAGTGATTATTATAAGTAATGGAATCCCCTTTCATCTGGCTCATTGTTATAATTGCCATAGCAAGTAATTTTGTCCACAATTTTTATACAGACAACACTGAAGGAGGCAAAAGATACAATTTTGATAAATTAAGTAATTGTAATAGTAAAAAACTATGCTTATAGCTAGACCCTTTTAATAAGTCCTGAAGTGTTGTGTTTTCCGCGCTTAACGTCAAGGAATTGAAAAGAATAAATTTGATGTCAAGCACGGAAAACACAACACGTCAGGACTTATGAAAAGGGTCTATATACACATATATAATGCTTTTCAAATGATGTATTGAAGACAAAATTGGCAAAGATTCAGGTGCCTTTCCCCTTTTATTACACATTTTGCTAACCCCTTTGTACAATGATATTACAACAGTTTATATATATTTTGTTTGTTTTTATGCTGGTGTGTTTAATCAAGCCCCCTAAAATAATTACATGAGGCAAAAAAATAATCACAGTATGATAATTGAGATATTTCTGGCCATTAATTGTCAGTAACATTTTCAGTTTGACAAGTAGCATGTTCCTAATAAGAAGCAATCAGAGTAAAAAAAGAGAAACGCTAGTGGTTAAACTATTGTGTTGTCAGTGTTGATGCAATGCCTTAATTGAAGGAAACTGAAATAAATGTATGATAAACAGTGTTTTCTATTTCAAAGGATGTGTTTTTCTTAGCAAGAAAACATAAACGTGTCAGAAATATTTCATAGAAGGCTAAAATATGTCATCAATAATTATTAATCTACAAAGCTTAGTCATATTCCAAGGGCTATGTATACAAAGAAAAAGATGTATTTATGTACAAGCAATGTGAATAATATGAATTTGTGCTAGCTTGATTACAAAATGATCCCTACTTAATGTCCACTAAAAACTGCCTTAAGAAAAGTTGTAACTTTAAAGTTAAAATTCTGTAATGGTACAAATACTAAAAGATTCCTATCTATTGGAGAGGTTCTCATTAACCTCTGAAACATCCTTTAGTGTAACACTCTTTAATACAGTACCTTAATTCAGTTGCTATTTGACTATCACACTTTAATAAATACACTTTGTTTCCTGGGCTAATGAGAACAACTGTATCTATAACACTATTTAGTGCTGATGGATTTAGATTATTTTGAACACTCTTACAGTGCGAATCAAAAAACCATGATAAACTTTTTGTAGTTAGAGTTGTTTGTGAGTTGTTCAACGAACAATAAACAATTTCTAAAATATTTCTGGGTGCCCACGGTTTTTCGATTCGCACTGTAGTATTTGTACCACCAAATAGAAAACCTTTGTAGATTAACATTTTTGATCTCATTATATACTCTTAGACTAGCATTTCTACCAGCTGTGTACAAATACCGAATGAAATATTTTTTTCTTAAGCTAATTTTTATGACAGTTTCTCGAAGACATTAGGGATCAATTTTATAATCAAGATGCTACATCTGTTATAATTCTAACTCAAAGAAGCAATGTCAGGAGTGTCTGGTAGAGAGTCAATATCCAAGTCATTGAAGAATCTGTGCTTTAATGCTCTCTTGGCTGATATTCTTTTGGCAGGATCGTAGACAAGCATCATCTAGAAAAACAGAAAATGCAAAATGTATTCATTATATATACAGTGGAAGCCCGCCTTACGGCTACCCGCTTATTGTGGCCAAATTTTTAGGTCCTGACGAAATGCATGCCCATGCATACATTTTCTATAAAATCTACCCGCTTAGTACGACCACCCTGCTAATACGGCAATTTTGTGTCCTTCGGTGGCCAGATTAACGGGGTTCCACTGTACTTCAGGTTTTTATAAAATGTGTTCAATAATGTTCACACATTCTCTGTGCCATTATAGGAAGGTATCTGTGCATTTGCATAGAATAGTCCCCGTCACAGTTCCCTGTGCTATATTAAAAGGTAGCCAGTCCTTTGCATTGAAAGCGTGACAAACATTGAGCTTGCAATGATAGAGACCTTTAATACCTTACAGGACAATTATTCACGTTTCTCTACCAATTTTGCAAGCTCAATGCCCATCTTGCGTCATTGCAAAGGCCTATCTATACCATTCAAGATGAAGCAGGGAACTGTGAAGGGGACTATATTGAATACTTTATACAAAGATGGTAACACTTAATATCTTAAAGATAACATACACCTGACTCTCACAATAATAATAAACTAAGCAACAAAGAATGAATGCTGAGTTTGCAATGATAGAGACTTTTTTTAACAGGCTTGGACAATTATGTCTATCATTGAAAGCTCACCGTTTGTCTCACATCAAAGCAAAGGCACAGCTACCTTTCAAAATGACATAGCTGAGAACTTTGAAAGAGACTATTGTACTTTGGTTCAATTTTTCTGTCAAGATATTGCATTTAGAATTTATACCTCAAGAAGTTCTAGTCCATCTTCACTGATAGTTGGCACAGATTTCTTGAGTCCTTCTCCACTCCATTTAGGAAAAGAAGGCTTGTAGTCGGGTAGTTGGCTTACTCCTTTCCAATTTTCCTCTGTTGGAGTACCTAATATTCTGTAAAGAAACAACAAAATGTATCATTGGACTTAAGATAATGATACAATGCAAATAGTTAATGTATATTATCAAAAAGCAAGCACTAAATAAATCGAATTTTTTTAGGAATAACATGATTTTTTTAAATTATATATTATATAATTATACCAGGACTGACAAAACATGTCTGGTATATTAAAAAAGTCATGTTATTCAAAATTTCCAGTTGATGTATATCTTTAAAATCTTGCTGCTGCTGCATCAGGTTTATGATTCATTGTTTGTGTAACATTAGTACTACATAAGAAGATACTATTGAAATCACTAGAGTGGTAAAATGCTTGTTTGAAATTCTGTCTCGTTTTTGTACCATGTGATGGCTTCAAAAAGCACACCCCCAAGGCCAAATTTTCAACGGACATTTAACCAATGTAGTGATTTTCACAGTCGATGTGATTATTAACCATTCATGTGCATACCTAAAAATACGAAAGAGTTGGTCAATTTCAGAGTCTCCATGAAATAGTGGTCGCTTAGTGACCATTTCAGCAAAGATACAACCTATACCCCAGACATCCATTGGACAGGCGTATCGCTGGCTTCCAAGAAGGACTTCAGGAGGACGATACCATAATGTCACGACCTACAAGGAAATTTTAAATAAATGAAAATTTATTGGGTGGCCCATCGAGATACAAGGCTGGAATCCAAAGGTAAAACATACTTAAAATATATAAATTAATATACAATGTCTTATTGCAGTGTTTGTACTAAATTGTGGATGTCATTGCAGTAGAACAGTGCTACTATTATATTTTTTATTGTAATGTGTCTTGTGTGGTTCATAACTAAGCAGAAACCTTTCAGCTCTGATCTGAGAGACTTCTTAATAGTCAAAAACTAAATAGCTTTTTGTTACAACATGTTTTATAAAGGCAATATTATGTTATCTAAAGTATATCTAACAACTGGTTACCTCGTGTGTGTAGGCACGTACTGGAATACCAAAAGATCTTCCTAACCCAAAATCAGCCAACTTAATCAATCCTTTGGAGTCGATAAGCAGATTCTGTGGCTTAAGATCTCGGTGAAGGATCCTTCTTGCATGGCAAAAATACATTGCATTGGTAATCTGATAGAGATAGCTCTGCAAAAAAAAAAACTGGTCAATTCAAACTGTACAAGGATTAAGAATTTTCACCAGTGAAACTTACTGTTAGGACACGCAAACCATGGAAGCTTGACATTTTTAAGTTTATTAATTTCTGATCATTCTACTGCTTCAGAACCTCTAAAATTGAAGCAGTGAGTTCAAATACATTGACTGTTCGTATAAAATCTTATTTCTAAAAACATACAAAGCGTTCATGGTTCATGTGTCTCTAATAATTATTAGGATATGACTCTATTTGTATATATATTTGTCTTTAGCAGTAATAAACATGATCTTGTTCACAGTTTACAAGGACTAATGTCAGGGCCTTGCCTCATTCAAATTTGCAGCCAGTAAATATGGAAGATATATCTGGTTGGCACATTTAGGGTACTATCAATAGGTGATCAACTTCGTTTTTACTTTTTCAATCTTTTGTTTTTGAAAATATCCAGAAACATTTGAGAAACAATGAAAAAATGATTTTTGTGGTGGCAAAGAAAAAAAACCTGAAATTATTGCCATTTTTGCTGGCTTGTATTTTTTTATTATTCTTTATTTAAGTTATTTTGCTCCATATTTCAATAATATCCCGAGTTGCCACACAAAGAAACACACAAAGGCGTTCTGTGAATTGAATTACCTTGACTAAAGCTTTACTCAATGGTCCATTTGTCGTATCAAGATGTTTCTTCAAATCACAAGTCAAGAATTCAAAAACAAGATATAATTTAGATTCTTCGTGAAGGACATCCTCTAACTTGACAATGTTGGGATGGTGTTTAAGTTCCCTGAGCAGCGAGATTTCTCTCACGGCAGTCGAAGGAATGCCTTCTTCTTCAACTTCAAGACGAATCTTTTTCAATGCAGAAAGGTTGCCTGTCTTTAGGTTTTTAGCTTTGTATACAACCCCATAGGTTCCTAATAAAGATACAATGTTTGGTAAATACAAAATAAAGGAATTGAATGTGTTTTCTCAATGCAAATTTACGCACCTTCGCCGATCTTTTCAATCTTGAGAAAGTCGCTCATTGAAGACATGATGATCTTGAGTTTGACTGTAGAACTTACCTCGAACTGAAAACGATAAATTTGAACAAGTGTTATCCAAGATCACATTTTGATACAAGTAATAAGGGTTTTTGTTTTAGTTTATATTGATTGGGAGTTCTTTTTGCAAGAGAATCTAGGCGCAAAATAGCAGAAGACAATGAAAGAACCCAGAGAAGAACCATCCTCACTTTTGAATATCTGGTCTCATTGAGTGGGTTCGAATTCCATTCTCAAATACATCAAAATTTTCAACCGATTTCTTGCATTTCGGCTTCAAACGAAAGTAATTATCCTCTTTAATAAATTTATACTACTTTTAAGAGAATATCTCCTCGTAAAGTGATACAACTTTGGATATCTTTCGAAGTGTTTATGATCAACACGCCATGTTTGAGAGCCAACGGCTACCTTCAATTTCAAAGTCAAAATTTCCATAAAAAAGGGCCATTATCTAATTTTTTTTAAGTTTAGCTTTTAAAAAAATCCTCAAAACATTCTTTGGTTTGAAATCAAAGCAATCGGTTGAAAAATAAAGGAGAAAGTTCATTACCTTTGAGAGAAATCTTTCCCAAACGGAACGTCGACTTGGCCTTGGCTTGGAATCTCGTGTATCTGATTTTGAAAATAGCGCTTTTCGCAACGAACCAATCAGCGACCTCAAACATCACGTGGATCTTTAAAGTTTGTAGCGAATTCGCATTGGATAAAATCTCACCAATCATAACCTGCCATCTTAGTCACTATGCGGATCTAAAATCGTCTTTCATTGGTTAGAATTATCCAATGAAATTCGCCGTTAGATTTGTAAAGGTTCTATTCATTTCTTTGCAAAATCCAACATGGAGGCGCTAGTCGGTATCCCTTTCAATGTCTTGGAAATCCCGAATTTAAAGCTAAAGAAGCCCGCATGGGTTAAACCACCATCAGCAATGCTTGTCTTTGCTTTAATTCTTCTTTCCTACTTCTTAGTTACTGGAGGTAAGCTTTAAATATGCGAGTTTTTTGCGTAAAAAAGTCGAGTGTGTTTGGTCGACGTGGCTTTTATTTGATAAGTTACTCTACTTCCAAATGCTTTGTGTAATCTTGATTTGTAAAATAAATGATATATCTTCATTTTATATGATAACCTCAAATTTTCTACTATTTTTATGTTTAATTTTGTGACTTTGTGAAAACATCTCGCAAAATAAAAACAAACACATTGAAAGAACCGTTTTTTTCACACACAAAATTTTTTTTTCTAATAAATATTTTTAAACTTTGCTATATGAATTTTATTGGTTCTTATGAATTTTTTAACTTTATGCGTTTGTAAAATAAACATGTTAGATGTAAGTTATGATATTGTTTGATTATGCTCAATATTTTTAACTTTTTGTTGTTGATTGGGTTGATTGTGTAAATCTCAGCCTTTTATTTATTCTGGGGTATCCAATCGATGAAATAGATCATCAATAGAGTACCGAAGTGATTTTTTATAGAGTTTTTGGGTATCAATAACATTTTCAGCTGAAAGTGCCAGCAAAAATATGAAGGTGAAAATTTGACAAAGATTGAGCGAAAAACGGCTGAGATATGAGCAGTTGAATGTAAAAATGTCGCCATACATTTTCTCTTATTATAGCGCTGGATCGTACTCTCATGATCCAGTGTAAAATTAAGTGAAAATGTATAGCGGTATTTGGAACTTAAATGCTCGTTATCTCCATATCTAAAGCTTGCAGTGGCTTTTCTCCCATCCTCGGGAACCCAGGGGTATTCTTCTGTCGCTCGTTTCTCGCTTCCACAACATATACCCCTGGGAACGTAGTCTGTTGGAGCTTGTTCCGGAAGTCAAAAATCAAACTTATTTAACGACTTTCTTTGAATGGTTATCTTGATTTTCATTGGTCGACCTAATAAGGTCGACCAATCAGGAAAGAGCTGAATTTTGACTTCCGGAACAAGCTCCAACAGACTACGTTCCCAGGGGTATATGTTGTGGAAGCGAGAAACGAGCGACAGAAGAATACCCCTGGGTTCCCGAGGATGCTTTTCTCCGAGCATGCAAATAAAAAACGAGGTCCAACAACGTGGACAAAACTAAAAACAATTACAGATATTGAATCAGAACAATTACAAAAGACCATGTTTAAAAGAGATGAATTTAACAAGTGGATCAATACGAAATATCCACGGCCAGCAAAATTTGTAATGGCAAATAAGCCCTGAACAATTCAATCGATCGAGCGACCTGAAATTTTGCACGTATGTAGACAGTGGTGTCTTCCATTCAACTAATGAGGTTTCAGAACTAAATTGTAAATTTCTTAAATTCATCACATCACACTTTGGTACTCTATTCAATCGATAAATCAATATTAATCGATATACTTAATTGATATCGATGACCATTCTATAATCACAAGAACATCTCAAATAAAAAAAATAACCAAAGACAAAAAAATCAATAGTAATCGATACCAATAAATGTAATTGGCTAACGTGTTGCTAACGTGTTTCCACCTAAAACAACTTGAAGTAAAAACTTTTATTCCAAAATATTTCCATGTGATATCGAAATACATAAGACAAATAATCTTATTCCCAAAAGATTTGAATTGGGTGGAAACATACATAGCATTGTAGATACATGAGGAAAATATCATACATGATATTTGTAATATTATATTTTTCTCATGTATCTGTATTTCACTTAAACACCAAATGCATTTAAATTCATTATACAAAGCAATGTGTTAGCCGATTTGGTCTATTAAGCTACATGTATGAAATAACTATTGTGTATACGAACAATATCTTTTGTTATAATGCAGTTTTAAATGATGTATTTGCGTAATTTAATTTACTTGTACATGATGATGGTTTCATGATGTGACTGAAACGTTGTGACTTTATAATTCCTTTAATTTTCATTTTTAAATGTATCATTTGCAATCAATAATCACACAAATCATTTTCATTGATTGGTCATGGATTATCAATATCAATCAATTCATTCATATTGGTTGATATTGATTGGGTACCCCCAAGATTTATTGACAGTGTTTCCATTGTTTGAAATAGGTATTATCTATGATGTGATTGTTGAACCACCAAGTGTTGGTAGTACCACAGATGAACATGGACACAGCAGACCGGTGAGTTACTATGTATTAGTATGAGTCAGTCACTGAGGGTGGTCACGGCCAGGGTTTGTTACATCCCCAGTGGTTCTTTTACATCCCTTTAACGCAGGTTAGCGAGTGTAGTGTTGAGAGACAAATTTGAGAGGTTCACAGATGAAAATAACATTGAATGTCAGTACATTCTCCTCGATTTTTTAAGACACTTGGTCCAGACAGGGGCCACAAACCCCAGCCTACTGCATACAAAGCTGATGTTCTACCAATAAACAAAATCAGCTAACACGTTGCTATGTACGTTTTGGCCCAATTCAAATATTTCAATGTCACACAGAAAATGTTCGGAAAAGTTTTTATTCCCAGAGGTATGGAATAGACCTATACCTCCATATGCAAATTGCCCATTTCAGACCACATTTCATTCCCTTGAGAATTGTTTATTTATGATCAACGTGTTATATAATTTACATTTGAAAGAAACAATTCCCAAGGGTAGCATCACATGATCTAAAATGGGACAACAAACAAGGAAGGTAAAGAGGTCTATTGGGTCAAAATGTACATAGCAATGTGTTAACAAATATGGTCTATTGAGCCACCTGGTATGATGATAATTATTGTCATCACCAGCCTCATCATCATCATCACTGTTAGCACATTTTTTTTTCTAATTGTTCTATTCATTGGTATTGATATAGGTTGCCTTTATGCCATACCGTGTTAATGGACAATACATTATGGAAGGTCTTGCATCAAGCTTTCTCTTCTCATTGGGTGGAATTGGCTTCATTATCTTAGACAGATCCAATGCTCCAGGGATGCCAAAGTTGAATCGATTCCTTCTCTTGTTCATTGGTTTTGTTTCTATTTTGATTTCTTTCTTCACATGCAGAGTATTTATGAGAATGAAGTTACCGTAAGTAATAATAGTTCTAATAATACAGGGTTTAAAAGTGTATATATATAATCTCATAAGAGGCTGAAACATAGAACACTATGTCTATAGACCAAATCGAAATATGGCGTCCAATTTTAATCACTATTTTTCTTGATGGGCTAGCCTTATACTCATTTTGAAACACAATGGAGTTTTTACAAGTATGCGAGGCTAGCTAGTCAAGAACAATAGCTATTAAAAATGGATGCCATATTTTGATTCAGTGTATACCCATGCTCCCGAAGATTCAGATATGCAAATTAGGGTTAGATTTACATTTGTAGTGATTTGCAACCTTTACAAATTAAACATTAAAGTAGCACTTGGACGAAAACGCCCGGATTTTGAAAAGTCCCAATAAACGAATTTGTCTAGGTTAATATTACTCTAATGTGATTGCTTAAGAACTATGTATAAAAAAAAATAGCTTAAAATTCACCTATTGCGGAGAAATAAGGCTTTGAAACGCCACTCAAACTCATGGCCAAATGAAATCTGACCTGCGGTAATTGCGTGACGCGTGACTTATGACGTCAAGTACTCCACAACTGATCTTCAAATCCTGTGATTGTCTTGAAATAAAGAAAAAAAGTTCACCAAATCTTCTGACATTTCATAAACGTTCTTGATTATCATAATTAAGGCGCATATCCTTTGAAGCCATGAGTGTTGTTGTGAAACCATGGAGTAAATGACGTCATTCGTCACTCGACCCCATTCCTCTTGGTGTAATATTACTGATTACAAAAATACAATAGCAAATTGCGATTTTATCGGTCTTCGCGTACGAATTTCTACAAAAATACTTCAGCAAGGCATTTTTGGGTTAGTATTTAGTCTTAAACAAGCAAAAAAATTCGTTTATTGGGACTTTTCAAAATCCGGGCGTTTTCGTCCAAGTGCTCCTTTAAGATTTTGACCGTCATCAAGAATCTTGTATTTGGCACTCTTTCATGTTCTGATGATGGCTAATATGGCTAAAAGTTTGATATTAATAAACTAAAAGGCATTGTAGGCAAAGTGGAATGAAAGTATCCCAAAAAAATTAAATGTACTGGTTTTATGCAGTTCAACCTCCACTTATGATCATAAATTTTGCGGCCTTTTTGGATAGTGAATTTTAGCCTTTCCTCAGCAATGTTGAGGTTTGAAGTTTGGAATGCAAAAATGCAAATACAAAACACAAACATTAGAGTGGTTTTCATTAACCCATGAAACAAAGTGTATTAATTAAAGTGTAATAGTCAAATAAGAACAAAAGAACACAATGAAATTAGAGTGTATTACAACGTGACGCACCTTACCATGGCCACCTAATTAAAGTTTTGTACAAGTTAACCAATCAGAAAGCGAGAATTTGACCTTAATATAAAAGACACGCCGAGTGACAAACGATAAACACTTTGAAATGTCATTTTAAAGCGAAGACAAGAGTGAAGTTTATAAGTGGCTGAAAAACCTCTCAGGATGTTTAAATTTGAAAAGGTGTAGCAAACAATTTGAAAAGTGAAACTTTTGAACGCTAAGCTAACTTGAATAAAGCTTTAATTGGGTGGCCACGGTAAGGCCCATTTTGCTGTAAAGAGTAATACACTAAAGGGCATTTCACAGGTTAATGAAAACTACTCTAGAAAGGCATACAAAGAAACATACAAGAATAGAGCACATTTGTTTCCATTTTCAAAATCAATGATTTTATTTCTTTATTTTTTTTCAGAGGATACTTGCAAGCCTAAATGGAAAACAGCACCATATATTATTGTACTTCAATGTGTAACACAAATTTTGTAATTTAGAAATAAATTTAGAGCCTTTTATGAAATGTTTATAGTATTATCTCTAGTCCCAGACCCTGAGGAGAGCACAGTTTATTTACCAAAAACAGTTGGAAAAATATTTTTATTGAGTCTAACAAAAGCAAAATAAGAGAGAAACTCTGAAACTCAAGAGAGAAACTCAGACAAAAGAAAATACCTAGAGACAATAGAGACAATGAAATGTTTTACAACCAAAAAATAGCACTTAACACCTGTACCTCAAGGCAGCACTTTTTTCTGTGAGGACACTCGAACCGCAAACACACTGAGTTTTTTCGTTACTTTTTTTAACCTACATCCCATGAACGAATAGATAAGAAATACGATTTATTATGAACACTTTGTGTATTTGAACTCACTGCTTCATTTTTAGAGGTTTTTAAGCAATAGAAGGCTCAAAATAATAACATGAAAAAAGTCGAGTGTTCATGGTTGAGTGTCATCACTGTAAAACTATTCAAAGAGAACAGAACCTTATAAAGGCTGACCAAGTGTGGTCAAACGTGAACAACATCAATCACCACAGCATATCCCAAAGAATTTAATCAACAAAAAAAGGTTTTTGTTTTCAAAAAATGAAACGAAAGTTAATAAAAATGGCAAATATAACTGTTATGATAGTTATATGCAAATATAACTATTCTGAATTTTGTGATTCAAGTTGAGACTTTTGTGCCAAGTTTTTGCTTGAGAGATTTTGACTTGATTCCATTGTTTGAAAACATTTGCATTTAACTAACTGTAATACAGCTATTGCCATTACAAGTCATCATGTTATAAAATCTGCACCATCATTGTCTAAATATAAATCTTCTCCAAAAAAAAATATATATATTCAAAAAGGCTTATAATTTGTCAAAAAATAAAAAAAAATTGTTACATTTTTTTCTGTTTTTCAACTTTTTTTGTCACTTTTTTGTCACTTTACTTTTCACCTATTGCCGCTCTTTTCTGTCACGACTTTCCAACAAAGATGGCAGATGAAGAATGAGTTGTCTCCTAAATAAAAATGTCTTATAAACATCTCAGTATTACAGTTTTTAACTCGTAGCGGTTGTTTTATTTTCGGTGTTTGTGCATGGAATTTAAGAAGCAGCCGGCCAATAATTATGCACTCCAATTGTGGAATAATTGAGTAGTCTGTTATACTGAGATTTTGCCGTAAGATCAATGGATTGAAATTGAATAATGGGCATATTTATAAGACATTTTAGAAGACAACTCACCGACTCAACATCTTCATCCGCCATCTTTGATGAAGGTCATGTGACAGAAAAGAGTGGTAAAAAGTGAAAAGAAAAGTGACAAAAAAGTAGCACAAAAAGTGACAAAATAGTGACAAAATAAGTGACAAAAAAAATTGATAAAAAAATTGACAAAAAGTGACAAAATAGTGACAAAAAAAAGTGACTAAAAAGTGGGAAAAAAGTGGGAAATAAAGTGACAAAAAAAGTGACAAAAAAAGTAGCAAAAAAAGTTGAAAAACAGTAAAAAAAATGTAACAAAGAACCCCCAAATGAGGTGTCCCTAATGGTCCACCGTAGAAAGAGGATCACTGCCTTGTTTTGCTCGCTTCAGGATAACTCAGTTGCGGCAGCAACAATTATTCTCCTCAGGCTTGATGAATATAAATGAATAATAACTTAGATTATGTCTTGGTTATTGTTCTTTGATATTCACCTTGGCTTGGGCTTGGACAAAGTAAAATGTCCAGTTTAGTGGGGGTACTGGTATATGGAGGTTTTATATGCAATCATTGATTATAGACAAAACAATTGAGGCCCAAAACAACAATTTCAAATATTGTGATAATTGAAGTGGGCCATTGATAGCCTGCAAAACATGCGTTCTTTTGGAAACTCGTGGGTAGCAAGGGTATTATTATTGAAGTGCGACCCTCAAAGTTTAATGTCTCGTTACCAAACTAGCATTTTGTCGGCTGTCAATCAAAATACTAGGAACAAGTTTGACTGAGTGATCCAAAATAGCAATTGATCATCGGTAAATCTCATTCCCTGCTGGCAGAGGCTACCTTTTCCTAACATACTGGCATTGGCATGTACTAAAGTACAAACACTAAAAGTGTGCAACATAAATACCAATAAATACTGCTAAATTATGCAAATTCTTTTGTTCTCTATTGTTTAATCAACACTATTTAGTGGTAAATAGTACAAAGTATTGCACACTTTTAGTGTTTGTACTCTAGCATGTTGGAAAAGTAGCCTCTAATAGCACTGAGGGAATGAGATTCAGCAATCGATTCATTCTTGGATGACTTGTTCACTTTGGGGACCCGCACTTCAACCATAATAGTTGTGAATAAAGATGTTGAATAGTTCTTTTCACAGTTCTGTTCAGTGACCACAAGTGATAGTTCCAAGTGGGGGTTTGAGTTGTTGCGCATATTAAAACTATAATTTATCATGCACAATAACGCAAACCTAGACTTGGAACTATCATTCATGGTCACTGAACAGAACTGTGAGAAGGACCCTTCAGTTTACAAAAATGCCCTGAAAGAGGCTCTGATAGAGCGAACACACTAAAACCATGAAATAGAAACAAAATAGTTACTAACTTATTACTAACTAAACTCAAAGACAATAATATTTATGGTAAAGGTTTACTGTTATAGTAATGGTGTTTATTGGACAACTGAAAACTTCAAAGATTATGATAACATCAATAGAATAATCTAACAGTCGTAACAATGTGTACTCGCTTTATTATCCAGTACGTTCTGTTCATGTACACAAAATGTTTCTATTTTAATACAATATTTCAATATGCACTGGATTGCCTACCAAATGCAAAAACAGCTAATTTGTGCGTGTTGCTTTGCATATTAAAATCATCTGACTTGATCTACATTAACCAACAATGACAGGCAAAGTAGAGTCACCTAATTCTACAAAGCCAAATGACTCAAAAGCCAGACCCCTAGACTTATAAGACTCCCTATATTATATGAAACACAGTTTTTACATTATTTGGCTTCAAAGATTGCCGTCTTAGACTTACGAATTGTTAAATATTTATAGGGCTTTTGGTTTTTTGACTACAAACCGTGCACAACAGCACATTGAAGGTGTGTGGTCAGACCCAAAACAATTGCAAATGCTGTAAATTTGATAACTAAGTCGGAGACAGCAGATGAGACTGAATTGCAAGGCTCGAAATAGGAAACAAATTTGGCCTGCAACTTTCTGATAAAAAAAACAGTGAAAGGTGATTTCCAGTAAATTTTGACTGCAATTTTATTATTCATTTGGCACTAAGTTTATAACTATTTTTGCCTGCCAAACCATTAAATGTGCCCTGGCATTTGGCCTGGCAAGCTATTTCGAGCCCTGGAATTGTGACTTCAACAATGGTCTGGTTGGATTCAAAGAATTTGTTTGAACCTACTTTGCAAGATTAAGCTATAGGAATTCTGTTATTTGGTGCAATAGTAACTGTGACAGTAGCTATTGATGCATTTAGTATTTTGAGCACTTTTTTTATTGATACGTGTTATATAAATCTCACTACTAAATACTTTTTACAGTTCAATTTCACAGTGAAATAGAATAATGACAATAGAAAAAAACTTAAAAAGGGAGAGCTAAGCTAGCACTTGATCTAATGTTTCATTTGTAGGAAGTGAATTATGTGAAATACATACCATAATACTATTGGCTACCAGAAATAACTGACAAGACACCTCCATTCAGACACACACACATACATTGAGACACACACAAACATTAAGACGCATACACAAACATTGAGACGCATACACAAACATTGAGACGCATACACAAACATTGAGACGCATACACAAACATTGAGACGCAAACACAAACATTGAGACGCATACACAAACATTGAGACGCAAACCCAAACATTGAAATGCACCCACAAACATTGAGATGCACACACAAACATTGAGACACACGCAAAAACATGGAGACGCACGCACAAACAAACATTGAGATGCATACACAATCATTTCACAGACATTTAACATAAGAGTTGAGCTAGTTTTAGGCTCAATGAGACACTGATCAAGTCACATAACATTGATTAAACTGTATCCAAAGTGCCATTGTCACATTGCATACTTTTTTGTCCACTCTTTGGCTAACTCATTGTACTTGGGTTTGTCTGTCTTGTATATACGAGCAATATCAGGCACAAGTGGATCATCTGGATTGGGATCACACAGTAGTGAACAAATAGATAGAAGAACTAAAACAAAAAGAAATTTCACAATGATTATTTAAGGAATATAATACAGAGTGCATGTCTAAGCCGAGTTGTGTACCAACAATATTCAATCTAAAGGTCTCTAATGATGATAACAATGGTACTGCCAAAAAATACAGGTGATGATGGTGATGATGATAATGATGGTGGTGATGATAATGATGATGATATTGACTGTGATGATGATAATGGTGGTGATGTTGATAATGATGGTAGTGATGATAATGATGGTGATGATGATAATGATGGTGATGATGATAATGATAATAATGGTAATGATGGCAATGATGATAATGATAATGATGATAATGATGGTGATGATAATGATGGTGATGTTGATAATGATGGTGATGTTGATAATGGTGATGATAATGATGGTGATGATGATAATGATGATGATGATAATGATGGTGATGATAATGATATTGATGATGATAATGATATTGATGATGATAATGATAGTGATGATAATGATGGTGATGATAATGGTGATGATGATAATGATGGTGATGATGATGATAACGATGGTGATGATGATGATGATGATGATGATGATGATAATGATGAATTTGATGATGATGATGATGATGATAAAGATGGTAATGGCGATAACAATGGTACTGCCAATAAAACAGCTGACGATGGTGGTGGTTGGTATAAAATAAGTATTGCTGCTCAATAGCAGCCACAAAAATTATATCAACAAAGTACATAAGCAGTTCGCCACCTACCTTTTGAAATTGTTAAAGCTGGACTCCACTGAGATCTTAGTATGTCCAAGCAAATACTGCCATTACTATTGATGTTAGGATGGTATATTTTTGTTGTAAATGCAAGCTACAAACAAAAGACATTGTAAATTAGCATGTGACTGTACAGCTTTCTCACTTCTTTGGACAGGCTTCATATTCACACGTAATCTAATTAATGAGAATTGTCCTTTTCGCAGTTCGGTTCAGTGACCGTGAATGATAGTTCCAAGTCAAGCTTGCGTTGTTGCGCATAGCAAAGCTATAATTTTTCATGTGCATCAACGTGAACCACGAACCTCGACCTGGAACTATCATTCATGGTCACTGAATGGAACTATTGTCCTTTTCAAAGTTCTGTTCCATGACCATCAATGATATTTCAGAGTCAAGAGTCAAGGTTGGAGTTGTTGCGCACAATAAATTATACTTTTACCATGTGTGGTAACTCCAACCTCGACTTGGGACTATTATTCATGGTCACTGAACAGAACTATCAAAAGGTTTATATTTTATGTAGATCTATTATTTTAGAAATAATTACTGAGCTTTGTTTTTGAATAAATAGGAAAACAAAACCCCACTAAGTAATGACGCTAAAAAACTATTATTAATGACTTCCTGTCCACTTTAAAAACGTAATTAACAAAGAGCTTAGTTTAGTTTGAGCTTAATTTTGAACTAGACACGAGAAAGACTCCCCACATTCCCTGGTAGTTCAGAGATAATGAATAGGATTGACAGCACTCCTTATAAATACAACTATTTAGAAATAGAGCTTGATTCGCCAAATTTGAGAAACACTGTCAAATGCTTGCGCAGACAGAATCAAATAATGAATATAGATAGATAGGTTACAATTATAATTTATCTATATTATAAATATATAATTTCGACTGCACTCCTTATAAATATAACTATTTAGAAATAGACCTTGATTCGCCAAATTTGAGAAACACTGTCAAATGCTTGCGCAAACAGAATCAAATAATGAATATAGATAGATAGGTTACAATTATAATTTATCTATATTATAAATATATAATTTCGACTGCACTCCTTATAAATATACAACTATTTAGAAATAGAGCTGGATTCGCCAAATTTGAGAAACACTGTCAAATGCTTGCGCAGACAGAATCAAATAATGAATATAGATAGATAGGTTACAATTATAATTTATCTATATTATAAATATATAATTTCGACTACACTCCTTATAAATATACAACTATTTAGAAATAGAGCTTGATTCTCCTTATTCGAGAAAGACGAGAAATACTGTCAAATCCTTGTGCAAACAGAATCAAATAATTAATATAATTGCTAACGGTCATTACAAATAAACCAATTGGAAATTCAGGTTTGAGTAATCAAAGTTGATGTTTATGCTGCTATTTGTTTGTTAGTCAAAGGCCTTAGGTTCTTCCTCGTACTAACAAACAACCCAGAATCATGTGGTTTGAAAGATTATAGTAGATAACTCTTACATATATCTCTTGTATATCTCTTAAAAGTACTCAGAAAAACCTTTTGAAGTGAAAAGGCATAGTGCTAAAAACATAAAAAATATAAGATTGATAACATACAAAAAAGTTTAGAATTGAATGAGTCATTAATGTGAACTACATTATTTACAAAGATATCAAAACTTTATGATCAAATTTCATTCAAAATAAAACTAGCCTTATATACCCTTGATATATAATACTGAAGTACAAAGGTCCAAGACTGTATTTTCCATTTCATGATGAAGAAATCGATCATCAAGCCAAACGAATGTAATTTTAATAATTAAATTTAGATTTTCAGAGGCAAAACAGATCAAAAATAAGAACTGGTTTTGGTAGAATCAAAATTAAATAAAGATTTTTTAAAAATTGCTGAGCTGCATAAATCATCCGAGAGTGATGGTTGATGTTGATTTCTTTTTACCTTTCGTTATATCGTTATGTTGTTATGGTTTTGGAGTTTCTTCTTTGGGTGATGATCGTTCATTTTTAGACAAAAATATCAATAATCATCAACATACAAAGCATTTTCATAGTTGAAATCACGAAAACTGGAGGGAAAAATGAAGAAATTCCACATATATTACAATGAAAACCTTGTTCAAAGTTGCGAAATTGTCAAATGCAAACTGCGAAACTAAACCGCAATGGTTTCAATTTGATTAAACTTTTTCGCGTCAAAATAAGGAGTTTGTTTTTTCTTACCATAATTCCTTAGATACATATAGATATAACACAAAGTCGAACACGTTATTTTAGCTATTTCTGAGAAAAATCTCAATGAATATTTCGTGAATTTACCATGGACACATGCTCGTATGGGAAACTGGTACGAAAATGTACAAAAAAAATCAAAAATAACACACGACATTTGAATATATGTACAATTAAAAGTGAAATCGAAAGTACCTTGTGCCGAAATTTCGCACACAGAGCAAAAATAGCCACAAAAAACTTTCCAAGTAAGGATTTTTGAGGGTCAACCTTGAATCGCCGGAAATTTTTGAAGAGGGTTTCTGTTCAAACCTCGAGCATTCGTTGGTTTGATTGCGTTTTTTTGACAAACTTAATCGATCACACGAGGCAAAGTATGGTGTAAATTATAGTTCAAGTTATTTAAAATGAAAGTAAAATGCAGATACCTTAGGAGGTTTGAATGGATAATCGGTGGGGAAGTGAATTGTCAGGAAGAATACACCGCCTTGGTATGGACTGTCGGGCTGCAACGATACACAAAAATTCAAATAAAACTTCTCAATCAGTAACAGAAAAGCCACCTATACCTCATAAAAACATTCAGATATGATTTGGTCAAAGAAAATACTTACCGGACCCATTATTGTAGCTTGCCAGTGAAATACTAGAGGGAGAAAAGAAGAGAAATTGTGTAAGTCGAGAGAAAAAATTTCGAGTGGCTTCAAATTCTGGTGTACTTTGCAGCAATCAATGGTAGGACTTTGTCGTGAAATTCGTGTGATATGTTGTGAAGATATTAAAATGTATAACAGGCTAGTTAATGATGTGATAATAAAGCAAATTGTGTTGAAATAGACGAAGTATTGTGCGGAATTTGGACTTACGATCATCGCCCACCGGCCCGGCAGAGCACTGTGCTGGAGGATCTCGACCGAGATCTTGAAGTTCCTGTTGCAAAAGAATAGAAATTTCACAATCCAAACTCGAGTATACTTCATTACCATTACATAAAAAGTATTAAAATGGCTTCTTGCTTGGGTCCTAGCCAACAAACGTGAGTTGAAGCAATTCTTGTCGTGGTCACTACCTCAAGTCACAAACCCGTGAACACGTTTTCCCATCCAAGTCAAAGCTTTCATACCGCGAAAAAAACGTCGAAGATTAAGTGAGTTGCTTACTTTATTGATTCTTTTGAGAGCCATCTTTAATTTTGTTCGTGTGGATGAAAAAGAACTCCACAAAAAAGCAGAATGCAATCACTCCTGCCAAACTTCCTGTTGAGGGTTCCTTGAAAAAATGGCGGACACAATACGCATTCGCTTTGACCGACATCCACCGGTACCGTCATTATCACGTGATCGATACCAAGGCCTACGCGGACAAAGGTGTGCCAAACTTTGGGAAATTTTTTTAAAAATTATAGAAATAATTCTAACAAATAATTATAATCCATTTGAAGCTGAAATTCTGAAATTGCTTATATTGTATTTCCTAACAAGAAAATTAAATCTCATATCTTCAAACAACGATTAGTTATTTTCCTATCAATATTGGTGTATTAAACATTTATTTTGACTCAAACGTTACTAAAATGAAAGCTTTATTGTTTCTTAAACTAATTACATTACTCAAAGACCACACAATGTCGTTTTTCAAGTTGGAAGTTTTGCCAAGTCATTGTACAAATATTGTCAGTCCCTCCCTCCCTGGGGAATAACAACTATGACGTCACTACCTCCCCCACAGTAGGCACATGTGTGTATGAGTTCGCTCTCTTGAGCTTGTCTGTCTGCAAAGCAATATGGCGCCCGAAGCAAAGAGATCTAAAACTGATATTGCGTAAGTTTTTCAGAACATTTCACCAAGTTAAAAGGCTAAAATAGATATAGTTTTATATACACAACATTTTTGTTGAAAATCAGGTTTCTGTAAGTTTTCTGGGTTGCAAAAATTGACCCTCGTGTTCTGCCACGAAACTTGCATAAATTCAACACCAAACCGCTACTCCGGCAACTCTTACCGTAAATTGTGAAAAATTCAGGAAAGTTTACGTAAAATTTCCATTTGCACAACTTCATAACTTACATAAATTGTGTTTAATTCAAAGTTATTACGAAATGTTTAATATGCGTAGCTAATTATTAAAATTCAAATATTCTGCACTCGAGATTTAATATCCTCTTGCTTTATTGTTACACACGGTGGGGTGTACTCAAAGTATTGATTTTCAGCGGGAAAAGTACAATGTTTACCTTATATAGTGTTTTATTTGCATAAGCATATTTATAATATAAACACAAACTAGCTGAATCACATCTGTAACTCGATCAGTGCCTGCAGGAACATTAAATTAGTACGTTTTGGGAAAAGTTGACGAGAGGGGAGGGGTGTTTTTAAATGGAAAATATTAAAAATAATGATAATGACAATAATATTAACAAGGTTTTATAAGCATTTGATTAATCTCAATAAAGAGAAAAAAATATTCACCGTCCAGTAATTGGACGCTGATGAGCTGCTATACTGAGCAAAGTTTACTGCAGTTTTTGACTTTCTGGAAACTAAGACATTTTAACATCTAGTTCTCAAAAATACATTTTAAGCTGTGCCAAGTAACCATCTGCAGCCAAAAATGTATGTATTTAGCAACAAACTATTAGACAATTGATGTGGTTGGGAGGGAATTCCCCCCAAAAATATTGTACAAAGCATTAAAAAATATCCTGCACGGAAAAATTCCCCAACCCCCACATCAAATAACAAATGTTCCACCCCTTATCAAGTATAGCCATCGAAAAGTCTGAGTTTGCAGAAAGCTGAAAACAGCAGTATATATAGGTTCACTTCTTTTGTGTAGATAGAACAAATGGAAGAAACTCACCTATAACTTTTAATTTTAGAGTACAAATACTAAAAGTGTGCAACATAAATACCATAAATACTGCTAAATTATGCAAATTCTTTTGTTCTCTATTGTTTAATCAACACTATTTAGTGGTAAATAGTACAAAGTATTGCACACTTTTAGTGTTTGTACTCTAGTATTTTCCTAATTAAATATATATTTTGCTACTTTATTTAGTGAAGGTCTCATTCTTGGAATGGGAAATCCTCTTCTGGATATTTCAGCTCCAGTGGATGATAACCTGCTCACCAAGTAAGTCATGTCATTCAGTATTTACAGTGGGGACAGTCATTCAGTATTTACAGTGGGGACAGTCATTCAGTATTTACAGTGGGGACAGTCATTCAGTATTTACAGTGGGGACAGTTATTCAGTATTTACAGTGGGGACAGTCATTCAGTATTTACAGTGGAGACAGTCATTCAGTATTTACAATGGGGACAGTCATTCAGTATTGACAGTGGGGATACTTGAACTGTAACACTTTGATGTTGAACGGCACAACAGATAATGTTTTTATCGCAACAACTAACATTTGAGCAAACAAACTAGTGATTGGTTGTTGTAAAAATGTTCACTTATATTGTTTAAAAGGACATCTTGGATTGGCTGAAGCAATAATTTATGTAAAAAAAACTTCAAAGTGTTCACAGTTCGAGTGTCAGCACTATAAGTCATTTTAATAAAAGAGTGTTTTATCAGGATTTAAAGCCAAAAGGCAAAGCCAAGTGGTTTTAGATGTGATAAAACACGATCTGCAAGTTCTTGAACGGCGATAATTTATGTAAAAAAAACTTCAAACCATTCAAAGTTCGAGTGTTAGCACTATATAAGTCATTTTAATAAAAGAGTGCTTTATCAGGATTTAAAACCACAAGCGAAGCCAAGTGATTTTAGATGTGATAAAACACGATCTGCAAGTTTATTGAACGGCTGTCAAAAACTCCAACTTATTTTGTTATGTTTTTATAAAGTCAAGTATTTTTTAATATTTTTTTAAAGAAAATCCTAGTCAAAGTTTATGTAAATTAGGGTGAATTTTTAGGAGTTAAAACATTTGTCATGATCATGAAACTTGTAACGAGGTATTGTTTCCTTTTGTAGTTGATAGTAACAATTTAAATTTGTTGCCATGGTTTGCGCTTTGAGCTATAATTATTCACATCGGGCTCAATGAATATTTGTGGATTATAACCTTGACTTTGTCTCAACTTATTGACTTAATTGTTTTATGACATCATGTTTTATAAGTAATGTTTAATAAACGAGCAGGAGTGTTTTATCAGGATTTAAAACCATGCGGCGAAGCCAAGTGGTTTTAAACCTGATAAAACACGATCTGCGAGTTTATTGAATGACTTCAAAAACTTCAACCTATATTTTGTGTTTTTGTAAAAAAAAACAAGGATTTATGAAAGTTTATTTGAGAAAATTCAGGATAAAGTTTATGTAAATTAGGATGAATCTATATCTTCAGTTAAAACACTCTTCACGGTTACGATTTCTTTTGAAAATTTCTCATGAATTATTGATGAGTTTTATAACGTTTTATGATATATGTTTGGTTTACTACATGGTAGGTATGGCCTTGACGCGAATAATGCTATATTAGCAGAAGACAAGCATTTGCCTATGTAAGTACAATCTAAGAGAAAACCCAATGCTCCACTTTTATATTCAAAGCTACAATCTACCAGTCAGGGCATCTGAAAAAGTGCGGGAAAAAACTTGGGAAAAGTGCAGAAATTTTAGCAAATAGTGCGGAAAAGTGCGGAAATGCTAATTTGCATATTTATTATTTATTATTAATATTATTTTGATGGAAAATGAAGAACTTTTCCGTGAAATTTCATGGCAATGTGATTGGATGCTTTTTAGACCAATCAAAAGCGTTTACAGAATTAGAACTAGAACTTACGTCAAGGAACGCCTGGTAGATTATTGTCAGGTTGCGAAAGAAAACAGCGTTTTACAGTCAATTTCCAGCCCAAAATGCGATGAATTCCAATGAAAAACTTGCTTATTTGAAGAATTATTCTGTATTTAAGAACATTGTCAACAGGTTTGCAAGTCTTTCTGTATTTTTCTGGCAAAAAGTGCAGAAAAAGTCGAAAAGTGCAAAAAACGATAAATAGTGCGATTCAGTGCGAATCCCTCGCACTTTTTCAGATGCCCTGACCAGTGAGTTGGTAATTAATAAAATCCCTCCCACACTAACTTTAAAATACTATGTATTGAATTTAATATTTCATAACAGTTTGGACTATATATTACATATATATACCATATAATATATCAGTTTGACTTGTTGGTTCTCTCACTCAAACTCAAACTCACACTCTACAAAATGTGTGAAGAACGAATAACAACAAAAACTGTCCTTAGGGTGGAGGGTGCATAATTCCTTACACACTATAGTTGGAAGGGCAGGGGGATCAAATAGCCTGTACAGGCCATTACAGATACAGTATTCAAAGCATCAATTATAATATTTAATAATTATTCCATAATATGATTGTGCAAATGACTGGTTTTCTAGCCGATTAGATGTGGTTTTGGGCAAAGTTGGACATGTTTTCAATCAAACTCAAACTAGAGAGCATGCACAAAACCACATCTAATTCTAAAAAATACAAAAAAAACCTACGTATAAGAACCTAAAATTTAAGAATCTGTCAGGCTGAAATTTGCATGGTTTTGTTGTAAAAAAAGAGCCATGTGCAAAAGCATTGACCTGTATGTAAATAAAATAGGAAGAAAGGTGTTGTAATGATGAAGTGAGTGATGCTAATAGAACCTAGATAGGGCCTGATTTCAAGTTAAGCACCATTTATATATGAACCTGTACATGTTCAGGCTGACTTGGAAAAATCTAGGTTCTTATACGCGGGGTTTTACTGTAGTTGTTATCAAACATCCACAAACAGAACACAATTTATGTTTTAATGGGTTTTATTTCAGTTATCAGGAGTTGATTGATAAATACAAGTTTGATTATCTCCCTGGTGGAGCTACTCAAAACAGCATGCGTGTAGCACAGGTAAATGCTTTAAGAACAATAGAAATACAAACTAGAATATAATTATAGTACTTACAGCGGAGTTATTGAAAAGTTATTGAAAAGTTATTGTTAGAGGTTGTCAAAACATTACACACCAACACCAGGCCAGCAGTCTTTCTCAATATTACATACATTTTGATTGTACTCCAAGAGAATCACAACATTACTTTCACCTGGGTTCAGACCATGCACTCATTTATCAAAATTTACAAAAAGTATTTTGACAGATGTAATAATTAGATCACCAAGTGGAGCCTGTGTTCTTTATTATTTTAGAGATAAAATAGCACTGTCAATGGTGATCTGTTAACCATATTGCTTTGTTTATACTCCAGTCAAAAGTTTTAATACTGGTATGATATTAAATTTTTATTTCAGTGGTTTTTGGAGAATAAAGCTACTTCATACATGGGTTGTATTGGTAAATATTCTATTTTGTACTTATAATGATGGATGATGATGATGATGATGATAATCGTAATGGTGATGATGATGATAGTAATATTGTATAGTGATGATGATGGTGATGATGATGATAATAATCATAATGGTGATGATGATGATAGTAATATTGTATAGTGATGATGATGATGATGATAATAATCATAATGGTGATGATGATGATAGTAATATTGTATAGTGATGATGATGGTGATCATCAAGGGAAGGGAAGTCATTTACATTTAGGTTATTTACTCAATGTTGAACATTTTAGACCACTCTAAATAGCCCATAGATAAGAATCCCTACTGACAAGGAGGCAAACCAGTTGGTTGTCTTACAAGCATGGTTGAGAGAATTTGACCTAATCAAAATTGTGACAAAGGGAGACTCGAACCTGGCACCACTGGATTGCGAGACCAACGCTGTGGCCATTCAAACATACTGCCTCCTTTTTTCTTTGTCATCTTATTTTATTTGTTAATAATAATGTTATCATTTTAATTGTAGGTCAGGATGATTTTGGCAAGACTCTTACTAAGATTATGACTGATGCAAGAGTGCATGTGAATTATCTCAACAATCCTGATGTACCCACTGGAACTTGTGCTGTCTGCATCACTGGAAAACACAGGTAAACCACAGTCAATGAAATTAAAGGCCCATGTGCATCCAAGATGCATTGCGGCCGTTTTTGTTTTGAAAAGATCTATTGTTTAAAGTCGCTTTCTAATTTGTTAGAAAACTGAATTGTTAAAAAAGTAATTTATTTATTCTATTTTGTTTTTATTTTGTTTTATTTTATTTTATTTTGTTTTGTTTGCTAATAATGTGATATGTATTTACTGCAGGTCTCTAGTTGCAAACCTTGGTGCAGCCAACCACTACTCTGAGGATCACTTACAAAAACCAGAAAATTGGCTGTTAGTAGAAAAAGCAAAATACTATTATATTGCTGTAAGTTCAAAACTTTCCATCTATTATATACTATTTGGAGGATGTTAACCAGTTTTTTTGAAGGCATAAATCTTCTCGAATTTTGTGATATTGACATAGTAGGGTTGAGCAATCCCGTCATATAAGTTAATGTTATGTTATTAAGTGCCCGCACAACTGTACCATGTCAATAAATAAAATGTGTTTTTTTTTCAGGGTTTTTTTCTAACTGTTTCTATAGAATCTATTGTGTCAGTAGGAAAGCATGCTTCAGACAACAACAAGGTATTATAAATATCATGATATTGATTACTGGTAGCATGTATCAGGCTTTTTTAATACAATAGTCCCCTTCACAGTTCCCTGCGCCATCTTAAAAGGTAGCTGGGCCTTTGCATTGAAGGGAGGTGAACATTGAGCTTGCAATGACATAGATATACCTACTTGCAAAAACGTTGTCATACGAAAAAGAACATTTGTATTTAGTGTGTTAGGAATAAATTAAAAGTACAAAAGAAAGAGTTCAGCTTCAGTGATCATCTTTTGTACTTTTAATTTATTCCTAACCCACTAAATAAAAATGTTCTTTTTTCGTATGACAACGTTCTTGCAAGTAGGTGTATGTGAATAATTGTTCCGTAGGGTGCAAAAAAGGTCTCTCTAATTTGCAAGCTAAGTGTTCATCTCACTTTGATGCAAAGGCCTGGCTACCTTACAAAATGGTGCAGGGAACTGTGAATGGGACAATTGCTTGAATGACTTAGATTACCAGGGTATCATTACCAGGGTATCATTACCAGGAAGATCAGCATTTCATCTATAGAGATTGAATTGAACAAAAGGACCACCAGTCACGGTGATGGTTTTCTTTTGTCAATACCACCAGCTGCCATTTCTTTTGTTCAATTCACTCTCCTGGGAATTGTTGCAATTCCATCTATTCTTTTTTGTATTGTATTGAATGGACTGAACCCAGGTGAATGAATGTTTATCGAAGTAACAATATTTGTCGAAGTAACAATATTTGTAATAGGATCATCCGGATGGATGTAGCCCTCAGAAGGGCTGTTTGATGTGACTGACGTTTCGACCGATGCCACTAATGACGCAACATCTATTAATTAGCGTGGGAGTATAAATATCACTCAATCTGACTTTTTTATTCACTTGACTCTGAAGATGACTTCCGCACAGGATGTCGAAACGTCAGTCACATCAAACAGCCCTTGAGGGCTACATCCACCCGGATGATCCTATTACAAATATTGTTACTTCGACAAATATTGTTACTTCGATAAACATCCATCTATTCTATTTCCTTCATTCATCTATCTATCTATTCATTCTTTCTTTCTGTCTAATGTTCCGAGTGTGTGTTTGTTTGTGTGTAAACAGCATTCATAATAGATTCATGGTGAGTGACTTCTGTATGATTGATACACCTACTTGCAGTAAGGTTGTCATACAAACATATACATTTGTCACAAAGAAAATAGAACATTTGTGATTTAGTACGATAGGAATTGATTAAAAGACAAAAGAAGATCACTCAAGCTGAACTCTCTCTTTTGCCTTTTAATTAATTCCTTTCTCACTAAATCACAAATGTTCTATTTTCTTTGTGACAAATGTTCTATTTTGTATGACAACCTTACCGCAAGTAGGTGTATGTAACAATTTATAACTATACCACTATTGAAATTTGTTATTAAATCAGTAACAACTTTGAAATGTTGAATCTTTGCATTAATAATTATTATTTTAATTTTATAACAAATATATTTATGTTTTTCCCCCAGCTTTTTATGATGAATCTCTCTGCACCATTCTTGTGTGAATTTTTCAAGGATAATATGATGAAAGCCATGCCTTATATTGATATCCTGTTTGGAAATGAAACTGTAAGAAAACAGCAACACCACTCTTTATTGATTTGTATAATAATATACTGTTAAACACATCGGTTGATGAGCTGGGATTAGGTGCCTATATAAGTCATGGTTGACCCGCAAAGTTGCGCATGACTAGGAGGTAACCATGATAACCCTACCACAGTCCACCACCTGGCACCCGTCACACTGACAGACAGTCAGTGGAATACTTACCTACGAATATACTTACCATAAGGGATGGGTGGGATGGGTAAAAACTCGCTTGAAAGAGCACCAAAGCTGCCAGAGCTAAGGTTTGCAACGATCTGACGCATGTGAACCCCTGCTATGCTAATGGCCACCTACGCCTCAATTTTAACTTTGCCTAATTTACAATTAGCCACACCTAAAGTACTCACCACTTTTGATGGTTTAGTTTGAAAATCACTTCTACATGTATGTAATGTTTGTAATTAACAACATGAGCAGCCGTGTTGTATCATATAATAAACAATCACAACCCAACGGGTGTATGAAATGTATAGCCCACACACAATCACAGGGATTTTGTAACAGCTTAAAAAATGTCTAAGTTAGCTCTTTCATATTTTTATTACCAAAATTTTCAAGATGGAAGTAAATCTTGCCAAGAAATATCAAATTAAAACTTATGCAAATCAGGATATACAACACTAGTGTTGTATGGAGATTTACAACATTCATCACAGACAAATAATCTTAATTGTCATTTTGATTACTTTTTTAGGAGATGGGTGTTTTTGCAAAGACACACAATCTTGGGGTAAGTACACTTAGTTGAGGAAAAGTTGTCATGTTTCAAAACATAGAACATATAAGCTAAGTCAGCAACTGACTAAGACCCTGTTTATATGGAGAAAGTTGTCCCTTGAAGAAGGGATAACTCACCTAGCTGAGTAACTTGGAGTGGATAACTTTTCATACATGTAAAACTCTTCGAACGGGTTGCATGATGTCCTGGATCAAGGAGAACTCATATCATGTAAGAACAATTCACAACAAAACAGTTTGTTCCTTCTTTGAATTCCCTTGACAAGTAGCTTTAGACTAGCAAGACACAGAGCATACTTTTCGCACTCGCCCCAAGCCACTGTAGAACATCTAAACAAATGAAACAGTTATCCCAGGCAATTGTATTTCATATAAACTGATAGCAAAGACTTTGGTCCAAGTGGAACGGATAACCCATCGTCACAAGCTTATATAAACAGGTCTTAATTGATTAGCAACAATGTGCACCTTCATATAGCATCCCAGTTGAAAAAATGTAAAACTGGCTGACCAACAAGCTGGTCAACCATATGAATGGTTTATCTTTTCATGGAAAATCTGTCTGACTTTTTCTGGATATAAAACTTGAAATTATATTTCATTTTGTAATTTGAACATTGAATCTGACTCAGTATTCTAATTTGTTTCAGACTGAAGATTTGAAAGAGATAGCAAAGAAAGTTGCTGCTCTTCCAAAAGAGAATGAAAAGAGACAACGTATTGTGGTTGTTACCCATGGAAAGGATCCCACTATAGTTGTACAAGGTATGTATGTACAAGTATGTCAACAGTAAAGTTCATGGATGGTTTCATGCTTTTTGTTGCTTATAACTCTAACTATGAGGAATAATACAGCAATATTGTGTTGTAGGAGTGTCACTGATTTTTATATACTAAAGTTTTTAGAAGTTTTGAATGTGTACTGCAATTTTCATTAGCAGAATGACAGGCTTTGCAAATGTTTTTTAGTTGATTTAGTTGTCTTTTGTACACACTGGGATATTGGAAGTGTTCATTTATAAAATAATGCTATAACTCCAATAGTATTAACAAACACCTCAAACTCCATTAGTAGTGTGTAGTAAATCTAACATAGAAAATTCAAGTTAAAAATTATGCATATCAGGACAGTTTGTATCTAATAATTAAAAAATTATACAACCTTCTTAACAGCTATGATTTCTTTTGTCAAATTTTAATGGGTTTTATGAGTGTTTATGGTTTTTTTTAGATGGAGAAGTAAAGGAATTCCCTGTCATAGCAATAAAGGAAGATGACATCATTGATACCAATGGTGCTGGAGATGCCTTTGTTGGAGGTCAGTTATTTCCTCTCTTCCTCACTAAACCAGTCCATCAATCAAGCAATCAGTCTGTCAACCAATCAGTCTATCAATCAATCAGTCTATCAACCAATCAGTCTATCAACCAAACAGTCTATCAACCAATCAGTCTATCAACCAATCAGTCTATCAACCAAACAGTCTATCAATCAATCAGTCTATCAACCAATCAGTCTATCAGCCAAACAGATTAACAAGCAATCAGTCTATCAACCAATCAGTCTATCAACCAAACAGTCTATCAAACAAACAGTCTATCAACCAAACAGTCTATCAACCAATCAGTCTATCAACCAATCAGTCTATCAACCAAACAGTCTATCAACCAAACAGTCTATCAACCAAACAGTCTATCAATAAAACAGTCTATCAACCAAACAGATTATCAAGCAATCAGTCTATCAACCAATCAGTCTATCAACCAAACAGTCTATCAAACAAACAGTCTATCAACCAAACAGTCTATCAACCAAACAGTCTATCAACCAAACAGTCTATCAACCAAACAGTCTATCAACCAAACAGTCTATCAATCAATTAGGCAATCAACCAATCAGTCTATCAACCAATCAGTCTATCAACCAATCAGTCTATCAATCAGTCAGTCTATCAACCAATCAGTCTATCAACCAATCAGTCTATCAACCAATCAGTCTATCAACCAATCAGTCTATCAACCAATCAGTCTATCAACCAATCAGTCTATCAACCATCAATCAACCAATCAGTCTATCAACCAATCAGTCTATCAACCAATCAGTCTATCAACCAATCAGTCTATTAACCAAACAGTCTATCAACCAAACAGTCTATCAACCAAACAGTCTATCAACCAATCAGTCTATCAACCAATCAGTCTATCAATCAAACAGTCTATCAATCATGCAATAAATCAATCAATCAGGCAATCAATCAGTCAACCAATCAGACTATCATTCAGACGATAAGTAAATCAGTTGATTAATCAGACAATCAATCTAACAATCAGTCCCTCAATCACACAAGCAAGCAAGCAAGCAATCACATACTCAATCACTTATTCAATCAATCAGTCAATCAATCAATCAGTCAATAAGTAACTTCTGGGAGAAGCCGACACTCGGTGTATAGCAATATGCTTTTTATCCTTGAACCGCAAGCTTTTTCTGCTTATTCTACTCACTGCATGTTCACTCAATTCAATTTCTGTATTATTGACAATGACTTAGAACAGCCAAAACTTATTTAGATTAAAAGTATGTGTATTATTCATCAAAATGATTAGTATTTCATAGTTATGATCTGTTGGTTTTTTTGTAGGATATATAAGTCAATTGGTACAGGAAAATGAAGTGGATGACTGTGTCCGTTGTGGTCATTGGGCAGCCAATTACATTATACAACAGTCTGGAGTTGTTCTCACTGATAAACCAGACTATAAGTAGTCTAACAATATTAATTACTCACAGTGGATAACATGTAATCAACTTTTAATTAAAATAAAACTTTGTGCATTATCATAGCATGGTGTTTTTTTTATTCATTCATTCATTCATTCATTTGGTCATTCATCCACATATTCATTCATTCAGTTATTCATTCATTCAGTTATTCATTCATTCATTTGGTCATTCATCCACATATTCATTCATTCAGTTATTCATTCATTCAGTTATTCATTCATTCATTTGGTCATTCATCCACATATTCATTCATTCAGTTATTCATTCATTCAGTTATCCATTCATTCAGTTATTCATTCATTCATTCATTCAGTTATTCATTCAGTTATTCATTCATTTGGTCATTCATCCACATATTCATTCATTCATTCATCCATTCAGTTATTCAGTTATTCATTCATTCAGTTATTCATCCATTCAGTTATTCATCCATTCAGTTATTCATTCATTCTATCATTCAGTTTTGCTTTCGTTCAGTTATTCATTCATTATTCAATTACTCATTGAAACATCCATTCATTCTTTATTCCTTATTTTCATTCACTCAATTATTTATTTTTTGTTTGTTTATTTATTTATTCCTATATTTATTTATATGTATTTATTTAGTTATTTATCTGTTTTTTAACTTTTTATTTATTCAAACAGTTAAATATATATCTAGATAGTTAATTGTATAATATGACTGGATATTTTATACGGCAAGTCAAAATGCAAGTGAATGAATCAAATATCCAGCCATATTACGCATCAAACTGTCTTATAAGTTATTTATTATCCAACAATTAGAAAAAAGGTTTTTGTTCTTTCATAGGGCAAAATATATTTTTACTTGAAAGGCCAATCATAGACGAGTAAAATTGGCTGTATATTTCTACTCAATCCAGTCTTACTCCTGAAATGTTATCTTGTCTATGACCTTTATGGTCTTTATATATTACCAGTAAGTAAGTAAGTAAGAAACTTTATTTATAAAGGGTAGCACTAAATAGCTAAAAGCTAATAAACTTGTGGCCCTCATAATCAATAATTTACAAACTAAGTTACATTGATATAGTGTCAAGAATCTAAAATTTATTAAATTTATAATTTATCCATCGATTTATAAATGAATAAATTGTTTTCCATTAATATACAAGGAGCCATTTTGAAATGTCCCAAGCCATGCCAGTAATTATTTAAATTAAGCAAAATCAAAATGAATTTCATAAGTTTCTGCAAGATTTTGTTGACTTAAAAAATTGGACCAATTTTTTTAGACTTTTTATCAATTAAAATTATAAACCTAATTCCTGCAAATAATCAACTCTCAAGAAAAGATTGCTTCAATTTATCTCAAACTTTAATAAAGCGGTGGATTTAATTAAGGTTAGAGTGCATATATATTACACTCCAGTGTTTTTCTCACAAAGCAAACAAATGAAAAAACTAAACAATCTTCTGTTTTTCTTGTATTATTCTTGCTTAGATACAGCAAATAAACTTGGATTAACGTTCTAAAAGGGACAAAAGCCTCTTACTAGAGTTAAAGACCTTATGTGCGATGTAATTAATTTGCCAACTGAAAGCTGGCTCCTAATTGGTTAAACGTGAGCGTCTGTTTTTCTTTGTTTACGCGGGAAAAAATGTTGACCGAGTAACTATGGTAACAATTTTACATCCGGGAGATGCAGGAATTCTGAAGACGAAGAACATGTCTGTAAAATAGATAGTGTCTTCGGAGGTTTGGTTCTCTCTTCGTCAAATTTTATGTTTACTGTTTTATTTGTAAATGTGGGGTACTAAGGTGTTCCTAAGTATGCCTTGGTGATCGATTTTCGTGATTATACGCGAACAAAATGGATTTTCCTTCGACGATTCGAAGTGACCTTGTTGGTTGTGCAGTGTTGCTGTACGTGACGAAATAAGTATTCTTGTGAACTGCTATCAAAATTCGAAGGATTTTAGGTCATTCAATGGACCTATACATACATACGTTAACTGGAACGGCGTTTGAGTTGAGAGTGAGTCCTTTCGAGACTGTTATGAGCATCAAAGCAAAGATACAGCGTTTGGAAGGTGAGTGCCACTGAGAGCTGCACTGTTTTGAGCATTCGTGATGAGAAATGTTATGGATCACAACTCGACTATATCGCTTGCTTATCTTTCGCCAAAGTAAAATCAAAAGCATTCATCTATAGTGCTAAATATCTAATGCTTCTTTAAATCAACTAATGACGTTTTTTAAAAATCGATTTGCTTAGATTTGCTCCTGCAATACAGAAATATTTATACTTCCCTGGTTAATAATTCACGATTTTGGACCATTTCTTATCTAATGGAAAACAAAAGTTATACTCATAATAATGTATTGGTATTCTGTTTTGACTATTTCATGGAAATAAAAAGGTTCAAGGAAAAGTAAATACATAGAAACACAGTTTTTTTTACAATTGAAGTCGTGAAAAAATCCGGAAAAGGTTATCATCAAAATATTTTCTGCCGGACACCAAATATATGTTTCTGTATCATATTTAACTTTATTTAAATTTCAGTCCATTTTTACTGATCGATATGGTTTTATTGATTATGTTGGCAGGATTTCCTTAACATATTCCGTTTCTAGTTAGTTATGTAATTAACTTCAAAATTTAATTAAAACATTTTACATGGCCCATCAAATCAGTCACCATCATAGCCTATCATTGTGGTTCACTCACACTCACCACCACTACATTAAATCCCGGCATAGTCAATCGAATGATTCAGAAATCGGATACAATCAAACGCAATCATATGATTGGATTCGATTGCATTCACCACTCGAACGAAATCGAA
The DNA here is from genome assembly GCA_949775045.1 of Metridium senile. NCBI lineage: Eukaryota > Metazoa > Cnidaria > Anthozoa > Actiniaria > Metridiidae > Metridium > Metridium senile. The sequence goes on along the minus strand of OX459110.1, from coordinate 8,734,790 downwards.
CACCAAAAAAAATTGTAAATTCGATGATTGCATTCGATTTCCGAACAATCGAATGGGTGATTGCAATTGAGAACCATACGAATAAATGTAAATTTACAGTAATATATATAAATTATGATAATAAAACAGTATTCTTTTAAAGAATCCGTTTTCATAGCTCTAGTTACAACTGTAAATTTCTTTAAAATGTGTTTTGCTTGCAATCGAACACAATCAAATGTTCAATTGCAATCAAATTTCTTTAAAATATTTGTGAATTTGATTTCATTTGATTGCCGAATGCATCGAATCCAATCATTCAATTGCATTCAATTGATCCGAACATTCGATTTCGTTTGATTAACTATGTCAGAACTTAATATTTACAACTATCATTCAACTCAAATGTTGATTTGATATGATTAGTGAGGAAAACCAGAGAATTATAGACACTGAAGGCAAGGAAGAGAACAACACATCAAACAAACTCAACATACATATAATCTATAGGCAATAAAATGAAATTGTATAGAGTGGTTTTCGTACAAGTGGGAAACTGACCGTACCGTAGCCGTACCGTAAGTTCTATAAAAACTTTCAAAAAATTCTACACTAACAGTACCGTAACTGTGCAGTAAATATTACGGCCAGTTTCCCACTCATACGAAAACCGCTCTAAAAACATTCAGATAATTAACTTTACTGATGTTTCGAGCTTCAAACCTTCTTTGGAGCACTTGGCTCTTTTACTTCGACAAAATTAAGACTAGTGCTCGAAACATCAGTGAAATATCATTTTTTACGGTGCTACAAATTTCGTTCTATTGCCTATCCTTTATATCAAACACAGATGCAGCCTATACTAGTTTACTGGCTAGTTTTCATTTACATGTAATCTATAACAGAACTGGAACTTAAACTCAAAACCCGTGGAAACTCCTGGGTAAAAGTATCAAAGATGCTCATCGTATCTTTGAAGGGTTAAAATGAATGATTTAATTGGTATCTTTAAGGGAACATTTATATAAATTGAAATTTAGAATCTCACCATTACTTTGGTAACTTATTTTATTATTATACTTTGGATTTGCTGTGAAAATATTGTTATTATCATTATTCTAGTTAGCCCATCTATTTGATAATTAACTCTCTAAGTCATTATTAGTGTGTTTAATTAATAATTAATTCACTGTTTTATGTGTTGTTCAACTAGGTATTCCTATTTCACAACAGCACTTAATCTGGAGATCTGTGGAGCTAATTGATGACTTCTGTCTTCATGATTACAAGTAAGTACTTATTCACCTACTAATTAGTATAGGAAACTGTTCAAGAAGAATTAATGAAGAATAAAGCGTGTATTTGATGAAAGTGATTAATACCATGAGTGCGTAGCACGAGTGGTATTAAATCACTTTCATCAAATTCCAGCGGTATTTTTCATTAATTCTTCGAGAACATAGGTGTATTTTACTGTTAATATCACATCTATAAAAATAAGAGTTTCTGAGAATAAAAGTGCAGCTATTTGAAAGGTATCCCAAAGTTATGCAATTAATTATTTGCACGGTATTAAAAAAAATTCACAGTTCGTCAACCAATCAGAATCACGTATTGTTTTATAGATGTGATATTAAGTAGTTAATCACCCACTAATTTGCCGTGAGATATCTGGCCAAGGTGTGCAGGGCTCGAAATAGGAAAAAAACATTTGGCATGCCACTTCCAGATAAATACACAGTAAATATGATTTACAGTCAATTTTGACTGCAATAGGAGGGACTAGGGAAGCTAGTAAGTCCAGAACAATAGTCATTTGATTTTGTTGCTATGTTTCAATTCGGTGTACATGTATTAGAGGCCAGTCAGGCCAAGACAATATTCATTCAAATTGGTTCCATATTTTGGAACAAATACACAGTCATGTAAAAATGTATGGTAGGCCACTAAGTCATTCCAGAACAAAAGTTATTCAAATACTTTGCCATATTTTATTTGCCATATAAAAATGTGAGAGTCTGGTCAGTGCAGAACAAGTGTGGTTTTTTTTTCATATTTGTTGCCATACATTGTACTTTGATAAAATAGAATAATAATTAATAATCTTTGTTTTGTCCAGTATCTGTGATGGTGCAACATTACAACTTGTTCTTGCCATGCGAGGAGGACCAATCAATACACGCCGGGGTAAGCATAAAGTGTCCATCATAACAATAATTATTGTTTGGAATTTCTTCATTATATGTGATATATTTTGAACAATGAATTTAATCATTTTTCATATGGTTTAGTCTACAATATGTTGTTGTGAACAAATAGTTAGTTATAATTAGTATTTTCCTACAATCAGTCACAATAGAGGTTGCATCATTATTACATAACCTAGTTATACGCCCTTTCTGAGAAAGTTTGTCACCAGCCGAAAAGCACACAGAAACTAAATGTGCATTCGGAACGCCTTTCTTTTTGTCTGATAAGTCAAAACGGACATTTCTCAATAACATATTGACAAGTGTAGCAATGTCGCCATGAAATCCCTGCGTTCTAATAAAGTATACATAGGTAACCCATAATCCCCTGTGGTACTAGCTTGTAGGCTTTTCACTTCACGGGTGACAAAGTTTCTCAGAAATGGTGTATACCCTTTAGGTCCCTAAGGGACGATAGATACTATAAAGTCTAAGATTACAGTTCAATAAACGAGTTAAATCTATTCAGGCTTTGTGTGTGTTTAGTCAACTCCATTACAAACAGGTTCCCATTTAAATCTGTACTTTCCCATTTAAATCTGTACTTATGCAAATTTTGTTTATGTGTGCTAAACACACAGATCAACCAATCAGAGAAGTTCACTTCAGAAATAATATACTCTGATTGGTTGATCTGTGTGTTTAGCACACATCAACAAAATTTGCATAAGTACAGATTTAAATGGGAAAGTACAGATTTAAATGGGAAAGTACAGATTTAAATGGGAAAGTACAGATTTAAATGGGAAAGTACAGATTTAAATGGGAAAGTACAGATTTAAATGGGAAAGTACAGATTTAAATGAGAACGTGTTTATGATATATTATTATCACTATCACTATTTGCATACATTTATCTACTACCGGTATGCATCCCACCAGAATGATGTCCTAATAGGGAATAGGTCAATAGACTAACAAAAACTCCACCCTCTTTAATGTGTAACTGTCTAGACACAATTTTGTTGACTTTAGAGTAGCCTATTGTCTGTATTCCCAATTGATAGGTTAAAGAAGGATCATTAGATAATTGATAGGGTGTTACAGGATTACCCCAAAAAAAATAATTGAGCACAGCTTTAACCTTGAAAAAAAAATTGCACACAAAACAACAAAAAACCTGAAAAAAATATTGTGCAAAGCTAAAATTAAGATCCAGAAGGGGGCACAAAAATATCCTGCATTGGAAAGTTGCCCAACCCCCAATCAAATACCTTAGGTCAATGATGCGCATAATTATGCAAATGGCGGTAATTTAGGTATTTTGCTTAGTATAGAGAGTCAAAACTAACTAATGTCTTTGACATTATTCCATGTAACAGAGCAAAAATGTAACATCATTTTCCCTGATGAGAGTGTCCCATAATGTCCCATAACGCTATACATCAAGAAATATAGTAATGATTTGTAACTTATGTTATCAACAGTTCCTATGGAAGATCCCAGTTTACAAGAGATGGCAGAATACATGGAAGCTAACCAGTAAGTGAGACTGCTGTTTTCAGCTTGCTGCAAACTCATACATTCCAGGGACTAGTTGTGAAATATGTTTTTGACTACTGCTAGTTACTTGGCTGAGCTTTTATTTCAATGATTGACATCGGCCAAGAATGTGTATATTCTATTTCTGTTCAATTAACGTTGTCCATCTGGAATGGTTGATCTGAGACCAATAGGAATTGTGGGAGCTTGTTAAACTGCAAATGCACTATTATAATCACACTTGAATATTAATGTTTACTTCTGAAATACTGTTATCTGTTATTCAGCACCATTCATTTGTGATTAAAACAATGTATTTGAAATTTAACGTTAATTGAAATAGGTGTACATCACAACTAGCCAGTGGTTTGTGTTTGCAAAAGGCCAAAAACTGGTGAGCCGATACAATGAAAGAAAATACAAAATAGAAAATACACTTTGAATAGAAAGCATTGCTAACAGGGCTTTTATTTATAAGTGTAGGGGGTCTGCAATATTGTTATTTTCGAAAGCTATATAGAGGGGTTTGTTACTAATTGTATGTAGCTTAGTAATAAACTGGGCAAATATAGGGGGGTTATGATCTTTTTTTACCAACCAGAAAGGGAGGAAAAGATAACAGGTGATTTTGCTGAACCCCACCCCCCATACACTAATAAATGAAAGCCCACAAACATTATGTTTGCTCTGATGATGCACAAGTAAGGCAAAAGCTTCATCTTAAGGGACTTGTCAGAAATTAGCAGGGGGGAGGGGGGGGTGGAAACTGGGGGAGGGTCATCACTTTTTAAGAACCTAAAAAGGGAGGGTCACAAAATAATAAACCACCAAAAATGAGGATTGTGCAAAAGAAGACACTGTGACATAGGGTAGGGTCAAAATATTATTATCGTTTACTTTGCGAGGGTCATGAAATTTTCATCACTTCATTTCAAAACTCCACCCCCCCCCCCCCTCCCCCCTGCTAATTTCTGACAAGTCCCTAATTGATAATTTTAAATGGAAGATACATACTGAACAGTAATGACTATTCCTATGCACAGGAAAATGAACCTTTTTGGTGTCTGTCTTATTTCCGAAAAGAACAAAATTATAAAAATAGCGTATTTTGATCTAATAAAATATTGATCTAAATGTTTGTTTATTTTACTAGAGATGAAATCTGGGATCGCTTACCCAAAGATAACCGACAAGTTACTTTACTGGTGTTCAGAGATGGAGATCAGTTGAATTTCTTTAGAGTTGTTGATAGAGGTGATGGTACTCTCACCCCTTTATCTGACTCATTAAGGTAAGAAACATCAGTGGTATATCAGACAAATAGGGTAGTCCAACCAGTGTGATGAAAACCAGAAAATTCAGAGTATTTTATTGATATTGAAGGTGATTTTGTTCAAACAAAATTCCAAAGCAATCTAAGTACATGGAAAATATGTAATAAAAAAGTATATCCAACCTTATTAGTCGGGCTAGAGGGCCCGACTCTAGGTTTACCTTTTAGTCAATCTATATATCTATCTATCTATCTATCTATCTATCTGTCATGTCGCGTATAGGCCCCATGATGCTTTGGAAACGAACACAGGAAGCCCAACATAGAATTGTTTAGCCTCCTGTTTTGATTTTATGACTAGCCCGACTTCACGCTCCTAGAGCGTCTAGTTTTACATCTGTAACTTGTGAGGGGATAAACTTGAGGCCAACAGTGTGTTACTCCCCTCTCTCCATCCATGCTCTGTTTTATGGGGAAATTAAAGCTACTAAAAGGTACACAGAAATGAGAGAAGTTGAAACAAGGATGTGATGTCACTGAGAATCGGACTCAGCACCTCTCGCACAGAATGCCACGCACTAACCAACATGTCATTCTTGTTCCTATTGTAAATAATTATTCATATTATTATAGTAATATTCTAATAAATAGAAGATTGATTGATTATTAAACTATTAAATAGTCATGTCCAAGATGATTTTTACAGCAATATTCTATTGTTTTTATCACTAGTGGTGCGTCCATGTATAACTTATATGATGAGGAAGAAGATGACTCCCAAAAACCTGTATCCCAGGAAACAATTAAAGAAAACAAAGTTACCATGAATAAGATGAAACTATTAAGACATAAACTAAGGTCACAGAAGGTTACAAAGGTAAATCACTGACTGTCTCTACCTGGGTGTCTGTCTTGTCTTTATTAGTTATGTGTCTGTCTGTCTTATATCTATTAGTTGTGTGTGTGTGGGTCTGTCCTGTACCTAGTTTCCATCTATTCATTTGTTTTTCCATATTGTCATTTGTTCATTTATCTATTCATTTGTTCATTTATCTATTGATTGTTTCATTCATCTATTCATCTGTTCATTAATTTATTCACTTGTTCATTCATTTGTTCATTCATCTATTCACTTGTTCATTCATCCATTCATTTTTCATCCATCTATTCATTTGTTCATTCGTCTATTCATTCATTTATTCACTTGTTCATTCATCTATTCACTTGTTCATTCATCTATTCATTTGTTCATTCATATTGTCATTTGTTCATTCATCTATTTACTTGTTCATTCATCTATTCATTTATTCATCCATCTATTCACTTGTTCATTCATCTATTCATGTATTCATTCATATTTTCATTTGTTCATTCATTCATTCATTTGTTCATACATCTATTCATTCATTCATTCTTTTGTTCATTCATCTATTCATTCATTCATTCATTTGTTCATTCATCTATTCATTCATTCATTCATTTGTTCATTCATTTATTCACTTGTTCATTCCATATCATTGTCATCATCATTGTCATCATCATCATCATCATCATTGTCATCATCATCATCATCATCATTGTCATCATCATCATCAGTTATCATCAAGGCGTGTCAACATACTCATGCAGAAAACAGATGTATTGTCTGACAGTATCATTAAAAATGCTGCCGCCATTGTTGTGTTTGCTTCAGAAAAGGTTATAATTATTGTTATATCGTCAATATCTTCAAATGAAAATTATTATCCATGACATAACTGGAGCGATGGGAAATACAGGAGTTTATATAGCTGACTGGCAAGGCCAGCTAGTTAGTCATACAAACTCTTGCTATTTTTAAGACTTAAAAAAAAGAATGTTAATGATGATGTTCTTTTTTTCGTGCTACTCTTAAAGTTTTTGATTGACAAGGTCATTTGACCAGGCCCTGCAAAAGACCTATTATGCAGCCTAGATGCATATGAGACTTTTCTGTAATATAAGATGTTTATTTTTTCTATCAGCCTGATATTATACCACAGCCACCACCTGCTGCTGAAAAACCTAAAACTGGTGCAGTTAGTGCAAGGCGAAGGTAAGAAAGCATCATATGGTCTCAATGCTTTTTACAATGTAATATAAATAGAATATAAATATCATTAAAAAAAGTAAATTAATAAAATCAGAATATTATATAAATAAAAATCAATTAATAATGAAATAATAAAATATAAAACCAACTTGATGTGTCCATTAGGCTAAGGTTACCGTAATTGTAATATTTTTTAAATAGGATTGTTTTAATATTTTTTTAAAGCATTCTAGAGTTTTGATGTTTTTAATGGTATCAGGAAGCGCATTTCATTTCATTACAATAGAAAATGATCTCTTGTAAGATTTAGTTCTGGCAATAGGAATTCTTAGCAAGTTCTTTGCTGATAATCGCAGCTGTCTTTTTCCATCATTCACTTCCATTTATTATTTACTTGTTTCATGGACTTGATTATGTTAATTTGCTCTTAATAATTAATAAATTATTATTATTATTATTATTATTATTGGTACATATGAATTCAATTAATTTTCTATAATAATATTTTTGTTCACAAATATGCAAATTAAGGTAGTTCGGGACTCAGCCGTAATCACATAATTTCGTTTTTTAGCTTTTAGTATTTTCCGATTTGAAAATCATGGGAACGTTATGCATTCACAAGACAAGCACATCGTCTCAGCAAAAAATCTCCTGAATTTAGACCCGCATTCACGAGAAATCAAGATTTTTCGTTAAATTCATGATTTTTTTCGCATTCAAATCGGCGTCGTTTTAGTGTCGATTTTTGGAACTATAATGCGTCATATAAATTAGTGTTTTGGGCAAGAATTACGAATTAAACTGGTCATAATCAGCTTAACATCGATTCTAGAGATATTAGCGGACCAAAAAATGTTAAAGTTTGTTTCAATAAGGTTATAGGGAACTAGTTACCAGTCCCGCACGGACAAAAAATAGGTTCACGAAATATACATTTTAAAGGGTTTTCGTGCTATAACTCGGAAAAGAGCGCGGTGTCACCCCATTTTTATTTTATAGATGGATTTCCCTTATCAGAACTCTTCATTCCGTGAAATAAAAATGATATGGTTTTCGAGCGCAAAATGTGGTATTTTTCACATTTTGAGTTTATTTTTGCATCAAAATTCTCGACATGCACGTACTTTTCGCAGTATTTTTTTGCCCAAAGGATTTTCTTGAGTAAAACATGACAAATAATATGTTTGTTTGGAAAATGCCTTTCTTTTGCAAATGCTTGTTAAAAAGTTTGCTATCGGGAAAAATAGAATAAATAGCGTTTTATGTTTCAAATTCCGACAATTTTTGTGACAAAAAATGACCAAAATGGGCCCCAGTCTACCGCCCTTATCTCCGAAACAAGCACGGTGACCCATTATTTTTATTTTAGTTTTGAACTTAACTTAGTTTGCTCTTTTTACATGAGAAGTTTCAAAAAGATCTAACGATAGAATCTAAGACGCCCGAACTACCTTAAACCTCAACAGACTACCCCTGTTAAAATGATCATCAGTTCCCTTCGTCCTAACTTTCTGACATCTTTCCAACTTTCTGAGTTTCACTTTACACTCTATCAAGGCTGAAATATATAATGAAATAAATCTAAATTCAATGCTTTTTCGTATTATATTTTTAATTTGTACCAGATAACATCTAAATTAATTGAATTTAATATTTTTTTCTCCAGATTACATCTCTCAGAGGCAACACACAAAAGGTCAAACCCAAGTGTCATGAATGCTAAAAAGACTGATAAGTCACATTCTAAAACTCATATTCCCCATCCCCCTCCACCCTTAGAAGCTAATGAAGCAAAAACGGAAGTGGAGACAAAGGGGAAAGGTCCTCTACCGCCTATCAACACCAAGAAGGGCAAACAAATAGACGTTTCTGACTTTTTTGTCAGTTCACAAGAACCCAAAGTGGTTACTTCATTCAACAATAGATCCTCTTTAACACGGAGTGCTTTTAAAGAGGGACGAAGGAGCATATCAGAGTTTGTAAAGGATGCAAAAGAAATTAAACCACTTGGAAGTATATCAAAACCTTCTACAAGAAATAATAGAACTTCTAGTCCGCAATATGGCGGCGATCCACATAGTAGCCCACATATACTGCGGCCAAATAGAATACCTGAGGAATATTTACAGGGCAATTATAGAAGTGATATATCGTCTGGCAGTGCAGGGATTACAAGATTAAAAGAGAGTGAAACACCAGATAAACTTTACCATGGTATTAGGGTAAGTTGATAATATTAAATTTTTCTTAGATTTTAAAATTTTTATATTGTAAAGCATTGTTGAGACTAGTAATATTGACGCTATATAAAATATTACATTATTATTATTATTATTATTATTATTATTATTATTATTATTATTATTATTATTATAATTATTATTATTATTATTATTATTATTATTATTATTATTATTATTGTTATTATTATAATAAGGATAATATAGTACTTCAATAGCACCTGATGATTGATTGATTTTTATTTTACATATACACCTACTTGCAGTAAGGTTGTCATACAAAATAGAACATTTGTCACAAAGAAAATAGAACATTTGTGATTTAGTGCGAAAGGAATTAATTAAAAGACAAAAGAGAGAGTTCAGCTTGAGTGATCTTCTTTTGTCTTTTAATCAATTCCTATCGTACTAAATCACAAATGTTCTATTTTCTTTATAACAAATGTATATTTTTGTATAACAACCTTACTGCAAGTAGGTGTATATATATATATACATATATATATATATTACATCTTTTACATCTTTTAACATTTTTTTATATTATGATAATTACAGTGCAAATCACAAAATATTTTAGAAATCGTTTTTTGTTGGTTGAACAACTCAGAAACAACTATATCACCACAAGAAGTTTGACTGATGTGTATTATTATAATAAACGTTTTGTAGTTGTAGTTGTTTATCAGTTGTTCAAAGAACAATAAATGATTTTTTAAATATTTCTGGGTGCCCACGGTTTTTCGATTCGCACTGTAATACATTGAAGAAGAAAAATAAAATGTTGTACTAATTTCCATATATATTAACATTTTTTTTTATATATTAACATGGAACTAAGTGGAAAAAGGATACACCCACTTGCAGTAAGGCTGTCATACAAAAATATACATTTGTTATAAAGAAAATAGAACATATGTGATTTAGTACGATAGGAATTGATTAAAAGACAAAAGAAAAAATCACAATTGTTCTATTTTCTTTATAACAAATGTTCTTATTTTGTATGACAACCTTACTGCAAGTAGGTGTAACTTATAATAGAAATAAGTATTTTTGTTTGAGCCAAGATAACTTTTAGTAAATCTGACAAAAAGTGTAATTAGAAGGAAATAAGTTATTCATCGTGGAATGTGAAATTAAAAGGATACTTAATCAATTGTCTCACGATTGAGGTCATTGGTAGAAATACCGCGACGTTTCGCTGCAATCTGCTAGTCTTCATCAGGCGATGGTGTAGACTGGATGATGGTTGTCTTATATACTTTTCGTCGGATTATCGGCGCTGTGATTGGCTGACGCGTGATGTCCCAGCATGCTTCTTGATTGTTGGCATCTGTAAGTGTAATTATCATTAAACTTTTTTTTTTCTTTTAGATGGGTTCAAGTAGTTATAAACATCAACACAAGAATTCAGGTAATACTAAACTTGGTTTATTCAAGCTTGTTTTCCTCTCACATGTTGTAATCAAAATTAGAGTTTAGATGCAAAGAAGAATTAGACTTTTTCATATCGAGCAAGGGACTGGAACCAAGTTTCTCAAAAGTGATTTAATTCAAAAATAAACCACTTCACACGAAAGAACAAATACAAATTATTAGAAAGAATTGAAAGTTGGAACAAGTTTGTGCAAATTGCAACGAAATTATAGTATTTTAATTTTTTTTTCAAAAATACAAAGAATGAATGGTTTGGAAGGACGTTTTGGAAGGACACCATACATTTCTCTGTAATTTTGGCAGAGTTTGGATGCTCATAATTTTTATTCTATGTAGCCAAACGTTCTGAAACTTGGTTGTTAAGCTTATATTTGGTTACTCTCCCATGAGACAGGGTTATTTTTTTCTGGAACCATACTCAAATTAGTTTTTCACACTCGTACCCAGTGACTCCCTTGCTCGATATGAAAAAGGCAAATATGAATATGTTAAAAGTGGTCATACTTTTGTGTTTTGTGGTTTAATTAAGTATTATTGGCTAATTATTGCTCTTTTATTTTAATCGTTATAGTTACACCACCTCATCACCTTCCTCCTGTAAAAACACACCCTCCTCAACTTGTTCAAAGTAAAAAGAAAACACGCTGCTTCTTCTGTAGTAAAAAGACTGGATTAGCAACAACCTTTCAATGCAGGTACAACATTGTACAACATATTTCAGTAAGGTTGACCTTGAAAAAAAGAACCTTTCATGGGAAAAGGCTAGAGATTTATAAATATGTACCTTATATTTACTGATAACGAATGTGGCAAAAATATGATATGCAAAATTTACCTCAACAAATTGAATTTATTTAGAGGGAGATCAGAGTGAAATTGGGAGAGTAAAAAGTTAGGCACCAACTTTGAAATTTAATGTCTGGACAGAATGTGTTTTTTGTTATGCGCATTAACAGGTGGATGCAAATGATGGTAATAGTGGTCTGCACAATAGTGTGCTTTGGCATCTCAGATTTACAATTCGCCACCCTATTGTAATTGGTCAAAGTGAAAAAGAATACAATAAATTTCACAACATGCAATTGTAATGTCAAAACTGAAAATATTTAAAAGAAAAACCAATGCAGATAATTCGACGTTTCGATGGCATCCTGCCATCATTATCAAGAACTTTATTAGGAAATTTGCATACAGATAGAGAAGAATAAACAGAGCTACAAGTTGCATGTCTATTGTTCACCTTGCAACTTGAAGTTGCAACTTGAAGCTCTGTTTATTCTCTATCTGTATGCAAATTTCCTAATAAAGTTCTTGATAATGATGGCAGGATGCCATCGAAACGTCAAATTAAATCTGCGTTGGTTTTTCTTTTAAATATTATATCAAAAGTCAATCTTATAAGTAAAACTGAAAATATTAAGAAATAGAAATATGATGTTTTGATTAAATTATAATTTTGTATAATATTTTTTTTCAGATGTGGTAATACATTTTGTGCAACACATCGATATGCAGAGGTTCATGGGTGTACATATGACTACAAGAATGAAGGACGTAAACTAATTGAACAAAATAATCCTGTTGTTGCCGCCCCTAAATTACCTAAAATCTGATAAATTTTATGAAATACTTTGTACAGAAATCTCAAAATATTGGTGAAATATTGACTTGTGTGTAATATAGAACACTTTATTTAATATGGTCCTTTTTGCCTTTTTTAAAAATGATTATAAATAGTTTATTATTGGTAATTATAGATAATAATAGACTCTATATCTCACTAGTGTGACACTAAGCAATTATTGTATTTTTCGGGAAAAGATTTCACTGTCAAATTTGTCAGAAAGAAAAATTCTAAAAACCACAAATTTTCAAACAAAAAATCAATAAATTCAAGTAGAAAAAAAGTTTACTCTAAGCAGAGATAACAGGGACACTCCAGTAACAATTTGACAAAAAACACATACATTGTATTTTGCACAGGGATAATCTCGATTCGGAGTAAATTTTAATGTATTGTTTAGTGGTAGAATTTTCCGGTGCTTAGCTTGTACACATGTGCCTTTTGTCAAATAGTACAGCCGTACTAGATAACATGAAACTGGAGTACTGAGAAAGTATGTCTCAGTTTTTACAAGTTAGACAAATGTGGAGAATGTATGTCCGTAACATGATAATGAGGTCTTCCCTGCATGCAATGCTGGTTCACAATACATTTTTTTGTGACAAAGCATGGTTTTAAAAAGTTGTCAGTTTACAGTTTAAAGTAATTTAGGTAATATACACATTATCAAACAATTACTGAAAACATTTATAATTCCACAGGCTTTAGTCAAATTCTAAAGAATATATTTAATACTATCGAGACTGGGGGTTATTCGAAGAGAAATGTGAAAAGGTCTTCTCTCTATTGTTGTGACAAATTTGACAGTGAATTTTTATTTGCGATAAATCATTTAAAAAATTTTACACTAGAGTAATCAAGGTCTATTCATTAATGATTCATAATAAATTAATAATGCTAATAATAATTATTAATTTTAGTTATTTAGTACAACAATGAACTATTTTCATGAGTTACAGCAGTTCTCAGTCACACGTGCACCGCTCGCATAAAAAGCACCGCTATGAAACGTGAAGTTGGTGGACGTCAATCAAACTGTGTTTACGAGACGTATGGAGTTTTTACTTCAGTCGGGCTGCGAAACATGTCTGAATCTGACGAAGAGGTTATTGTGGGAATTCAGCTTTAAGATTCAGACATGTTTTGCAACCCATCTGAAGTAAAAACACCATGGGTCTTGTCATCCTCGGGAACCCAGGGGTATTCTTCTGTCACTCGTTTCTCGCTTCCACAACATATACCCCTGGGAACGTAGTCTGTTGGAGCTTGTTCCGGAAGTCAAAATTCAAACTTATTTAACGACTTTCTTTGAAAGGTTATCTTGATTTTCATTGGTCGACCTGATATGGTCGACCAATCAGAAAAGACCTGAATTTTGACTTCCGGAACAAGCTCCAACAGACTACGTTCCCAGGGGTATATGTTGTGGAAGCGAGAAACAAGCGACAGAAGAATACCCCTGGGTTCCCGAGGATGGGGTCTTGTAAACACAGTTTGATTGACGTCCACCAACTTCACGTTTTATAGCGGTGCTTTTTATGCGAGCGGTGCACGTGTGACTGAGAACTGCTGTAATAATCTAAATTGTTGATTACTAATGGTTGATTAATAATTCATGATAAACCAATCATGCTAATAATTATTATTCATTAGTAATTATTGAAAACATTAATGAATTTTTAATGAATTAACATATAAATTATTGGTTAATCATTAATTAATTGTCAATTAATTACTAATTATAAACAAGCTATAAATTTAAAAATCAAACTATTAATAATTATTCAAATTTTTAATATTATTAATTAATGATAATTATGAAAAATCATTCATTAATATTAGTTGTTAATAATAATAATTATCATTAATTAATAATAAATGTTCATTAATTAGTATTTGATTGACTAATATTTTTATTAATGATTACCAATAGTTTATTAATTATACTGGAATACTATGTATTTAAATATTTTCTATAATTATAGTTAGACTTATTCTGAGTGTAATACTAGGAGTGACATTGGTTTTTAATGGTGGCAGAATTTGAGAGATTTATAAGGCATTAAACCTGTGAAATGAATATCAAAGTTATACTTGGAAAAATCCTGCAATTTTTGGACTTGTATACCCCAAAAAAGTATTTTTGTTTAGAACAAATACTGAAGACAAGGTGAAAATCGAAGAAGAATAACGGAGACAAAGTGGAGTTATTATCCTGCACCTTTTTCTACTTATATACTCATAGTGACCCTAAAAAGATGACTTTTTGTTTAGAACAAATACTGAAGACATGGTGAAAATTGAAGAATAATAACCGAGACAAAGTCGAGTTATAATCCTGCAATCTTTTGGACTTGTATACTCATAGTTACCCTAAAAAGATGACTTTTTGTTTAGAACAAATACTGAAGACATGGTGAAAATTGAAGAATAATAACCGAGACAAAGTCGAGTTATAATCCTGCAATCTTTTGGACTTGTATACTCATAGTTACCCTAAAAAGATGACTTTTTGTTTAGAACAAATACTGAAGACATGGTGAAAATTGAAGAATAATAACCGAGACAAAGTCGAATTATAATCCTGCAATCTTTTGGACTTGTATACTCATAGTTACCCTTAAAAGATGACTTTTTGTTTAGAACAAATACTGTAGACAAGATCAAAATCAAAGAATAATAACCAAACCAAGACAAAGTCAAGGTTATTTGTCACTGATATTCATCAAACCTGATGAGAATAATTGTTTTAGGTGATTTTTTTTGAAAAATAATAAAATTATCCCAACATTTTCAGAGAAAAACTATGTATTTCACATTTCTAAAAGTGCACGAAACGCTGTAGGTTTTAGAACCAATCAGTGTGCAGGATTTCTATAATCATCTGCATGTTTGGACTTACAATGAATATGTCCTCGGGCAGGGGAGTTATTGGGCTCAAATCCTTGATTCAAGGGCACCAATGCTCAATGCAGCTTTAAGAGGCTGAACATCTGACTTTTGTCTCAGTTGGGAATAGTTCCAGACCAGTACCAGAATGCTTTACAAATTTACCTTCTTATTAGATTTTTTAATTCCCTTTTGAGAATACTTGAACAATCAACGCTAATTATTTAACAAAAGATAATAGACTAAGCATTCTGGTACTGGTGGTATATGCAAATGGCCTAGTGTGGCTGTCAGATTTTGTCTCACAGGTTTGGTGCCTTCGTTTGATTGAAATATTGAAATTGTGGCTTTGTGGGAAGCTATCGTGTTGTAAAAAAATCAAATAATAATGTCTTGGAATTCTTTATTGCAAAGTCTATCTTGGTGAAATTTAAACTAAAACTAAATTGCAGACATTGTGCAGGGGCATGTGGGGGTCCTCAACACTGCAAACATACACCTATTTCAATAATCATTGATGTGATCAAACCTACAGTCCACACTTTAAAGCCTGCAAAGGATGTTGGTATTTCTACTCTTGTTATTGATTTATTCATAGTATATTTTGTCTGTATGTGTTTGTGTTATATGACTAGAACAAGTTGTTACAGTGGTAGATGATGGAACAAATATTTCTTGAAAATATGTTATAAATCTCAAATTATTTTGACATAAACGACATCCTTAGCAGGCTTCAATGTGTGGACTGTAGTTTTAATTATGACAATGATTATTGAATTAACTGTACTTTTGACAACACCATATCTCTGTATTAAACTTTCACACACAAAAAAAAACACTGCAATATTAGTGCCTATTTGGACTAAAAGAGAGACTGGCTTGTTGACTTTTCACAAAGCAAAACATAAGCATTAAGATTCACCAGGCACCCCAGCTTTAGAAAAGCTAATATCACATGCTGCAGGCATTTACATCACCACAACACCGTACTTAAGAGAATGTGTTCATTGCAACACTGCAAAAAGTTGTTTATCGACACCACAATCCTCCATTTACAGCACAAAACGTGCGAAAGTATGACCACTTTTAAGATATTCGCATACTTCTATGCACAGACTTTATGGTGTGAAACTAGTTTTTACACACCTTATTTGGTAAAATCAGACAACTTCACATCAAATGTGTGTGTAAAGTACAAAGTCCTGTACATAGAAGTATGTGAATACATTACAGCGCAATGCGTAAAAGTATGGCCACTGATAATGTATTCGCATACTTCTGTCTCGCAATCGATCCAATCAGCGACAAGATAACACAATCCTACAACGCTGATTGGATCGATGGCGAGACAGAAGTATGCGAATACATTATCAGTGACCATACTTTTACGCGTTGCGCTGTAAATGTGGTCATACTTTTGCGTGTCGCGCTGTAAGTCCCCCTCATGATGATTTCTTCACATTTCAAGACATTTTGTATTTGGTTTAAAGACCTTTCACAGATTATACTACAGATTATATAAATTCTTTAGGATATAAATTGTTCAGATTTGAAGCTGTACAAGGCATGTTTGGAGATTGCATAAGCATCAATACTGTAGTAATTATTTTCAGTCACACAGGAGCAGGAGCAGACTTTTTACCATTCATATTTTTACTGGGCTACCTGTGGTAGCAGTCTTAAAATTAGCTTGTTTTAAATAAGTGTGCACTTACTTATTAACTCTTCAATTTTATTTCACTTTATTTACATTTTCTCATTATTTTATAAATTATTTTTTAAATATTACAACATTTTGAAAAAATATTAAGCTTCAAATACACTAATAGATATAAAAATACAAACATTCTTAAAAACATTCTCAATGACATCCACCGCGTCTTATCAATATTATAAAAACAGAACACTGAAAGAATTACACCGAATTGTCATATCCATCATAGTGCGTAGATCTGGCTACGAACCCTGAAAAAATGATTTTAAGATTAGTTGAAGTTAAATGGTAGTGCAGTAATAATTCATAAGCCTTTAGTCCATGATCAGTTTGACCAATTTGGTCACATGCATGAGGTTTTAATTGTGGTTAAAGAGAAGGGAGTAGAGGAAGAACATGATATGATGCTGCTTTTCAGAAAAGAATGTTGCAATCCTAGGCCTGTTTGATTTTATGATTACAGTGCGAATCAAAAATCTGTGGGCATCTAGAAATATTTTATAAATCAATCGTTTATTATTCGTTGAACAACTCAGAAACAACTATATCACAGCAAGAATTTTGATTGATGTGTAGTATGATAAACTTTTTGTAGTTAGAGTTGTTTGTGAGTTGCTCAACAAACAATAAATGATTTCTAAAATATTTCTGGGTGCCCACGGTTTTTCAATTCGCACTGTAATGTATGGTATTTGTTTAAAAAAAACTATTTTAATTTGTGAGGGTAGATACATTGTAATGGCCCCCAGATAAAAACACTGGCAAGGAGATTAACCAGTTGGCTATTTACAAGCATGGTTGAGAGAGTGATCAATTTGAACTAATCGAAATTGGGACAAAAACAGTCTCTAGAGGGACCACCTGATTGCAAGACCAACGCTCTGACCACTCAATCTTCAGCTCCCTCCTCGAATGTCTGAATGTGCAATTTTCATGGTACAGGAAAATCAGTCTTTGTTGCAGTGCATGCTGGTAGTTACTGTGGGCCTTTAATCGCACATTTGAAAGAGGTCTTGTAAAGTACAGTAGGAGGCTGCTTAGAGGAAAGTGAGATGGTTTGACAAACTGGCAAAGGTCGATGATGCGATGAGACCTTTGCTGGTGTTTGTGCCATCAGCACTAAAGCTTTGATACAGATTGGATGTTTTATTCATCAGACCTTTATAAAGTTAATGAAACTGATGCATAAAACATCAATCCTTTATTGGGATTTATAAAATAACTATTTGAAATCACGTATTTTGATTGGTTGAGGCGCATGCTTTATGAGAGCACACAGCACGCGCGTTTGCATGTTGATCAATTTGTATTTTATAAAAGAAACAAAAAACTTGCTTTCTGTGCTGTATGCAGTTATAAAGCACTTTGGGATTGTCAGAACACTCGCGTTGTGCTTCTTTTAACACTTCTCTCGTGTTCTTACAACCCCGCATGCTTTATAACTGCACACAGCACGCGCGCGCGTTTGGTCTGTACATGTGACCACAATGGACAACCACGATTGGACTAATAGGTCATGAATTATTCATGAATTTGATAATATATTATAACTTACATATTTGATGAAGCTGTACTATACTTACATATTTGATGAAGCTGTACTGGACAATGTTCCAGATCGTGTCCGTTGGCTACTACCAGGAGTACAAGACTTAGATCTACGAGTTAACCGAACACCATTGTCATAATGTACATTACGAGGCAAAGGGGTTTGAGATCTGAATGCGCCAGGGCTGGCCCTCTGTCTACTATGCTCTTTGTATCCCTTTCCTGAAAAATAATTATTTTGTTGTAAGTTAATGTAATTGTTTGGTTTACAGCATGTTACAGCACTTTCATAATATCAAGATCAATTGTTTCTACTTTTATTCTTGTGAAACATCACTGTGACATCACTATCACTATTTTTATGATCATCACTACCATTTTTAACATCACCATGATCTTTATATTGTAAATCATTTATATCACGATAATCGTCATTATATATTACAAACTACCACAAATCTCATTGGCCAAGAGCATACGGTGAATTTTCGATAACGTGAACTTGACAGGATAAATTATACTATTATCTGCTAGTGGATAATACATTTAGCTCCCAGGCTCCCTCCGTTTTCAGGGAGTTGATGTGAAAATGGCAGCAAGATTTGCTTGTGATTGTCTCTTTTACCTGATTAAAATAAAACAATTATTGAATTTGGTTTTTGCATGATATTGTAAATTATTAAGACCAGAATCAGTATTATCTGCCTCAGCCTACGACAGATAACACAGACCTTGGTCTTAATAATTTACAATATCATGATCAACCTCATCCAATAATTGCTTAGTATCAGCACCGTTTTCTAATTTTTAACAATCATATAAATTACCAAGGCCATCTCCTTCTTGGTCTTCATATCTCATATCAGGATACCTGTGTTGAAGTGGATAATAACCACATAATTATAAATCCCCTTTAATTTGATGGTTTAAAATTGAATAAATGGGAAGTAATTAGCAATAGATATGTAACTTATGTATATTTTTAATACTTGGCTGTACGTTGGATTCATTATGATTGTGAGGAGGGGCGGATCTAAGGGGTTGTACTGGACACCCCCCTAACATCACATTTACCCCTATTTTATTTAGAAGGCCAGACACCCCCTAACAAACACCATAAGAGCCCTTCATTTGCAATTGGGACACCCCTGACAAATGTCTGGATCTGCCCTTGGTGCGCATTGAGTTTTGCCATTGTTAACATTTTTTACCTCCCATTATTAAGATAGGCCAATGACCATCCATTTCCTGGGGAAAAAAATATTTTGTTGTAAGTTAATGTAATTGTTTGGTTTACAGCATTTTACAGCACTTTCATAATATCAAGATCAATTGTTTCTACTTTTATTCTTGTGAAACATCACTGTGACATCACTATCACTATTTTTATGATCATCATTAACATCCCCATTGTTATATTGTAAATCATTTGTATCACGATAATCGTCATCATTATTACATTATTATACATAAACTACCACAAATCTGATTGGCCAAGAGCATACGGTGAATTTTCGATAACATGTGAACTTGACCGGATAATACTATTATCCGCTAGAGGATAATACATTTAGCTCCCAGGCTCCCAGGCTCCCTCTGTTCTCAGGAAGTTGATATGAAAATGGCAGCGAGATTTGCTTGTTATTGTCTCTTTTACCAGATTATAATTGTACTTTTATTTAAAAAAATGTATAATAAAACAATTATTGAATTTGGTTTTTGCATGATATTGTAAATTATTAAGACCAGAATCAGTATTACCTGCCTCAGCCTACGACAGATAACACAGACCTCGGTCTTGATAATTTACGATGTCATGATCAACCTCATCCAATAACTGCTTAGTATCAGCAACGTTTTCTAATTTTTAACAAATTTTTATCATAATTACCAAGGTCATCTCCTCCTTGTTCTTCATATCTCATATCAGGACACCTGTGTTGAAGTGGATAATAACCACATAATTATAAATCCCCTTTAATTTGATGGTTTAAAATTGAATAAATGGGAAGTAATTAGCAATAGATATATAACTTATGTGTATTTTTAATACTTGGCTGTACATTGGATTCATTATGATTGTGAGGAGGGGCGGATCTAAGGGGTTGTACTGGACAACCCCTAGCACCGCAATTATCCCTATTTTATTTAGGGGGCAGACACACCCTAACAAACACAATAAGAGCCCTTCATTTGCAATTGGGACACCCCCCCCCCCCCTCCCTCCCCGACAAATGTCTGGATCTGCCCCTGGTGCACATTGAATTTTGCCATTGTTAACATTCTTTTTCACCTATTATGAAGATGGGCCAATGACCGAAAAGCTTTAAAATTACAGGGGGTCCATATTACTTACCAAGGGTTTTGATACAAATGGGTGTGTCTGTCTTCACATACTTGTCTGAATGTGCCATACCCTACCTGGTAAAGATAAAATCAATACATTAATTTTGACATACATGCATGGGGAGTGTGGGGGGCACTTGGATCCAAAAGGGGTGGCATGGGCCCACCCATCATACCGTTTATGGGTTGATTAACCACAAAAGGTACCAGGGGATTCTCCCTTTGTCCAAGTGGCATGTTTATAATATGTAATTTATTTGACTTACTTTCATTTGATATCCACTTTTTAATATCTTGGTATCATGAGCACGCTGTAACCCCCATCCAATCGCTCCTACCTATTGAGACACGTCGACAAAACATATCAAAATATCATAGAACCAATGCATTCTCTTACCCAGACCCTTCTCTGGTCGGACACAAATCCAGCGTTTATATGATTGGTTGAAATAATTACATGCGCAATCAGCGATAATTATACACACTTTCTACACAACGATTTTGTTTTGATGTTGCTAGAGACAACTGTCTACTAGAAATGTACCTTTGAGCGCATTTACTTGGTTTCAGGCTACTAGATTTACTGATGAGGCCGTATATTCGGAAAATTTGCTATCCATCAGTTGGTTAATGGTCGTTAATTTCAGTCTAGTTTAATTAGTTCTGAGAGCTGATCAGACATTCCAACGGCTAGTTGCGAAATACTGGCTGGCGAGTAATTAGCAGCAGACAAAATAACTTTTGGGTCCGTTGGAATGTCTGAGAACAGAAAGACTAAATTTATAGCAGATAACAAACTCTCCAATTTATTTACTCTGTTCAAGCACTTGAATTACTATAACCATAACCACAATTTGTTTTACTTTAGGATCGAATTTTACAATTAGTTTAGGTTAACGCATCAGCAAGAATTAACTTGAAATTCACCATTTTATTACCCGAAGTTAGAAAATATTGAGCATGCGCATATCTGATGAACCAGATTCTGGGTCTTCCGGTTTGTGTCCGACCAGAGCCTTTGATCAGTGAAGCTGAGAAGGGTCTGGGTAAGAGAATGAGTACCAATGCTACCAGGATGCACACGGCCCCCAATATAAATGGTGCTATTAAAATCACCAGATTGTGGTGCTGATTTTACCATACCTAACTTATTTATATGCAGCTTCTTGACTTTGCAGATATATCAAAATGTATGGATATCCATTGGTTCCCAAAGTTGTAGTATATGTAATAACGGCAGTGCATATTATTAATTTTATCGAAGCAAATTTGAAAATTGTATGGAGTAACAATATAGATAGATAGACTAGCTCTTACCCTTGCAGATTTTGGTGGAGGGAAAGCCCATCTCTGAAAAAAAAATAACACAATTTTTATACGCTATATTAGACACAATTAGCTGCATGTAGTTTGAGCTTTCGATGATACTTTTCCCAGCTTTTTCATATAATCATTGATATTATATATTATGGTTACAGCTCCATCGTTTATAAGGTCGATGACCAATGTAAACAATTGCTGAATAAACTTGATGAAGTCTTCAGTCGACTGCATCAGTCTTTTTTAAAAAGTGACTATTGTATTTTATTGATATTCGCCAACAGCTAGAAGACAACGACACGCTGCATGACAGGACAGCTAGGGAGGAAGCGCCAATTGAATCCAACCCCTCAAAATAGAATAGAATAGAATAGTACCCTTCACAGTTCCGTTCCCATGGGTGGATGGAAGGGGGGGAGTGAACTGGGTGACTTTTTACCCCCTCCCCCTTGTCTTGTTTTAGCAAATAAAAGCGGGCACATTACTATCTTTGCACTCTTGTGTCTGCCATTATCCTCCAAAAGGATAGTTCACCCCCCTTGTCTAATTTCTGGATCCGCCCCTGGTGCCATCTTGAAGCGAAACAAACATTGAACATGCAAATTATGATAGAAATGCATGAATAATTGTCCTGCAAGGTGTTAAAAGGTCTCTATCAATGCAAGCTCATGATCATTTGTCTTGCATTAATGCAAAGGTCAGGCTACCTGATGGCTCAGGGAGATGATATGTACTAAGGGACGGACCATTAGATATTTGAGGGGGGGTTGGAAGATCTAGTTGGTGCAAGAATTTTTTTTTCGGCAGCAGCCTTGTGCAGGAAATTTTTTTCTCAAAATCTTCCAACCCCCCCCCTCAAATATCTAATGGTCTGTCCCTAAGAATGGCTGATTACTCACCTTCCCTGGTCTCCATAGATACTCGGCATTACTTGTACCCTCTGGTGACATGGTGCCAATACCAACATACGTTGGCTTGAGAATGGTTACATTATGATTTCTAATTGCATCAGGGCCTGTATGTACATGTAGAGCAATTGCATTTTTCACTGTTACTAAAAATAGATTTTGTGGGATAGAAATGTGGACAAACTTTGTAAAAAAGGCTTTGATTACAAGGAAAGGAAGATCAAAATCAGTCGAAAGACCATAGTTTTTCCATGAATTAGAAACAACAAGACAAAATCATTGTTGCAGCATATTAGTATATATTTTGGGCTTGGCTTATCCGCATTTCAATCCCATAATGCATCGTTGTGACGTCATCTGTGGAAAGCGCTATTAGATTGTCATTTATTCATTCACCCTCCCATGAATCAAATATACCCCTTTAGGAAGAGGGAGCATTGCATTGAGGAGGAGGTGCATTGTCATCATTTCATTTGGAAACTGTTTTCAGGGTGACCAAGGGGGGTCGGCATCCTATACAATTTTTGTTAAATTCATAAATCACAAATTTTAACTTTACTGAATTATGCACTGAATTTTGTGCACACATTTTTTTAGCCCAAATCATGCGTCACACATCACCCCTTGGTCACCCTGTGTCCAGGTATAAATATTGGAAAACTTTGAAGAAGAAAAATTGTCTCAGGAGTGTTGCACACCCCATCCCTAGATCAGCCCATTCAGGGGGTCCAATACCTTGATAATGACCCATCCTGGTAACCCATACCTGATTAATTTTTTACAGGACACTTCATGATAACTGCATTACATCACATATTACATTACAATTCAATTCAAATATGACCTCTGCTCGCAGCGCAAATTCAATACAACCTTCATAAAATTTTAACCAATATATTACTTCGTAATAAACAATTTGCTTTGAATCATAACTTCTTTGAAGCAGCATGTTTCCACTTGACAGTTTCTACAAATGCCCAAGAATCAGAATAAACTATACTCAAATGTATTTTGATTTTTCACTGCGCACGTGTTTGTTTATAACTCCAAGGTGAATTTGAGATATACAATTAGATCTGACAATCTATAATTAATGTAGTATATACAGAGTATTAGTTAAATATTCAAGTTTAATTTGACAGCGTAATAGTCTATTAAAAAGTCGTAAGGTGTTCAAAGTCAAAGTTCTGCCGTAACAGCTGGCTAATTTAATCAATCAGACAATGCATCGAAAATTCCTGTAACCTCCTACCAAAACAAAACAGACAAAATCCCTGCAAACTTTTAGATATGAACTTACCAGTAAATATAATATTTCCTTTGCCTATGTAAGGGGTGTAGAACTTATCTGAACCTGGGTATAATGAATCAATTCGGTGAATTCTTCGGCTTTGCGCCATTTTGCATTGTGTGTTACACACTGAATTCAAGAGACTAACGCTGCGTTGCCTGGAAACCACTAATGAAAATTCTTTCGTGACGTAGTGGCGCGTGACCGTCAAAGTTTTTATGAAACTATCGACAAAGTGTTAAAAATGCAGAATTATTTAGTCTTTTTAGTATTGAGTAAAATAATATCAAGAAAGCAAGTTTTTGGTATTTTACTTTATTTTCCAAATAAATTTATTGATATCTCAATTTATAAAACTCAGTTTTTACACAGTTTTTGAGTCTGTCTGTCACGAAGCATACAAGTCCCTTTTTGTCACGTTTTTGTCACAAATTCACTCGTATAAAAAGACACATTCATTTAAATTTGCAAACATTTACTGCACCTTTCAGACAATATAAACTTCTTAAATTAGAATGTTCAATTTTAAAGACCATGTTTTCGTAATTAATAGTTCATTTTATGTCTAGATTTTCTTCATATTTATTATTTTTTTACTAACCTTGAAATTTTAATGATAAACTCTGAGAATGAAATAGATTATTTTTTTCAATTATTTTTTTCATGTCATGTTCGTCTTTTTCTTTCTTTTCTTTCTTTCGGTCTACGGCGTCAGAGCGTTTAGTGTATGTGCACCTAGACTATGGAACAAAGTCCCGCTAGAAACAAGAAAAGCACCACAGTTTTTAAAAAGAAGCTAAAAACTTATTTATTTGAACAATGTTTATGAACAATGTCTTAAAATCTTTTTTTTCTGTAATTGATATTTGTAAGAGCATTGAGATATTATGGAATGCGCTGAAGAAATAAATTATTATTATTATATTGCTTTTCTTTTTCTTTTTCTTTTTTTCTTTCTTTTTCTTTTTTCTGTTTTTAGTTCCCAGTAATGCAATTGCATTTTACCGCGTGACCCTGGTAATAATAGCCCCTGTAGCCGGCAGCAGTCCCCCCTTACATTCTCGGTCAGCAGCTAGTCGACGTGATCTTGGAAAAGGAGGATATCCATCCCTAGAAAGTAAGTTTTCTCCCTGAATATTTGACTTTTCGTGAAATTTCAACACATTATTTTATTCTATGATATCTCTTCTTTGTTTTTGTGCAATCTTGAAGCATTTGTTCAGAGATTTCATTGTATTTCGGCAGCCATTTGTCTCGTTGTTGAAAGCTCGTGCAACCTGTAACGTACCGGCTTGAACATTTTCTCTCTGTACTCCCATTTCTATAATATTCTTTGTTGGTTTTTACTCCTTATTTAACTCAAAATATTGTGTCTTGAAATCTGGATGTTTATTTGATGCTATTTTGCAAAAACTATGTGCGGAATACCAAGATTGTATGGATTTCTCTTTGACGTAGTTTGAAAGAATATTGCATGTGGGTTTGCAACGCATTGTGAGTAGAGGGAGGCGTCTTCTTTGTTTCGAGAAAAAGGAAATTTTAAAAATGTCCTTCAGCACTCTAAAACACAATATCTTAATCTAATTTAAAGCATTATTTACAATCTAGTTCAACGGCAAAGTACTTTATATTTAGCGCTGTATGCTGCTTTACTATCTTACCTATGCCAAAAATGTAGCTATTTGTACAATTTTGTAGATTCCTACGTCTAAACTTGCTAAACAAGATTATCTTTCTCACTGTAATGGAATTTCAGATTTATCAAAGATTTATAGTTATAAATCTCTTTAAATTTCAAAGAAATTGATCGAAGTTATTTTCAAATTGATTTCACGCTTCATGAATTTTAATCTGTACACGTGTATAAATCTTCAAATGTTTCATCATTTTCAACATAGATCTGAAAAAAATATTATCTTTTACCGTAAATTTGAAATAAGCTGCCTATTCTTTAGCCTTGTAGTTACTCATTAATTATTTCTTAATATGCTTTCGTGCAAATGACTTGGATTTTTATAGACATGTATATGGTGATGATTTTGTCCAATTGGAAAGAAACAAATGACAAGAAAATGATTTGGATGTGGCAAAATTTGATATTTTACACATGCAAAGTTTAGCTGCTATATTTTACATTTGTGTGCAAAAATTAAAACTTAATCTTGCTAAGTGTACACACTGATTCTGTAATCCTTGTGTTTTTCAAGCTAATCGCTGTAAATACTGAAGCTACCTGTGACAGTTTGACCACAGTTGTAGGCAAAACCACATGTTTGATTCCATTGCTTATCAAATACCCCGTTGCTTTGTTTCACAATTTAAAATCAGTCCTTGTGAGATTTAAAATTGCAGCTTTCTATCCACTCTTTTGTCTTCCGATAATGAACCTGTTTGTTTATGTTAATAATAATGATATTTATTGTAAACAAGCCAGATGTAGATTTGCTCCAGTAAAACTATCTCACAATAGTGAAGTCTAGAGAGGTGCTGGTTTTATTAGTCTTACAAAAGCATGCAAAATGTAATAAACATGCATCACAATGAATCTCACGTTGTTATTGATGTAAGAATTTGTGAGTTTGAGACAGCTTTAAAACTCCAATAGCAAATAGATACTGTATCTATCTGAAATCTATCCTACTTTGAATGAGTAAATTGAAGTTAGATCCCATGCACATGATAAAGAGTCTATTGATTGCAAAGCCATTCCACATTTATGATTTCCATTGTGTTATCCAGGGGCCAGTTGTACGAAGCCTGAATAGCAAGCACTATCCACCGGATAAATCCCTATCCAACGGATAAAACCTATACAAATTCTATACACTGGATAACTTTATCCAGGCCTCGTACAACTTGCCCCAGATGTATAAATATCAATGAGTTTTGAAATATCTACAATACTTGTGTAAGCTTTTATAAATTTTTAATTAGAACAGATATATACATACATATAACATACAACCAAACAAGTAAAACCCAAATTAGTGGTTATCCTAGTTTAACTCTTTTAAACCTATTGATTTTATCCTGGATTATCACTAATATGGCTTCAAAACAATGAACAAGATACCTGTAGCTGGCAGCATATGGAATTAGATGAATATATATATCAATCACATTGTTTATGAAGTTGTTGTCATAAACCTGTTAATTCTTGCTTACTTAGCATTACTTTGCCACCCTGCCTTTGTTTTCTACTGTGTTTGTCTAATTAGAACCATAATATTAATGAGATAAATCTCTAAAGTATTAAGGAAAAACCCATATATAAGTATATATATACATTATACTAATACACAATAACTGAGCTCTGTTGAGTGTATTTGAAAATATTTTGTATAGTGTGCTCTACAAGCTCTGTACCATTACTATTAATCAAGTATATTGAAACAGTCTTGTTTTTGAAATCAGGAAAAGATGTCTAAAGTACCACCAAAGTATGATGACCTTGGAAAGGAAGCTAGGGATGTGTTTGGAAAGGGATACGGTAAGGTTTTGATATATTATTCCATAGTTCTTGTTGACCAACTTCTGCATGACAGTAGTTTTTACATTTTGCAAACTCGGACGTTCCAACAATTAATAGTCCATTTCACAGTTATTTACGATCAGCTTCAAAATTTGGTTATATATTCTTTAGAATTTGACTACAGCTTGCAGTAATTTATGGACTGTACATCATACATTTGATACACTAAAAACGCCTCTGTCTGTAGTCAAAGTCTAAGGAATACAATACATGCTATCAAGGTTGAGGTTGATAGACAAGAACTGTAAAATGGTCTATTGTGAAAACATAGTTTGCTTTGGTCATTGAAAAGTATAAAAGGTACCAACAATTCCGTTTTGATTAGTGGGGCTAAAAATGCATTTCACAGCAAGCAGTTAGATTTTCTGAGTTTGCAGAAACAGTAAGGCGGCAGTAATTACCAACATCCTTTGCAGTTCTGGAGTGTTGACGTTATGACATCATAAGTACATCTACAACTTGCCTTGTGAGCAGAGTCTTGTTTTACATCCTCTCTGTCAAGAAGGAGGTGAAACAAGACTCTACTTGCAGGTTAATCTACACCAGACACATTGAGGCCAGAAATGCATGTTATAAGCATCTATATATTAATATTATTATTATTATTATTATTATTATTATTATTATTATTATTATTATCTAGGCTTTAGCTGATATGTTTTTTCACATTTTTTTCTAGGTTCTGGATTTGTCAAACTAGATTTAAAAACTACAACCAAGAAAGGAGTGGTATGTTGTTACTACTGACACATGAATGTTTTATTACAATAATTGCTGTAATATTGTAGGGATACTTCTTGAAAAGAGTGTCGACAAGTATGCCACTGTTTTTAGTGGGCAGCCTTTGGTGGGAGAGGTCCCAGTTGATTCCCTGTGACCTCACATCCTAGTTTCGACTTCTCTTCTTTTCGTGCAGCTTTCATTATAGCTTTAAATACCCGTAAAACGTGATGAAAAAACTAATGGAAAGAGGAGATAAAATGAGCACACAGTCACCTTTAACTTTGTCAGTTATTGACTGTGGCAAGATTCCAATGTAAAATAAGGAACTTTATTATTCAACTAGTCATAGACGAGTTAAAATATCGCAGGAGCAGGATCAAGTAGAAATATCCAGTGATAATTTTAACCCGCCTAATGACTAGCCTTTCAAGTTATAAAATAATTTTGCTTTATAAAAGAATAAAAACATTTTTTTCTGATGGTTTGAAAATAAATAACTTATTAGACAGTTTTATGTGTAACATGGCAGGATATTTACTGGTTTATTTGCACAATATTCAGCAATATTACACATTAAACTTTCTAATAATATATAATTAATTTAATTCATCTTGGGGAGTTACTAAACGCCATGGGGTACCATGATTGAAGTCTTTCTTGGACATCACTGTCCTTCTGATGTGTTGCACATCTATTATATCTGCTGTGTATGTTTATCAAACCCATGACCTCTGTCAAACTAGAAATATTTTGTATTCTGTTTGTATAGGAGTTTAAAACCAGTGGCTCGTCCAATAATGAAACTGGCAAAGTGTTTGGCAGTCTAGACACCAAGTACAAGTTTAAAGATTATGGTTAGTATGTACTGTACACCAAATCAAAATGTGTGGACTAACTACTTTTCTTGGCTGCTAGCCTGGTGTTCATATTGTGGTTCATGACCAATTGCTAGTCAGTCTGGAAAAATAGTTATTCATATTGATCATCATATTTTGATACTGTCAGTTTATGTCCATGCAAAGCTGATTAGTCCAGAATAAGTTTTCACATTGGTTACAATATTTCCACTCTATACTGTGTATTGTATGGGATAATTACTAGTTATACAATGGTTCTGAGAAGCATACTGTGAAATATCCCACAAGTCACTTGTATTTTTAGTGACGAGTGGGATATTCACAGTATATCTCTAGAAAACATTAGGGTTTTCCGATTTACCGGCACAAAGGCAGATTTGGCACTTACTTACTTACTTCTTACTTCCGGTCGGAGACACAATAGTGTCCACGGGATAGGAATTTCCACTCATATCTGTCCCTCAAGTATCTCACTAATAGTGCCAGATGATAATACCAGTGTTAATCTGTCATTACTTCTGCAATATTGTTCTTATTTTTTATTCTTACTCAGAAAATGTAATATTTTAAACACATGTAACTCCTAGAAATCCTAATAACGGTAAACATGTATGCTAATTAGTATCTGGTACTATTAGTACCAAAGTCGCTAATTCGGAAAACCCTATTGTATCCTAAATCATATAAAATAAAGAGAACCTGCAATGTCTCATGCCGTATGCTGAATACTGCCGAATATACAACAGCTTTCAAGCATTCTGATTGGCTGAATTTGATATAATGTGGGATAAAAACATATATATTTTACTCCTTTTATAACCCCTGGCAATGCTGCACATGACCAATATATTATAAGTAAGTATAGTATTTCTTGTAGTAACAGAATAAACTGTTTGTTTTCCAGGTATTACTCTTACTGAGAAATGGACCACAGATAACATTCTCAGCTCTGATATCACTGTTGAAGACCAGGTAAATGAAAAAAGCTGATTCTGAGGTCACCTAATGTTTTTTATTGTATATATTCTACTTTTCTGACTAATTCCAATCTTCTGGAGTGAAATGATGTTATTACGGTAAACACTAGTCAACAAGTTGCCGTGACTTGTCGCTGAGACATGTCTCAAGGACAATTCTCCTCACTTTGTGTGACACACATTGTGAAAATCTTTGCCCCTGCAACAACATTTTTCCTGTACAACAAGTTGAAATTAATAATCCTTATATTCCAAACTCTAGATTGCAAAAGGATTAAAGATGGAGTTTGACACTTCATTTGCTCCAAACACTGGGTATGTAATAGACAATACTTAGATAAAAACTTTGCTAAAATTGTTTGTTAGGAGAGAGTTTGCAATGCATAACTCAGAAGTTACTTTGACTTTACATCAAAATTGGGACTATTTAGGCTTCCAAGGTTTAGGTCTCATGTTTGTTATTGTACTTTCAGCAAAAAGTCAGCCAAGATCAAGAGCGCCTACAAGAGAGATTACTTCAATGGTACCGCTGATGTGGACTTTGATTTTGCTGGACCAACAGTCCAGGCATCTGGAGTAGTTGGGTAATTGACACAGCAATTTGTTGGTATTACTTCATGCTCAGAAATAATCCCAAGTTATTCAGCAGGGATTTTCACACACATCTTTCTATTTAATAAAAATAATGACAATGAATAATAATAGTAATAAGTTACCAGTCAGTTGCTCTTACTAATGAGTTTTTGATGAAACCTAGTGGTGAGCAAGGCCTATATGGTTTCAGCCTTGTTATCTAGGATTTAGTATTTTTCAAAAGCAAGTGGTTTATGTTTATAAGTAAAATTATCATAAATAGAAAATAGATAAATTCATAATCTTTTCACATCAGCACATGTGGTTCTTGATCTGCTGGTACCCACACTCACTACCTTTACATAAAATATTTTTAATACACCACTCCTCACATGTTGATTTTTGCTGAGGGAGGATTACCGGAAACTGGATTACCGGAAGAAAAACCTATGTGGCATGGTAGAGAACAACACATCAAACATTCTCAATTCACATATAATCTGGTCCCTTAGCAAGGATTTGAACTCTGACCACAGTGGTGAATAGGCCAGTACTCTCGTTGCACAGCCAACTAGCCACCTGTTAAATAATGTACTTGTATTTTGTGAGAAACATCTTTTAAACATTGATGTGTTTTATGTGTTTTCAGTTATGAAGGCTGGATAGCTGGTTATCAGGCTGCGTATGATACATCCAAGTCTAAACTGATAGCAAACAACTTCTCTTTGGGTTATCGATCTGATGATTTCCAGGTTCATTCAGCTGTGTAAGTGTTCATTTTATCTAAGTAATTGTACTGCAATTATTGTTGCTTAAGTTAAGAACTATAAAATTATTAGATTGGTTCTCATTAACCTTTGAAACAAAGTGCATTAGTTAAAGAGTGCATTAAAGAGGGATACACTAAAATTTATTTCATGGGTTAATGAAATCGGCTCTACCCTGCTTGGCAGAGAGTTCCTTACCTACCCCCTCTAGAATAGAAGAAAAAGAAACCTCTGCAAAAAGTTGCCCAGCTAGAACATTGGACAAATAAATTCATTGAATTATTCACATTCACATATTTACAGTGAGACTACTGAAACCGGGCCAACAAAACATAATTATCCAATCACGATTGAGAATATGAACAATAGAACCTCTACAAATGGTTGTTTTTTTGGTTGTTGTTTTTTTTGCTTAAAATGCTAATCATTTTCATTATATGCGAACGACATAGATTGAGATTGAATAGGAATCCCTGTACAAGTTTTGTTATTGATCTCAAAAAATATCTATTTTGAAATTTGTGTGGGTGGCCCCTGTTTCAGTAGTTGCACTGTAGTTATTTACCTATTTTGTTTGTTGTTTTAGTAATGATGCATCAAGGTTTTCAGGATCTATCTATCACCAGGTAAGTAATCTTATTTCTATGTGAATGGAAACTAGCGAGTAAACTAGTATAGTCTGTGTCGGTGTTTGATATATACAATAGGTAATAGAATGAAATTTGTAACACGTACCGTAAAAAATGTTGACTTAACTTTACTGGCATTTCGAGCTTTAGCCCTTCTTCATAGTAAAAGAGTTAGAGTTATTTCTATGTGAATGCTAAATAGTTTAAATGATCTGTTAACTGTGTTTTCTTGTTTTATTAGATCAGTAAGAATCTTGAAGCTGCTGCACAACTGAACTGGACAACTGGTAATAGCAACACCACCTTCCAGGCTGGCTGTAAATATGACATGGACAAAGACACATCTATTAGGGTAGGTCTACTCATGAAAGTCTTAGTGGCTAAGTTGTCAGTGAATGAGATTCTGTGTCTGGGAAGATTATATAGTGTTCTTAGACTGAGATGCACTATGGCATTTCTTGACTAAAGCATGGTTCACAGTGGGGACATTAGCACAAGCAACATATGCAGAAACCGCATAGAAATATTTGCGTCTACACGTATCCTGTTGATCGTTTCCAATTCGGATTCACCCGTACACACGAATACCCTGTAACGACTTGAATTTATAAAGTAGCACAACTGGGCATGCGCTAATCGAGCGAGCGATCTTGTTTACCATCATTATTTTATTATTATTATTATGTTTCAAATACTATCATTACTGTTTGTCGTTCGACCAGTTCTCCCTGGACGAAGAAAAACGATCGTTTTGGTTGAGGTTATGATCGAAACGGTTTTATGCGTCTTTGTTTTGATTCAAAAGGCTCAGCCAACCGGGTAAAATTGACCTTACTTCTATTAAGACTGGAAATAAGTGAAATCCAAGTAACTAACAAGATATTGTTGTCCGCCATGTTGAATTTTCAAGTCAGTGGATTCAAAAGTATCCGGTTTTAGGTTTTAGGTGTCCACACGAATCCGCGTATCCGGAGGATTCAAAAGTATCCACTCTGGAGAGTGGTTTCAAAAGTATGCGGTTTCGGTGACCAGATTCACTGGATTCATGTGGACGATAAGCCGATTCGCATAAAAAAGTATGCGGTTTCAAAAGTATTGGGATCCGTGTAGACGGGGTTTCATTAGCCACACTTGTCTTTTCTCACATCTATTCAAGAAATGCTTCACTGAGTCTGTGTATGTTGCTAATGCTTATATTGCTAGTGTGAACCAGGCTAAAGGTTGTATGAGTACCAGCGAAATTGCCGGGTAAAGTGGGTTCCTCTATGACGCTTGTGTATATTGCCTATTGTCTATTTGTGTGTATTCTTTGATTGCATGTGACGCCATAGCCACCGATTTTGGATGAATTTAATAATGATTTTTTAATGAATTATTATGATATATCATCCAACATGGCCGCAATGTCTTTTGTCTTTATATTCTCTTGGGAATGAATGCAAACCATCAATATTTCTTACATTACTGTGAGTTTTAGTCAAATTCTAAAGACAGTATCACCAAATAGAAACCAAGGTTGAATGACCAGAACAACGAAATGGTCTATTTTAATCTGATTTAAATTGTTCTTCTAGGCTAAGGTGAATAACAGCAGTCATCTAGGACTAGCTTACACACAAAGGCTGCGTCCAGGCATCAAGGCAACCTTGTCTGCCCACGTTGACACCAAAAACCTCAACAGTGGAGGTCACAAACTTGGTGTTGGTATTGACATGGAGGCTTAGATGTACCAGTGTTTTTTACATGCAAGCCCTAGTATGAGGAATGATACCATTATCATTAAATCATTAACCCTTTGAGCTCAAAAAGGCTTTTAAATTTTCCAATGTCACTGCAGACCTATGTTAATATCAATGTTAAATTACAGTGTAGTGGTACCATACTATGCTAGACTAAGGATAATGAGTGTAATGTGGTGTTTATTATGTATCCAGTTTGTTTTTTCTCCATTTGGTCTACTGAATAAATGCGTAAAAATGTGTCTTGATCTTTCACACAATATCAAAACCAACAATAGTTTAAATTCATTTTAACCATATGTACGTTTTGTTATATAAGTACGTGTAATTTGACACGCAGATCGGGCTTCCTGTGGGAAAACCGTCACAACGAGCACAGGAAGCCCAAGTCTGAATGCGCTATAGTTTCCCGTGAAGGAAGCTTTGTGTGCTGTAGAAGTGATGTGGGAGGGATTGTTGGCGCGACTATGATGAAATGCACTTTGTATCAAAAAGCTATACTTATCTAATATGAGATTTGTTTCCAATAATCCTCAGCGGTCTCTGCTTTATAAGTTTTTGGTGACTCACTTTATTAGTCGGGCTAGAAGGCCCGACTCTAGGTATCGATCTGTCATGTCGCGTATAGTCCCCATGATGCTTTGGGAACGAACACAGGAAGCCCAAAGTAGAATTGTTTAGCCTCCTGTGTTGATTTTATGACTAGCCCGACTTCACGCTGCTAGAGCGTCTAGTTAAAATAAGTATACACCTATTTCAAAAATCGTTGTCGCAGCCGAAGCTACAGTCCACACTCTGAAGCCTGCAAAGGTTGTCTGTATTATGAACATAATTTGTGATTTATTACACGTTTTGTAAATAATTGTCAGTGTTTCATCATCTACCACTGTAACAGTGTTATCATGGTCATATAACACATCCATCCAAAATATGCTATGAATGAATTGATAATAGAGAAGAAATACCGACATCCTTTGCAGGCTTCAGTGTGTGGACTGTGTCTTTGGCTGCGACAACGATTTTTGAAATGGGTATATATTAAAAAGACAATCGTTTATCTCGCAATTCGAACACAAACCCATTTCCCTTGAACCCTTTTTCCTGTCAAGTTTTATCGTTTGTATCTCGCTATTGGAACACAAACCTACTATCGTTTATATCGCTCTTTGGACACAAATCCATTTCCCTTGCTCGAGTTCAGTTAATTAATATATCTTATCTCTTTAATTTTTACTCTTCTCCGGAGCCTAAATTAGCTTCTGAAATATGTTTGTATAGGCTGATTTGTCAAACAAATAAATAACAAAAGACAATTATAAACATATCCGCCGGCCTATCTTAGACAAATTAGGCCTACGTGGCTAAACATTATCTCGGCTGAGCTCGTTATCATCTAGAAAATATACAGGATATTTAACAATTAGACCCGCAGCCCGAATGGTCTACGAGTCAATAGCCCACGAGGCCGAGTCTTCGAGGCCAAGTGGGCTATTGACTCGTGGACCATGAGGGCGAGAGGTCTAATTGTTTTAGTATAAACCAACTAGTAGGTCAAGCTTTGCCATATTTTGAAAGAAAAATAACATTTCAATCGTTTTATTTTGAAAAAATGACAGATAATCGAAAGTGAAAATACCGAGCGCGCGCTCAATGACGCGTGAAGGCAAGTGAAAATGAACAAGTGAAAACAAGCAAGTGAAAACACATCGAAATTCTCCACAGTTTTAGTCATTTTCTTCCTCAAGACTTTTGTTTTAACGGCTGAAAATAGCATATTTTTACTGCTAAAACTACTATACATATTTGAACAACGGAGGAATAAAGAAAATTCCAAGAAAAGTTTTTTAATCTGGCTTTCTCAATCAAACTGAAGAATCGTGTGATGGCGTCAGTAGCGCGCGCTCTTCAAGTAAAAATTCATTCACAAAACATCAAAATTATGTGCTTTTTTGTCATTTTCTTGCTCGTATTTGCAATTTACGATTTAAGGAAAAGCATTACATTTAGTACTAAGCTATTACAAGAAATAGAAGAAACAAGAAACGTTTTCAAAGTTTACAAAACCAGCCCTTTTCGCTACTAGTGGTCTATCACTCAATAGACCATTAGTAGAGTAGCCAATCAGAATGCAGGATACGTGATAGACCACTAGTAGGTTTATACTAATCGTATTTAGTAGGGGAAATCCAAAATAATTAAATTTCTACATTTGATACCGAAAAGGAT
Source organism: Metridium senile (assembly GCA_949775045.1). Taxonomy (NCBI): domain Eukaryota; kingdom Metazoa; phylum Cnidaria; class Anthozoa; order Actiniaria; family Metridiidae; genus Metridium; species Metridium senile. The sequence continues at coordinate 8,698,390 of OX459110.1, read as the reverse complement.
TATGGGTATATAAGTAAGAGTTATCTGCCTGAACTATCGATAAAATGTTTTAAAAAAAAGGCTTCTCGTTTTCACCAGTTCTTAATTCGAATATATGCCCGAACAAATATTTTCAATCATCGATAGATTTGAAATATATTTTTGGGCATACGCAAGCTTAAATTTGTGTCGAAAGGTTTTTCATAGTCTGATATAAAGTATATTTGCCGTGATCCTCCGCGGTCCCGATTTTATAGACTTTAGGTGGCTAACTTTAATGATCGATGGAAACTAGCGAGTAAACTAGTATAGGCTGCGTCGGTGTTTGATATAAACGATGGGTAATATGATGAGATTTGTAACACCGTAAAAAATATTGACTTAACTTAACTGACGTTTCGAGCTTTAGACTGAAACGTCAATAAAGTTAAGTCAACATTTTTTACGGTGTTACAAATTGCATTATATTACCTAACTTAAGGACGGGGCCTACTAATTAAAAAGTAATGTATTCTTCAAATAACTATGTAAGTTGTTTTAACCCTTCAGAGGGTTCTACAAATCTGTCTAAAAAAGGTGGGGTCACCGGGCAGTTAAGAGAAATAATGAGTCTTAAATATGGCTGACGTCACGATTTTACCCGCATCGACAAATAATTTTTTTTTTCAAAGGATTTTCATTGAAACATCTCTTTGATAGCGGTAAAGAATCAACAAGTAATTTTCTAATAAGAATATATATTTTGTAACGTATTTTAAAAAGTTAGTAGTGAAATATGATTTTTTTAGCATCGCGACTTGTATCAGTTTACGAGGTTCAGAAAATTCGAATTTTTGTCTATTTTCCATTCAAAAATCAGTTGCTTTTTCGAAATTTTACATCAAAACCATTGTTTAACATGTTCTTAATAATTGCAGTTATAAAAAAATTGGGGTTACCGGGCGTTTTAAAAAGTTATCGCGTGGTAAACTTTGCCGCCGAAGATCATCATAAGACAATTTCTTTCCGGTCCCCTCCCTACTAAGTAAAGAAATTCGTCATCATAAGTGCATTTGTGGGACTGTTTTTATAAAAACCACTACCGTCGCGTCTACCATCGTTAGATGTTTTTTTATTTGTATTTTGTCATCTTTTGAGGTAAGATAGCGCGTTAAAATGGAAACTATGTAGATGCGCAGTAGCCTGCGCAGTGGCAATAGTAGGCCCCGTCCTTAATTGAAATAATTAAGGATATCTAAAAAACTACCTGTCATTAATTTCGATGCCAATATATTATCATTAATTTGTTCCTCTATTTTGGCTTGTGCGTCATATACTCGAAAATCACAAGCAGATCTATAAAATGTGGCATGTTTTCGACGTTTGTAAGTCCTTGCTCTGTGTGATTTCATTTTCTTCGTAATCACACAGCATGCTCGTACTAATACACATTGTCAGTAATACATTTCATTAATCTAATATGTAACGTGCATATAATAGACAGTATATACACCCTTTTCCAGAAAGTTTGTCACCCGTGAAAGCCTACAAGCTAGTGGCGCATAGGATCATGGATCACCTCGGAAACGAAACCGCAATCTCGTCCCCATTCGACGCTAGTGGCGCATTACTGGTCATGCTCGTCGAGCATGAACATGCGCAGTAAGAGGTAATGGCGAATGGGGACGAGATTGCCAATCCCGTCGAGTTATCACGTTGAGCATGCGCAGTAAGTGATAACGGCGCTGGGGACAAGTTCACAAGTTTATTCACACACATCAATACATTCTCAATATTACAATAAATAAATAAGGAGAACATATAAAGTGCGCGTGGCATGTTGAAGAACTCTTAACTGTCGTGTCAACAAATAGCTGTTATTACAGTTATATGCAAATGATTTTGAACAATGGGTTGAAGTCGAGGTTTTCGGGCGAAAACAATAGGTTTGCCCGAAAGCCTCGATTTGAATCCATTGTTTGAAATCATTTGCATATAACTGTAATAACAGCTATTGGACGAGATTGGCATTCCTCAAGCCTTATTTCATTGTTGTCTAAAGGCCTGGGCAAACGGCTTCAACATTTGCTTCAACATTGGTTCGATTTTGTTGAACGCTGTAGAATGGTTGTTGAACGATGTTGAAATGGGGTGGCAAACGGCTTCAACACTGCCACTCAAAAAAATCGAACGGATGTTGAAACAATGTTGAAGCCATTTGCCCGGGCCTTTAAGGGCGGACCATTTGAATGTACGTTTCAATATTTAAAAAACATATAAAAAAAGTAAATCAAATCAAAAAGCAGCCGTGGATCCGTTCTACATGGTTCCATTTTTGTAGTCGTAATTTGATCGTTGCATGTACGTCACTAACCCAAGCTGCGCTAACGACTAAGGAAATATATACCTTGTGCGACAACCAAATGACTGAAAGGAAGGAAGAGTTCATTAAATAGTGAAATTGGACACCAGCGAGAAAGTTATTTTGAGGACCTTTAAAGTGGTGTGTTTGATGTTATGGTGATAAAGCCCGCGACTAGGAAATGACAAGCAAGGCCACGAAATTGAAAGCAATAAGAGCAAATGAGAAACAATAAAATGTATGGTCGTCGTTGCTAGAATTATAAATAAATGAAGAATGAATATTAAATTATTTATTTCATGATTGGTATATACAGGTGAGGGTCAGGAAGTGAAATGGCTTTGCATGCGTAGTGAGAAGGAAGGCCACGAAATTAAAAGCAATAAAAGCAAATGAGAAACAATAAATGTATCAATGATCGTCAGTGCTAGAATTAGAAATGAATTATTTTTTTAATGACTCGTATATACATTATATACAGGTGAGGGTCAGGAAGTGATGGCTTTGCGTCGTGGGAAGGAAGGCCACGAAATTAAAAGCAAATGAGCTGAACAATAAAATTTATCAATGATATTGTCAGTGCTAGAATTAGAAATAAATGAATAATTATTTATTTATTTAATGATTTGTATATACATTATACACCTAATTCAAAAAAGGTTGACGGGGCGAACGGCGATTGGCGATTGAAATTCGTATTGTCCACAGTCGTGGACAATAGGAATTTCAATCGCCAATTGCCGTTCGCCCCGTCAACCTTTTTTGAATTAGGTGTATACAGGCGAGGGTCAGGAAGTGATGACTTTGCGTAGAGGGAAGGAAGGCCACGAAATTAAAAGCAAATGAGAAACAATAAAATATATCAATAATCGTCGGTGCTAGAATTAAAGATACATAATGAATGATAAATAAAAGCCAAGAGAAATAGATAAATGAAAGAAAGAAAGTGGATGAATGAATAAATATCAAATTAAAAGCAAATTAGAAACAATAAATATATGATATGATCGTTGGTGCTAGAATTAAAAACTCCGAAATGAAGAATGATTTATTATTTATTTATTTAATGATTCGTATATACATTATATACAGATGAGGGACGACAAAAGGACATGAATGAATGATTAAATGAATGATTTTAATCATTGAAAATGAATGAATGCCGAATGAATGAAAGGTTGATTTAATTTATGATCAACGATGCTGTCGAATTTTAGGACAACCACATCCATTTACCTTTCCAGCATTTGTTTTTAAGTGGCTCTAAGGTTAAGAAAACAACATTACTGATTTTTAGCTGATAACTGATATCGACAAGATAACTGTTAGCTGATATTTCTATGTTTTTGATTAATAAATTTGTCTTTTACGGCATTTCATTTCAAAATTGCAGCAGGTCAAGTAATTAAATGTAATATGTTGTCATTGTATATTATCTGTAATATGTCTGCAGATGGCAAAAAACAGATTTGTCATGTGAATTTGAGGTAAAAAGTACTGTATTATTAACTGCATATGTTTTTATTAATCATTAAACATAAGAATTAATAATTAATGCTTGGCTTAACTGAGAACCGAAACATTTAACTGATAACTGAGAAAATTGCTAACCCCTAAAAAATTGCTAACCTAAAGCGGGATGGTCGAAGTACAGTCGTGCCCAGAATAAATAACCTACCATGGATTACACTAGTACGTTATTAATAAGAATGGAATGATAGGATAGCACTAACATTGATATAGTCCGATATGATAGTATAAATATAGAAAGGCTTTGAGAATGAACGATAGTCTATCTAAAAGTAGAATCAATAACAATAAGACTTTGAATCTAAAATAGAAAATATTTCACAAAAGATCTCATCTTACCAAATATCAAAATATTGAAAGGAATGACACATGATACAGAGAGTATATTGAGTTAATATAATGTAAATAGAAATGCTTTGAGAAACGTGATGCACGATAGTCTACATCTAAAAGTAGAAACATAACAACTAATTTAAAAAATACAAAACAATCAGTTACCAAAGATTTCATTTTACCCGATATCAAAATATTGAAAGGAAAGTTTACAAAACAGAGAGTATATTGAGTTAATATAGTATAAATATAAATTAAGGCTTTGAGAAACGTGATGAACGATAGTCTAGTATTTTCTAAAAGTACGAACAATAACAACTACTTTGAATCTAAAATACAAAACAATTCACAAGAGATCTCGTTTTAACCTATATCTAAAATATGGAAAGGAAACTCAAAGACACGTACACAAATAGAGAGAAAGACACAGACGGAGGGAGACACAGACACACATACACACAGAATGAAAGAAAGAGAGAGCGAAAGAAAGAGAGAAAGAAAGAGAGAAAGAAAGAAAGAAAGAAAGAAAGAAAGAGAGAAAGAAAGAAAGAAAGAGAAACAGACACACAGACAGATACACAGATACACAAAATGAAAGAAAGAGGGGAAGAGAGAGAAAGAAAGAAAGGGAGGGAGGGAGGGAGGGAGGAAAGGAGGAAGAAAGGAAGAAAAAGAGATAGTAAGATAAAAGTTTAAGCCTTTTACGTCGTCCACTGAATTAACATTTTTAAAGTCAATTATTACGTGCTATAGACCGAATGCCAATTGAATTTCAAAAATAAAAACTTAAAAAATAAGCTCCTCCATCAGAAGAGCAGGCAGAAATATGTGTTTTAGATTTTTTTTGCTATGAATATAATTGATTCAAGTGAATCTATTTGGAATCAAAATTATAGAGATTTGTGTGTTCAGTGAGCTGTTTCCTTAATAGCGTTGTGGTATTTTCCACATTTTTGAAATTCCCATAATGTCAAGAATCTAATATTTTTGTCTTAAACGTTTTACCTTTGTTGATGTCATTCTAGACTATAATTTTAATGTAGTGGTCAATTCAGATATGAATTAAAACAAGTACGATAATGAAGTGTCATTATTGGCATCCATTCGGTACTCTATACGTACGTGTGTGTGGGCAGAACCTTGTGAAAGAGCCTCCATTTTAAAACGATGGATAGCTACAAAAAAAGATCTTCATCACGGACACACTGGGAGAAAAGTCGCTGCAACACGACAGGGACAGATCACGTCGATAATACTCCCTTTCACATTCTCTGCGCCATTTTGAAAGGTAACCGCGTCTTTGCATCGAAGCGAGACAAACTAAACTCAAACTGTGAGCTTGCAGTGATTTTTTAAACACCTTGGACAATTAATCTTTCATGTGTCTCTATTATTGCAAGCTTATCGTTCTTTCAAAGGCATGCATGGCTTCATTTTAAAATGGCACAGAGAACTAGAAAAGGGAACATTTTCTTCCTGTATTCTATTGTGGGCCAGGCTGACCAACCTGCTCATGTGTCAAGTGTACATGTTGTGTGGTGTTATTAATTATATGGAGTGGAGACAAAATGGGAATATTCTCTTCGTACGTGTGAATGCACGTACAAGCTTGTGAAAAATCTTAAATTCTCTTAGGCCTCGTCTACACGAATCCGATCCGGCTGAAACCGCATAGAAATATTTGCGTCGCACGAATCCGCGTATCCGGTTGCGGTTTCGGTGACCGGATTCACTGGATTCGTGTGGACGATAGGCCGATTCGCATCAAAAGTATCCGGATCCGTGTAGGCGGGGTCTCAGCGACCATTCGCCTAAATCAGTCCTGTTTAGATCATTTTGGCTTGCAATACACATAAAGCGTCAGACGTTTTCCTGCGTCATATCGAAGTGATTTTGTATAGGAGCTATTAGTCAGTATCACAGACAAGCCAATCAATCAATCAATTTATTAAAATCATAACGTGGGATAAGGTCGCCCTTACATCCGAGCCAGAGGCTCATGTAAATGTATACTAAATGAAAGTAAAGTTGTGACGTGGTAGAACACAAACACTATATATATCCATAAAATAGAATTATTACCATATTCACTCGGACGAAGGGCTAAAGCTCGGATCGTCAGTAAAGTTAAGTCAACATTTTTTACGGTGTTACAAATTTCATTATATTACCTATCGTTTATATCAAACACCAACGCAGCCTATACTATAGTTTACTCGCTAGTTTTCCGATTTATTACCATATCTATTCGTTTTTGTTATTGGCTATATTAAAGTCACTATCACGGACAAATAAAGTTGTAATAACGTATTCAGTTTCCTAATTTAGTATATTGGTAGTTACTGAGTATATATCGACTTTAAATCGAAATCGAAATTAGTCGGTAGTAAATATTTAACCGAGACAAAGTCAATGATCAGTTTTACAGTAAATGTATGGAGTCGAGAGATATCCTTTCGCTGTGCCTCAAATATACAATAATAAAAACTTTTTTTTACGTAGATAGTTGTGTATAACTGTTTTCTAGTCTGTGACCGAGTTTTAGCTCAATTAGAGCGATTTTGACGAAAATACCCCAGAAAGACAAGACAGTTTTACTGTAAAACTGATCACAAGTGATGAGCTTGGGCTCCCTGTGATTAAAGGTATACGCACGTCGAAACCGAATAGTTATTTTATTCTTAGTGCATTCCATTTTAACAATCTACGAGCTATAGTTATGGGGAGTAAATATCGCTGTATATATATTTTTTATTTCAAATTAATGACACCCACAATGCCCTTTGGTCTTGGATCGCACTATTCAGTCAGTATTCATCTTTTTTTTTAAATATGGGTAATACGAATTCCTTCTTATTCGTTACTAAATTACCCAAACAATGCCACCGTCGTTCAGCGAAACCTTGGAGAGTCCCATCTAAGGCCATCCCTGAACGGTGTTTGGGTAATTTAGAATGGAATAAGGAGAAATTGGTATTACCCACAGTCACTTTCGGTCCTGCAATCGCCAACCGCCGTTCGCCCCGTCAACCTTTTTTGAATTAGGTGTATTCATCAGTACGTACTTTTGTCATTAAAAAAGGCACAATAAATCATGTTCCGCCTTTTCGTTATAATGGTCGTATATCACGCATAAGCATGAAGATCTTTTCTCTTAAGTGTCTACAAATCTGATATCAAAGTGATACTGAATGCTTTGTAATGTTTGCTTTAAAAGCCTTGAGTTAAAAGCCCATTTATCAAGTTTATTGGATAAGCTATCAATATTTCGGATGTCCATTCGATTCGTCTGGCATGGCCTATGTCATGAATTCATAAGATTTACACTAATTGTTGTTTATTTTACTTAAACAAAATTGCATGACCCAAGATTTTGGTCCTTCAATACACTGTTCAGTATTGTGAATATGTTTGTGTGGGCTAGAGTGCTTACACTATGTCCATGAAATAAAATCTAAATAGTTACTAACTAATAGTTTTTATTTACTGACTATTAGTCACTATTACTCAACTGGAACAGCTTTAGTAACAATACACAATGAATAAAGTATTAACTTTTTATGGTTTTGAGTATTTGATTTCCCTTGTGTATTGTTGTCTATTGTTACTAAAGCTGTTCCAGTTGAGTGAATATGTAGGAACTATTTAGATTCTATTTCATGGACATAGTGTAAGCACTATAGTTTGATAATAAATTAAAAGTTTACAGTCAAAGGACATGAAGCGTGCCCGTCTATACTGCATTATTCATTTCATTATTCGATTTTTGACTTGATTCTTTGTTTTTCAAACTTCTCAAAATTCATATGAATAATTATGATATCAAAAAAAAATTGATACTATTATTAATATAGATAATAAATCTGATTATTCCGTGAGACTCAAAGAGGTTTCATTTAGTTTTAGAATACTTTAATGAAATTCTGGAAAACGAAGAATGAAGTCAAGAATCGAATAATAAAACGAATAATGCAGCCTAGACGGGCACGCTTCATGTCCTTTGACTGTAATTATTTCGGATAGCCTCCACCATCCATCATCAGATTTTATTTCATCTTTGACATTACTATTCAGTATGCAATATTCAGTATTCTACGCTTTTTGAAATAGCTGTATTCTCATGGAAAAGAACATCAAATGATCTACAAATATAAAAAAAATTAAAATAAATACAAGTGAAATAATTTCCAAATTTTACAATTTTTCTTGAGGAGTAATTAATGGAGACTTGTAGGACTGTTTCGCTTGTATTTATTTTAAATTGTATAACAAGAAGTTATTTTATTGAAATATAAAAAAAGTATAAAAAACGGAGGATGACTAGAAATTTGGACTTAATTTCTTTGAGTGGCCGACCCTCTTGCCTCGATTCCACCGCTGTAGTCCACGACGTACTTTCTTAGTTTGTGTTCCATTTTGTTATCTTACTGGTCACGATCAAAGGAGCTCGGTTTCCTCGCTTTTGCCAAGTTGCATCAAGTTCAGTGTAAATATTTGTGTATTTCTCATTTTCATTAAATTTTACAATATATTGATACAGGGCTTCTTAATTAGCGTAGCTGTATAAACAGAGCCATATTAAAGAAAAAAAAACTATGAATACAAACATATGGCAAATAAAGTTTGAATTGATTATAAAATTTGAATCATAAAGCCTGCTATATTATATATATTATTACGATGTGTTTATGAAAGGCATAGTTTTCTATATAGTTTGAATTGATTATTAAATTTGAATTAAACCCTGCTATATATATTATGTATATTATTACGATGTGTTTATGAAAGGCAGAATTTTTTTTGACTCAGACGTTTAAAGAAACAAATACAAAACAAATAAACGCCAGCTTAGGTAAATAACACAATTGCGTATAGCAGGAACAGTTATATATAATTTACTTCTTCATTCAATAATTTTGGATCTATTCCACACGTATACATATTTTTTAAAAGCGAAACGAAAAATTATAATTTCAATCAATATAATTAATGAACAACTCAGAAAAAAGAACATTTTATCCTAAAATTAGAAATTCAACACAAAAAATATAATTTATCGACATATACATCGGTTTTTATAAATCACATTTTTTAAACTGACTAGCGAAAGGCAAAGTTGTAATTCCAATCAATATAATTTAAAAAAATCCATTTTATCCTAAATTCTGAAATTCAACAAAAAAATTACATTTTTAAAAAGCAAAACGCAAAGTTATATACTTTCAATCAATATAATAATGAGCAACTCAGGAAAACAAGTATTTTATCCTACTGATTAGAAATTCAACGCAAAAAAAACATTAAATATCGACATGATACATCGGTTTATATAAATCACATTTTTAAAAAGCAAAATATTGAATTTCATTCAATATATTTAATGAACAAAAAAATATTTTATCCTAAAATAAGAAATTGAACACTGTATCAACAGTTTGTGTATAAAAAAATAGTAAATAATGTCTGTTTATGTCAAACAAAAACAAATCAAAAATGAATCTTTAATTAGTCTGATTTCCACCTGATATGCAGGTGTTGTTAGTATGACATCGCTCTGTTCGTACAGCTAGTTCAAGAAACGTTGAATACTGAATAATGCATTCAAAAACCAAAAGGCATTGTGGGTCTCATCAATTTGATATAAAGTAAATATACAACGATCTGCTCCTTATATTTAGCTAGTATACTGTTTCGGATAGAATGCAGCAAAATAGAGTGCAAATACTGTGTAGACCTGTGAAACAATAGAGTAAATAATAAATAATACAATGTTTGCTATTTTGTACTATTTAGTATTTGTATAGTGCAAATAGTATATCCATGAAACATTAGAGTGGTTTTCATTAACCCGTGAAACACACTTTAGCGTATTACACACTATTACACTTTGGTTCTTTTGTATTTCATTGTCTTACACAACTATTACGATCTATTACACTTTAGCTATTACACTTTGTTTCACGGGTTAATGAAAACCACTCTAGTAAATACATAATAGTACAACTTTTGCTAATTCAATTGTTTAATACAGTACTATTTTGTACTATTTAGTATATGTATTTCGCGGATACATACACCTACTTGCAGTAAGGTTGTCATACAAAATAGAACATTTGTCACAAAGAAAATAGAACATTTGTGATTTAGTGCGAAAGGAATTAATTAAAAGACAAAAGAGAGAGATCAGCTTGAGTGATCTTCTTATGTCTTTTAATTCATTCCTATCGTACTAAATCACAAATGTTCTATTTTCTTTATAACAAATGTATATTTTTGTATGACAACCTTACTGCAAGTAGGTGTATATAGTTTGTACTTTATTATTTATTGTACTTTAGACAATATTGCATGACCCAAAATGTTTAATTCAGTATACAGTATTCACGACAGGATTATTGAACGATTTTTAAATAGTTGTATAACTCTAATTTGTAACTCTACTCATATTCAGAGAATACACTGCAAATATGCGGTGTTTTTTTTTTGGACTAATTGAATGTCTCCCAGGTGTCTTTGCGGGAGTAACACGTTCTATTATGCAATTCGGTGTTTACAACACTACTAAATATATACATAGACTATTGCAAATGTGCGATGTTTTTTTGACTAATTGAACGTCTCCCATGTGCCCTTGCGGGGTTAGCACGTTGTATGTATGATTTGGAACACAACAACGATTATGCAATTGGTTGTATCCAATACTATCAATCAAGGCAATTAAAAAAAACCCCTATTATCTGGCATTGGCCATTTCCTCAAGATCCTTTTCTTCGATTTGACAAGCGATCCCGCGCTATTTGCTTAATAGAAAAATGAAGGTTATCAATGCATATATGATAATGACGAGAATTGTATGAGAGCCAATCAAATCTCAGCGTTTAAAAATCGTTTAAAAGGACTTGAAATAAGGCCGAGAGGGAAAGATTTTGAAGTATGTATGTATGAGGACGTGACAATTTGCATGGAAAAACAACACGATTTAGATCGTAATTCTTCCATGTAATTCACTATCAATGTAGGAATACTATTTCAGTATAGTATCGTATACTTCTTTGCATATTTTAGTTCTAATTGTGTGCAGCTGGGTTTTCTAAACTACATTGGTTCGTGTATTGGTTAAGACTCAAGAATATCATCTTGGACTACAAAGCTCTCAATCACATACAACAGATTGAGAAGTTTTTTCGCTTGTCTTGTCTTTAAGACGCGAATTAAATCACATACAACCCATTGTCATTTTTTCCGCTTCTCTTCAGTGTGAAATTCGACTTCATAAGCTAGGCAATGGAGAAAAAATACCACGACGGTGTCAATGTGAAAAGTGGTATACGTCGTCCTACTTATCAACCTAAAGTTCTACAATATTCGAATAACACAAGTTCGATTCCTCGTTTGCCGCCGATTTTACAAAAAGAAGTTCACAATGCATCCCCTACGCTTCAGAAACGAAAACAAACGGACATTACTCCAAGGGATTTTCTTCTCGAAAGGAAACAACCGAAAACTACTCTGCTGCCAAGGCTTGAACGGTCGCATTTCGAAGCCTCTACTGTCTATTTCAAGACTGTAAAAAAGGAAGGCTCGAAGCTATGGCCGAGCGAACAAAGCCTTAGGTATGAACAACAAGAGCGCAATCCGGTGAACCCAATTGACTATCTGACAAAACAAGACACATCAATTTCAAATACGATTTTGGGAATAAGAAAAAAGAAGAAGGATCGGTTATCGAGTTATAAATGCTCAGCAAACTCTGTCATTGATGATGAAATCTCGGAATTCGAACAAAGAGTAGGCTTTGATGCTATATCGACAGCAAGCTCAACTACTGTCAAAGACATGAAAGGAAGGATGATACAATCGGGAGATGCTTACAATGACGGTGTATCTTCTTTAATGACAATGATTGACGAAGATGAAAAAACCAAGAATAAATCCGGAACCCAAGAAAAACAACTCGACAATAAAGCGATTAAAAAGTCTCGTTCAACGTCTCTTCGAGAACGTTTCCTCAAAGCTCTCGATGTGCATTTTTTCAATGAATTTGTGAACGCTAAGTGCGGAAGGAGAAAGGCGATTTGTGAAGAACTGGAAAAGACAATAAGTGGAGATGGGAAAGCTAGTTTGACAAGTTTAAGGGAGCACTTAAGGCTGCAAGATGTTCTGGACAGTTGGGTCTTGTAGTTGTAAATATTCAAAATCATTATAAACATGAAATTGTGTGTATATAATATGTATATATATTTAGATTGTAGATAGATTAAAGACAAGACACCACTTTTGCTGTTACTCGGAGTTACACACTTACGCAATCATCAGACAGACTTTAACTCTATGTATTTATTTTCTATATGTATATCAGATATTACTCGGAGTTTCACGCTTACGCAATCATCAGACAGACTGTAACTCTATATATTCATTTTCTATATGTATATATATATTTATATATTTATTCAAATATTCATTGCAAACCATTGTCAAGATGATATCGGATGTAAGAATTCTTTGAGAATATATTTGTAAATTAAAAAATAGATGAACGAAAACAAGAGGAATATTGTATATAAAATGGAATTTGTCAACAAAAATTATATTTAATTAAGTGTAAACGTTTACTTTATTTCATTGCAACTAAGGGTTGAAGCTCGTTTCGAGTCTGTATAAATTTTTGTATTACTTTAACGGTGTTACAAATTTCATTTTATTGCCTATATATATCGTTTATATGAAACACCGACAAAGTTTACTTCCATATTTTAATGTTATATATGAGAGGTCTGCAAACTGACGAAGATGGTGTTAATCTGGATTAATGTTAGAGTCATTTAGGATGTTTTTGACAGAACGATTTTATAGTTTTATTTCTTGGATATTTGAGACAATTTGAGACAAAACGGATGAAGCTAGCCGAGATTTGTAAACCAAATATGACGAATGAAAAAACGCTAAGAGTCGACCCGCGTCAATGTTATATTTAATTTAGTTCAAGTATAGACTGAAGATTATAAAATGCTTTGGACACCTAGCATATATTAGTAAGTCGTATTTTTAATATGTTTGGCTGGTTTAAAAAAGCGAGCGAATCTGAAAAACTGCCAAAATGATTACTAAGATCTGCGTCGTATTCAGTAAAAATACAAGTTGAACTCATATAAAGAGTAGACGAAAAGTAGATGAAATAAACATGCATTTTTACTCTTTTAATGAAATTATATGCACTATAACTTAAATGGAAACTAGCGAGTAAACTAGTATAGGATGCGTCGGTGTTTGATATAAACGATAGGCAATATAATGAAATTTATAACACCGTAAAAAAATGTTAACTTAACTTGACTTAATGGAAACTAGCGAGTAAACTAGTATAGGATGCGTCGGTGTTTGATATAAACGATAGGCAATACTGAATGAAATTTATAACACCGTAAAAAAATGTTAACTTAACTTGACTTAATGGAAACTAGCGAGTAAACTAGTATAGGATGCGTCGGTGTTTGATATAAACGATAGGTAATAGAATAAAATTTGCAACAACGTAAAAATGTTACTTAAGTTTATTGACGTTTCGAGCTTTAGAACTTCTTCGGAGTAAAAGAGAGATAAGTCATTTGATTTTTATATATTATATAATATATATTTTCATATTTATTATAAGTGAGTTTTTGATACTGCAAAATGTTTAACGAAAGACAAGTATTTATATATTAATTAATTTAAACTTATATTGGTAGCGTAGTCGCCTCTCATCGCGGTGGTCCAGCCATGTTCGCGTCCCGGTTCGAGCATGGATTATAGCTTGTTTTATGTGCTCTTCTCTCCCTTTTCACAAGGGTTTTTTCTCATTATCATATTATACTGAGAAAAACCCTTATCACAAGGGAAAGAACAACACATCAAACAAAGTCATAGTTAATTAACTATGGTCTGATGTGTTGTTCTCTCCCTTACCAAAAGGGTTTTTCTCAGTATCATATATGAGTTGAGTTTGTTTGATGTGTTGTTCTCTCCCTTGTCACAAGGGGTTTTCTCAGTATCATATATAAGTTGAGTTTGTTTGATGTGTTGTTCTCTCCCTTGTCACAAGGGGTTTTCTCAGTATCATATGTGAAATGAATTTGTTTGATGCGCTCTTCTCTCCCTTGTCACAGGGGTTTTTCTCAGTATATGTAAGATGAATTTGTTTGGTGTCTTGTTCTCTCCCTTGTCCATGAACAACTAATTGAAAGCTTAATGGACTAGACGCTTGGGGGTTTTGCAAATAAATAAACCTTTGAAACATTTAGAACAGTAATGAGCACGAACGCAGGTGTAATATATATTTGAAAACTGCTCGAAGCGTCAAAGATGATGAAGAAGTAGAAGAAAAAGAAGAAGAAGAAGAGAAAGAAGGAGAAGAAAAAGAAGAAGAATGAAAAGAAGAAAGAAGACGAAGAAAAAAAGGAGAAGAAACTAGTACTGTACGAAAAAATCAAAGAACGACGATTGAATCCACATAAATTAAGTTGCATCGGCGAATTAATTTCTAGCTGAGAAAATGTCCAAGTGGCCATGCATGAAATGACTTCACTAATTGAAGGGAATATAATTGTTTTCATAATTTAATTATTGCACATAATTTTTTCTTAATATAATTATTTCACATATAACTTTCTCTAAAATCTTTAACAAAAGTGCTGACACGACTGTGACAAAATTATTTTAGCACTGCTGTAATTCTGCTACCCCCCCCCCCCCCCCCCCAAACCCCCTAGGCAATGACGATAAGGGAGTCATTGTTTGGTACTTATATGTGTGGTTAACTTATCCATGCACTATCATTTCACAGCAACATTTGTTATACTTAAAACAAATAAAGTAGTCATTTGATAATGAATATTAAAGGAAGCAAAAGAAAACGTCAATAAAGTATTTTTAAATACAGTTTTGGTCTATACTGAAACCATCTACGGGTATAAATAAAATATGTACATACATCAATTTCAGTGCAACGAGAACAAAATATATTGTTCATAACATAATAATTATTGAAAGTTCTTAAGTAAATAACTTTGAAACTATACTGCGGGGAGGCTAATCGGAACACATTTGTAACTTGGAAAAGCATTACGTGGGTGGCAGGGGTGGACTAGCGATGAGAGCGCTGGCCAGTTTTCAGCTGTTTTAATGACAGGAACTGCAACCAGTTAATTGATATTAGTTAATTGATATACCAGGATGTTTTTAGACAGTCGAGTATTGTTTAGTGGTATTCATCTGTTTTAATACCAGGAACTGCAGCCAGTTAATTGATATACCAGGATGTTCTAGACAGTCGAGTATTGTTCAGTGGTATTCAGTTGTTTTAATGCCAGGAACTGCAGCCAGTTAATTGATGTACCAGGATGTTTTAGACAGTCGAGTATTGTTCAGTGGTGTTCAGTTGTTTTAATGCCAGGAACTGCATACAGTTAATTGATATACCAGGATGTTTTAGACAGTCGAGTGTTATTCAGTGGTATGAACAACTCGGTTTTAGCGAGACCCTATTAAGAGAAGGCTATTTTTGACAGATTGTCTGAATAGATTTTATTCTATTCAGTATACAAAAATGCCCTAAAGATTAATGAATGCTGTATTTATGGTGTCAGAAGTACAAATACCTAGAAAGTTTCAAATACAATATGATAAGTTCAGATCTTGCATTCATTTCCCTTTTTGAGTTATTACTGAGCCATTTTTACTCTGCTGTGCAGTATCAGATATTTTTAAGCGACATTTAAATATATATATTTCAGGTTTTTTAAGCGACATTTAAATATATATTTTTCAGGTTTTTTAAGCGACATTTAAATATATATTTTTCAGGTTTTATGTTGTTGCTCGATATTTGTTTTCAAGGTAAAAGCTCTTCTTGATATGTTTTTTGGGAATTAACCATATAACATTTTTTCGTGATTTGCTTGGGATTTATTTGTGAATATTTTGACAAATAAACGCGTCCTTTGTTTAAGAGTACAGCGGTGATAGATAACGTCAGTATTTTGTTTAAATAAACGATCTATCTTATCTGCCATTCTATCTTAAAAGCTTTTAAAATCTGTCTGAGATTACTGTAAGAAACAACAATCTATATCAATTAAGGCATGCTTAACTGTTTTTAAGTTCAGGATATTTTTGAACAATATTATTTCAAACATCATCGTTGCAATTAACCTGAATTTCAGACCCAGAGGAGTGGGGGAGGGCAGGGCCAGTTGAGTGGGGATGGGGTTGTTTATGTTGCAATCAAGGCTACAGTCAACACTCTGAAGCCTGCGAAGGATGTCGGTATTTCTTCTCTTCTTACCGATTTATTCAAAACAAATTTTGGTTATATGTGTTGGTGTTATATGACCATAACAAGTTATTGCAGTGGTAGATGATGAAACAAATATTTATTGATAAGAATGTGTAGTAATAAATCAAAAATTATGTTCATATTACCGACTGATCCTATGCATGCAGGCTGTAGAGTGTGAACTGTAGCTTCGACTGCGACAATGATTTTTGAAATATATGCTGCATGGTATTTGGTCCTTTTCCAATCTGAAGAGAGCAGTTTAATCACATCAAAAGCATGCAGTTCAAATATTTTGGAAACCTTGTTTAGAACATTTTTAAAGGCAATATCGATGTAGATGAAGCAAATTACAATTCAATAAACTCCCACAATTCGTATCGGTCTTAGTTCAACCATTTATTGACAATCAACATTAATTGAAATGGTTGTATATGATAGTCCAGATTAGGATGATCAATCGCTTTGATAGTGAATTGAATGATAGCAAGTTCTGAATAGGGGGATCCCAATATCAGTTAACAGCTAAATTTAAGCAATTTTCTCAGTTAATCAGTTAAATTTTTCGGTTCTTTTAAAAACAAAAAAATATTCATTTTCAAATTTATTAATTAAAAAGAAAGAAATATCAGCTAACAGTTATCCTAAAAAGACACGGAATTCTCAGTTAACAGTTATTTTTTTAGCCGTTTCTCAGTTAACAGTTAACCCCATTCAGACTCTGTGAAAGGAGTCGGATGTATCGCACTGGCCGTGACAGCGGCTTTCTTGGAACACGTACACGTCTATGATATTGTTACTGCGGTTTTCGACTTTCTGCGAACTCAGACATTCCAACGGCTAGTTGTAAAATACGTTTTTAGCTGCCGTCAATCAAGGATTTACAAGGTACCGACTAATTAGTTTTGATTGACGGCAGCTTAAAACGTATTTCACAACAAGCCGTGGGAATGTCTGAGTTCGCAGAAAGTCGAAAACCGCAGTAATGAAAGAATTCCAAATTAGCACAGAAAGGAATTATTGTCATATTTAGTTTTATTTAGTTTAGTTTAAATATTTTTCACAATGATATACACAATAATGATTACTAATAAAACGAATATTAAAAAAGTATATATAGTTGTGACAGAAGAAGGAAACAGAATGGACGTCCCAATTGAATATCCTACTCCTACTTAAAAATATATATACACCCCGGGGGATGGGGGGGTACTCCCTTTGTCCAAGTGGTAGGGGTGATCGGCGGAGATTTTGAAAATGACCCCTAAAAGGTACGCTCAGATACACATAAAGCAGAGTAAAAACGACCCTTAGAACTGATTTTTGAGCCAAATCTCTAAATGGACCCTAAAAGGTACGCACTGGAAATATTTTAACCCTAAAAGGTACGCCGATCACCCCTACCACTTGGATTAAGGGAGAACCCCCCCCCCCGGGATATACACCTATTTCAATTAACGTTGTCCATCTGGAATGGTTGATCTGAGACCGATAGGAATTGTGGGAGCTCATTAAATTCCAAATACATTGTTTTAATCACACTTGAATGGTGCTGAATTACAGATAACAGTATTTCAGAAGTAAACATAAATATTCAAGCGTGATTATAATAGTGTGTTTGCAGTTTAACGAGCTCCCACAATTCCTATCGGTCTCAGATGAACCATTCCAGATGGACAACGTTAATTGAAATAGGTGTATACCTATTTCAAAAATCGTTGTCGCAAACACAGTACGTCCACACTCTGAAGCCAGTGCAAAGGATGTTGGTACTTCTTCTCTTGTTATCGATATATTCATAGCATATTTTGGTTGTACGTGTTTGTGTTATATGACCATACCAAGTTGTTATTGCAATACACCGACTCGAAATATGGCGGCCAATTTGAATAACATTTGAATAACAATGTTCTATTTTGTATGACAACCTTACTGCAAGTAGGTGTATAACTAATAATAAAAATATAAAATGCAAAAAAAATACTAACGAATACAGCAAAAATACTAAGCTAAACAGGAAAAACTGTAAAAAAAACTATTGAAAAGGTTTAAAATTGTTATTATTAATATAATATTTTCTAATGATATAAATATTATTATGGAGGCAAATATGTTGATAATTTCTCATTTAAATAACTGGAATTACCTAAAATAATTCCATGCATCAACATTTTATAATCATGAAAAATATCAAATTGCTCACTGCAAAAGTGAAGGCAATTTCCTTTAATCAAAACAATGGATGTTTAAAAAACTACCACTTAGAAAGAGCTAGCTTGTTGTGTTTGTACTAAAGTTAGCTAAGCCACGGTGATCAGAATAGCTTCCTCAGGAAAGCACAGACAAACATCGGATACGGAAAATAGTCGGCCTTTTGTTCTCAAACTAACGCTATATTTAGACCAAAATAATTTAAATTTAAAAAGAAATTAAAGAAAAAATGGAGGAAAATAACAAAATAACTCTGTTTTAGGGAAACATGCAGATAAATCGACCATTAAACGAACGAACGAGCAAATGAACGAACGAACGAGCGAACAAATAAACGAACAAGTGAACGAACAAATGAACGAACGAACGAATTAACGAACGAACGATTCAACGAACAAATTAACGAGCGAACGAACGAACAAATGGACAAACAAAAAGTAAAAGGTTTTAAAGACAAAAGAGATATACAAATATCACAGAAAGATGAAGCAAATCATCAATCGCGCCAAATGCCGGTCGCACTAAATTGAACACAGAGGAAATTAGCACAGGATATACAAAATGAAAAGATATTTTACAGTTTATGTAAACAATATTAGCAGGGTATCAGGCCTCAAGAATTCAAAGTTGTCTATAATTGATTTGCTTTGATCGACCTTTTTAGTCTGCGTAGCTCGGAATATAGCCTGCGTAAACAGACCCTCAGTATTAGCGCTCGAAACGTCTCCCGCGAACGCTAATCCGCGTGCTACTCGGAATAGGGATAGGAAAGATCAGAGTATTTTTCTTGTTCGCAACTCCGTTGACCGCAAATCATTTTAAAATTATTTTTAAAAATAAGAAAGGAATATCGTGCGATGTTTAAAATTTCTCGTTCATTTAACAGTCAGCGCGTGCCTGTATTTGGCGATAAAGAACTTACTTCAGTCTCTAACCCCTAAATAGAGCACGCGGGAGTTTTAAGAAGTCCAGAGAAGCGTTTGAAGAGTGCTTCTCAGCGCTTCTCGAGTCTTCTTAAAATTCCCAAGTGCTCTTAACTCGAAGGAGCACTGCTGACGAGTTTTCTATTTCTTTTATAAAATATTCAGCTGTTAAGATCAACGAACAGACGTTCGTCGAGTTATAGAGAACGGTTCTCAGCCAATCAAAGTAGCGCGATTTATATTAAATATTTTACAAATGTATACATATCTATTTAGATACAGCCGGAATTGAATACTTTTCATTTGGAATTGAACGTGCAGAGATTTATAGCTTTATCACAAGTGGTTCAAGTGACGATGTGGGTAAATACGCTTTCAACAGATTTTCTAAGAGCCTTAGATGCCAATAAAGACGTTTAAACGGAAAAATTGAAGATTTCTCATTAGGGACAAGATTTCTAATTTGTTGAGGATCACGTATTGGTTTAATGGACAAAATTGAACTTGAAATATTAAGTTGAATGACAACTAAGGTCATTATCCACAATGCATTTTGGTATTCCAATATACTTTTCATTATGAAATATACAGCAACTTCGTTCCCAGGGCACTATTCACCCAAAAGCGAAGGGAGAGGGCCCTGGGAACGAGGTTGAAATATATACAGCTATATGTAGTTAATATATTGTTTCAGATACTGAATGCATTAAACATGATTTTTTATTTATTTTTTGACTGCGAACAGTCCCTTCTTTTCCCTCCAGATTCCGAGGAAAACGAGAGAAAAATGAGCATTAAAATAAATCTTCCTGAATCCGGAGGGAAAAGTAGGGACTGCTCGCAGTCTATTTTACCACAGGCAGCCCAAGCAATTCACTTTTACAGTAGAGATATGTGAGGAAAAAAATCCGTATATTTTATTGAAATAAATTTGAAACTATTTGAATCCTGTGTTAATGTTAAATTGATTTGGTGTCATGCTTGGTGGTTTTTGAACGTTTTAGAGCATTTTTGTTTTTAACTTTTTGTCTCTCATTTTACTTTAGACAATGCCATTACATGACCCAAAATGCATTTCGGTCTTGGAATGTACAATTCAGTATTCAGCATTCAATTTTTTGAAAAAGCTGTATATATAATCAATACGATTTATTCACATAGTTTCCATTACATTTTATAAATGACTCGACTTTGTCTCGCTTTAATATTATTCATCGCTTGTCACCATTCAGCGCGCGTGATTTTCTATTATAAGAACATATTTATCAAAATTTAACACTAAAAGCTAATAATAAAAAGAAATTAGAGTACAAACACTAAAAGTGTGCAACATAAATACCACTGAATACTGCTAAATTATGCAAATTATTTTGTTCTCTATTGTTTAATCAACACTATTTAGTGGTAAATAGTACAAAGTATTGCACACTTTTAGTGTTTGTACTCTATTGAGCAAATTAAACAAATAAATATAAGAGATTGTTTTTTTTTCTACTGGAATAGTGGTTACTTGGCTACAAGAATAATTGTGATATTTAATAAATAATTCGCAAAAATCAACATGTGAGCAGAGTTGTGTGTTGTAAATATGGAATGTAGTGGTAGTGAGTGTGTGTGAACCTCACGGAAGAGCCCCGACGGGAAGTGTTGGTTGTAAAAATATTCATATATAAAATATTTATGTTTATATCTATAATAATAATAATATCGAATATATCTAGTGTATCCATAGCAAAAAATAATAACACATCAACAGAATACTCCACATACCTCTTAAACCCAATTAACAAAAGTGATTGATTTTACTCCTTTAAGTCACCAAAAAAAACAACAACAAAACCCTATAATCCAACAAGGATTAACTCCAAAATTCCCCATGGAATTACACTTCAATAAATTTATTCCAAACGAATCCCTTTTGTTGATTTATGACTAGCGATACAGTTTAATTACATTCAATTATTTATCCAAAGTGAGAAGTTGTTTGCAAATAAAGTTATTATTAAAACTGTCATGCACAAAAAACGCCGCCATAAATCACACTGGGC
Organism: Metridium senile; assembly: GCA_949775045.1. Lineage (NCBI taxonomy): Eukaryota > Metazoa > Cnidaria > Anthozoa > Actiniaria > Metridiidae > Metridium > Metridium senile. Next base: position 8,676,709 of record OX459110.1, on the reverse strand, counting down.
CCACTTAAGGAGCGTCATTATGGACGGTGAAGACGACTCGAAAAGAAAACCTCAATTTTGGTGAGTTTTGTAAAATTGTTTGAGGCCAGTGTTGTGGGATTTGGTAGTGATGGTGATATGAGCAAATTCTGTGGTGTGAATTTCATTTCTTTCTTCAAACTTGTGACATCGTTAACTAAACAACGAATTATCGTTAGCGCAATTAACAGGCCGTTTGGACCGTGTTTGTTCTCAAAGTACTCGGTTTAAAGAGTTTAAAATCATAGTAAATAGAGTTAATAGTTAAAATTTATCTTTGAGTTTTGAATACCAATGCATTTGAAATTTCTAGTTCAAAAAAGCATCGATGACAATAATGTGTTAAATCATTCGTATACCTAAAGTTGTTTACTAAACGCGCGAACTATAAAACTACAGTTTATTACAAAACGTTTCCATAAACTGGTTTGACTGTATAGTTCTTTTTATCGTTTAAATAGTTTGGTTGTCCAAAATAGTTTTGAATCCCGGGTTTTGAATACCAACGCATTTGAAATTTCTAGTCCAAAAAGCATCGATAACAATAATGTGTCAAATCATTCATAAATGTTTACTTATAGTTGTTTACTAAACGCGAGTACTGAAACTAAACTTTATTAAAAGCGTTTCCATAAAAACTGTTTTGACGATATGCTTCTTTTTATAGTTCAAAAGTACATCCTAGCGAAGTTTTCAAGTTCCAAAATATCAGCGAAACACAACTTGCGAAATTCACTGAGTTACAAGCCTCTTGTTGAAAAATGTACCCGGTCGGCGGCGAAACCATACTCAGTCTAGCCTAAAAAGCTTCTGAATAAAAACATATTCTTTAAAAGTTTAACTTTATTTTAATCAAAACTAAAATACACAAAGTTTCGGGTTCTTAATGAAAGGCATAAGCAATCAATCAAACATTTACAGTCGAGTAAGAACTCTATTACATTAGTTTACATTCATAAAACAAGCTCGTTTTTTACAACACAATCTTTTCGCTTTGGAGACGGCCTTAACAGTTCAAAAATCGCTTTAAAAACGATTGAAAATGTCTTTTTAAAACTGAAGTAGAAAAGGCTAAATTAATTCATTATTAACAATTTTGATTAGTAATAAAGTGATATGTTTGCCATGTGTAAACAAGAACCAAGCGAAGTTTCCCTAAAAGTTATTACTTTGTAGATACAACTTTTCAATATTTATAAACTCTTTTGTGTACCTCGCCATTTGGTTCACACTTAAAGGAAATTAAAACGGCGATGTCAGTGAAGGTAAAATACACTCTTGTGATTTTAGAACAGGAGCTCTAGAGTGAATTAAGTTATGGTGATTTTACTCCGACGAAGGGCTAAAGCTCGAAACGTCAGAAAAGTTAAGTTTACATTTTTTACGGTCTTACAAATTATATTATATTAACTATCGTTTATATCAAACACCGACGCAGCCTATACTAGTTTACTCGCTAGTTTCCATTAAGTTAAAGTGCATATCATTTCATCAAAATAATTTTTTTCTGAGTAAAAATGTTAACTCTGGTTTAATTCGCCTACAAAGTCAAGTGAATTGTATTTTTGCCTTTTCCGACTCCAATGTTTCCTTGAAAACTTCAACGCAGCTCAAAACACACATCAACCTAAAAAGGTTTTAAAGAAGACACGTTTTCTGTTAGAATATGAATTAATAAGACTCAAAACCGTCAAGAAATACAAAAGACAACACCCGCCATGTTGTTTTTACATTGACAAAGATTATGTTTGTTCTGCTTGAGCCATCATTATATTTTGTTATTACTGAGCATTGATACATACCATTGAAGTGAGTCACACAAAGCAACCATCAAGGTGCACGATGCGCAAGCGCAGTCTCGACTCTCGTCACTATTCCACCTCCGTAAATGTAAACAAAATGGCTGACGAAGTATGTTTGTATTTGAGGCACAATCATATACTATACAAAGTTTACTTTCCCCCTCCCACAAATCAATGTTGAATTTTTGTAATGTGAAATACAGTTCTCATGAGAAAGATCAATCAACATGTATATCTTTAAAAGCTTCAAACAAATTTTTGAACATGATTGTAGCTAGCATGTTTTATTCATGTTCTCACTCGAAAAGTAGCGACGCACACATTAACGCAAGCTCAACGAACGGAGAGTTTTGTTATCATTTCGTAGACTTGCATGCATGCGCTTGTGCTTATCAGTTAACACTGCGTTTTGTTTGCGTTTTTGTCACTCTTCCGTCGTTAGTGAGAACCAATTGTCTTTTTCACAGTTCCATTCAGTGACTACGAGAGGTAGTTCCAAGTCAAGGTTGGGGTTGTTGCGCATGATAAATTATAGTTTTTAGTGCAATGTGTGGCAACTCCAACCTTGACTTGGAACTATTATTCGTGGTCTCTGAACGGAACTTTGAAAAGGTCTTTTCGCCAATGCAGGATCGAGATGCGGTCTGTGACATGTGACACAACAATAGCAAAATGGCGCCGCTGTTCCATGTAACGATCCCAAGCGCCTTTGCGGGAGTTAGGCTCGCTTTGGTGAATACTCCAGTTGCACGTTGTATAGTACCGCTGTACTATTTGACATAAGGCGCATTTGCACAGGCTAAGCCTCGATTTGTTCCAAAAATATTCACATTCCAAGCCAACCATTGTAAAATGTTACCGTCAAACAATACAAAACACATTTGAATTTACTCCGAATCGAGATTATCCCTGTGCAAATGCGCCTTTTGTCAAATTGTACAGCGGTGCTAGATAACATGAAACTGGAGTATTGAAAGCGAACATTTTTTAACGCTTACTTTCATTTCCTAATTGCCTAATTGCCGAAAACAATGGCAATTTCAACTAAATCTTGCTTCTCTTTGAAAATTGAGCTTCATATTATCTAGTTTATGTGTCTATGTTTATACTTTCATATTTATGGCATTTTGTTGTCATTTCTTTCCTCTCCGTCTTGTAAATTCAATTTTATTGTATATTCTCGTATTGTTGTTATGAATCTGTCCCCCACTGGCGCCCATGATCCTTAGCGTTAAGACAATAGAATGTTTTGATGTGACGTCATAGTGAAATAGGACAATTAAATATTTGATTTTTTTTTTCTACAGCACAACCACATCTAGCTGGACAATCAACAAAGAACCACTAAATGGGGACCTGAATCTAAACCACTCATTTCTCGGGATAAGACTGAAGGTCCCGCGGGAATCCCTCAGCGATATTAAATCCAATACCGTCAAATTTCGTATCAATAACAAACCTCTATATGAACCATTTTTAGAAGGCAACGACCATCGCATCTATGACGTCATCCAAGTCTGCCCCAAAGAATCATCCTTCTCGCCCCCAGCAGAGATGACATTACGGTTACCAAGTTGTGTTTGGAAGAAATCCGCTGGTCAAGTAATTTGCATGTTCGGTAATACGTACGGCGTTAAGGGAGACATGAGATATTTGAAATGGGGAAGAGTAAGCTCAAATTTATTTATAGTAAATGCTCAAAGGACTGAAGCGAAAGTGATCTGTAAATATACTGGTTTTTATACCTTAGTTCTGACTCAATGCCCTGAAGTGACTGCTAAGATATCTCCAGAGAGAGGGCTAACAGTCCATCTTCATGAAACCCCTGGAATCAAAGTCCAATACGAAGAGAACACTGTCGAAAGAGACACTAAAATCACTGTAAAAGTCGTCTGTTTAGAAGATTTATACAATTCACCTTCAGCCAGCCCGACGTCGGTGCACCATCGCCGAAGATTTCCGATTGAATACCGAAGTGAAACGAACGACGAAATGATGGATGTTACCGGAAGTCCCGTAGTTCTCATTCGACCAATCAGGACGATGTTTAGTAAACCTGTCAGGTTGTCGTTGCCCTTATTAGGTCATGAGTTTGAAGGGTTCTTTGATAAGGAAAGTAGTCGTCTTGTGGTACTGAGAAGCAAGGAGTTGGACGATGAAGCGATTGTATGGCATCATCACTACAGTACACCTGAGGTATGCACTTTCATTAGGTTGCTTTATTCAAACCAGTATCTCTTTTTAGTCTAAATACGTAGGTGATTTCTCTATAACACTATTTCTCTATAATAATTATGCATAGCCAATATATTTCTTTAGAAATGCCAAACGATCTATCTAATTTGTATTCTTCATTTGCAAAACGTTTCTGCAATCCCGCAACTAAGAGGGATCTACGGACTATTTTTTGAATAATTATAAGAATAATAATATAACGGTTTATTAGCATAATCCAAACATAATTTGGCTCTTACAATGCTAAGTATATAACTATCTAAAGACTAAGACAAAAACATATAGAAAATGAAGAAACGTGATAAACTAAAGAAAAAATCTAACGGAAAACTAGTAAAGTATCAAGCATAGCGGCGCGAAGACTATGCCAATCTATTGCGTGCCTGGGAAGGGCGTTAACTACATCGTTAACTACATCGTTTTGCGCACTTTTAATAATTCCCGGATTGACCCACACTAAAATCGGTCCTGTAATTTTACTAACCATGCATTTTCAAATCATTCGGCATTTATCCTATAACCCCATATTGATACATATTTACTTTATTATTCCTATTACAGATTGAAACAACTACAGACAACAAGAAAGTCGCATCATTCCTAGTTACATGTGGTGGCATATTCAAAGTGGTCAGACGCTTCCCAAACAAGCACATGCCCTTCATCGAGAAGGTATCGTCACGCATTTCCCGTGAACTGTGTCACGACACATCACCTGACGTCATGGTCACGCTAACACTCAAAGGCTACGTTACCGAGATAGCTGAGCCCGGCAAGCAGTTTGTCCTGCGGATTTGTCTATTAGACTCATCCCAGCCTCGAAATCCTGATAACTGCTTTGTATACGAAGTTTGTTCCCAGCATCTTGCGTTACCTTTGGGGAAAGTCCGTTTTCTTGTCCGCGGGCGCTTTGAGCCTGATAGAGATGCCGCTGACCACTCAGAGGAAAGGGCTGTTATGTTCACTGGGAAGACCACTTTTGTAGATTTTAATCTGAAACTGAGACTAAGTGACCCGACGAAGCTGCCAGAACATATTGGAAAAGTCACTGTCCATTCGACGTCCGATTTGCAGTACTATGTCAATCTACATAAACCCATTCCGGTAAGATTGCTTTTTATGGTCTTTCTTATTTGTTAAATAGTTTATTAAATACTACAAAAGGCGCATTTGACCAGGCTAAACCTCGAAAAATGGGAAAATACTACCGTCAAACAATAGAAAACACATTTAAATTTACTCTGAATCGAGATTATCCCTGTGCAAATGCGTCTTTTTACAAATTGTACAGCGATGCAAGATAACATGAAACTGGAGTATTGATAGTTCACAGATTTCATAAATAAAAGCATGATTTTATACATATTATAATGAAATTTGTAAACACCGTAAAAAAAGTTGACTTAACTTTACTTGCCTTTACTTAACTTAACCTTTTTTACCGTGTTATACAATTTTCATTCTATTACCCTATCGTTTATATCAAACACCGACGCAGCATATACTAGTTTACTCGCTAGTTTCCATATATTAACTAACTAATTATTTAATAATCCAATCTAATTTTCCAGATTCCCAAAGACGTTTTGAAAGAAACTGTGGATAATATGATGACACTAAAGGGAAGAACAGTGAAAGAGAGGCGACCTTTGATGCGTAGACACACGGTGTCTTCTGTGTCTGTATCTTCTTTGAGAAAACAGAAATTAAATAATTCTATTGAAGGTAACTGAGTTTCTTTACTCTCAGGTTTAAGAAACGTTTACGCACAAACACGAACAGTCTCAAGAATACATACACAAACAAACAACAACAAACAATATACTTTATTAACACCTTGATTTTAAATAAATACAATTGATTACAATTATAACACATTAACATCTCTTACACGAGGATTCAAATCATTCAAATGTAAGACACCAACACCAACACCAACTCCAACTCCAACACCAACCACAACACCAACACCAACACCAACACCAACACCAACACCAACACCAACACCAACACCAACACCAACACCAACACCAACACCAACACCAACACCAACACCAACACCAACACCAACACCAACTCCAACTCCAACAACAACACCAACAGTCTCAAGAATATATACACCCGATTACAATTATAACACATTAACATCTCTTACACCTGGGCTCAAACCATTCAAATGTAAGACACCAACACCAACAGTCTTTTTCAAAACAACGCACACCCAGATGATCAATACATTATAACTTACACCTGAGTTCAAACAACGGCGTTTCGATACAACTTGCATGAAGCATTGCAGCGTATAACATACGGTGCAATTTGGAAAAATGTTGCGACACAAGTTGCAGCAACCGTTGCGAATAGTAGAATTCGTTTCTACTTTTCACACGTATACAACGATTGCGTCTCCGTTGAACTGTGTAGCCACGAACTCTGCAACTTGTCTCGAGTTGCGAAACAAGTTGCAGAGAAAATTGTATCGTGTAATCTCGCTTTTACACTGGGTTCAAACTTTTCAAACTTCAGACACCAACACAAACACCATCATCATCACGATCATTACCAGTTATCTTCATTGCTATCATCATGATCATCATCGTCTTTATTATAATTACATTAACATCACCATCATCAATCATTTCCATCATAACATCATCATCGAGGAATGTTATACATGACAATCACATACCACATCAAGATCATATTATTTCAAATCATTGTTCCTCACTATTTTTCAATTAGTATTTACTTAAGGCCTGGCTAAACTAGGACTACATTGTCGTGCACTACATGTATCCTCAATGTTTCTCGGTTTAGCAACCTCGAAAACATTTCAGCGCGCGAAAACTTTTGTAGCTGGGACCCAAAAAATGTTTCTGGGAGACAGCAGAAACATTTCTTGTGTCCGCTACATGTGAATGCAATGTATCCCAGTTTAGCCAACCGAAGCGACATGTCGCTCGCTTGTAGCTTGCATGTTTTGTCTCCCGGCTACAAAATTTGTCGCGTGCCACAATGTTTTCGAGGTGGCTAAACTGAGAAACATTGAGGATACATGTAGCGCGCGACAATGTAGGGCGCTACATGTATCCTAGTTTAGCCAGGCCTGTAGAGACAGGCTGACGACAATGTAGCGTGTGTGTAGCGCGCTACATGTATCCTAGTTTTGCCAGGCTTTTAGAAATAAATTGTACATTAATCTAGCGACAATTTCCTATCTTTTTAGAAACAACATTCGAGGAAGATGAACACGAGGAAGACCTCGTTGGTCAAAAAAAACGTTCTAGTTCAACAATAGTACAACCTTCAACACGGTTTGAAACAACAATTGAACGAAGAACAGGAATTAAAACAAATGAAGACATTGAGACACAAATAGAACATGAGACTCTACCATTGGAAGAGTATTCAGAAGACGAAGACGGCAGCTCAACGTCAAAAAGCCAAATGTCAGCGTCCTCTCGTTCCAAGTCATGCGTAAGTGAAAGTCACTCATCCCTAAGATCTGATCTTATTGATGACGTAAATGAGCAATCTTACGAAGACGAAGATGATTGGTCAGGGAACAAGGACGTCACAAAGGAAGCCGATGCGAACTTTCAAAATAAGTTTGTTGAAGAGCAGGGTGATGATTGGTCAGAAGGAAATGACGTCGCATATGAAACTGAAGACAACTTTAAAAACGAGGAAATTGTAGTTGAAGAGGAAAATTTGTCCGAAGACAGTGACGTCACAAACGAAACGCAAGATGCCAACGAGAAACTTAAAGAGAATGGTGATTGGTTAGAATCTAATGACGTCACCACTGAAGATGAAAACAAAGACCCTAGTGATCAAGGCGAAGGTTATCCTGGTAACGCCGATGACATCACTAAGAACAATGAGAAAAACTTTGACATGAATGCAAATGAGGAACTTGACAAGCAGGACTATGATTCGCTAGGCAGTCATGACGTCACTAATGACGCTGAAAAACATTTTGAAGATTCAAACGATCCAATCAAAGAGCATGATTTGCCAGACTGTGATGACGTCACAAATGTACTTCGAGGCAAGAGCCCTAGCTTAAATGAATATGATAACGAGAGTTTTGATTCACAGCAAAATGAAGAGTCTGGTCCTGAAGAAAAAGCATCCCGTAGGAAATCCCGTAGTTCGGGATCATACCGAGAGGCATCACGCAATTCGAGTTCACATAGCAGGGTGTCTCAAAATTCGGGAGCAAAGCGGGTAGGGTCCCGAAATTCAGGATCCAATCGCGTGGCGTCCCGAAATTCGGGATCCAATCGTGTGGCGTCCCAAAATTCGGGATCCAATCGCGTGGCGTCTCGAAATTCGGAATCAAATAGCGTGGCGTCCCGCAATACGGGATCACAAAGCTCCATCCCGCGCAGTGGTTCAAGTTCAAGTCAAAGCTCGGGTGTTAGAATACGGAACAAACAAAATGATAAAAGTAAAAGGCTATCGGGTTCTAAACAGAAAAGCTATGATAGTTTGCGTTCAAGCTCCATATCTTTTGACAATAACAATAATGATGAAGATAGCAAGAACCATAGCGAAAAATAGGAAGATTTTTTTAGTCGAAACCTTACAGACACAGATAATAATCACAGATGATAATCACTCCCCATCAGGGCTTTTCAGTGATGATTTACAATTATATTGAAAATGCATTGGAGGACTTATCGGACTTCTGTTAACCAGCAGTTTACAATCATGAGTGTGGTTGGTTAATGCCTCGAGACCTTCTTTCTATCTTGACAACTAATACTCCAGTTTTAAGGTTCAAATCACCGCTGTATTATTTGACAAATTAAAAGGCGCATTTGTACAGGGAAAGCCTCAATTCATAGTTATTCAAACGTATGTAGATGTAGATGTGAAGTTTAGTCAAAAAGGCTTTGACGAAAAGTGCGCGCAACGTTGCGTAGTATTGATTTAGTATTGACAAACACGTCAATCAAAATATGCTATGAATAAATCGATAACAAGAGACGAAATACTGGCATCCTTTACAGACTTTAGAGTGTGGACATTGGCTTTGTTTGCGACAACGATTTATGAAATATGTAGATTTAGATGTAGAAGCTTGGTTTGTGCAAACGCGCTTTTTTGTCAAATAGTGCGTGCACCGTTGCGCAGTATTTATTAATTTACCCAACGACAAAAACCAGATAAAAAAATTAACTTACTCAAGGGGAAAAAAAGACACATTTAATATTTTGGAAAGTTAATCCTTCGTAAGAGTAAAGTGGCATATATCGTATATGGCATATATTATGATATTTCTCCAGATGGAAAAGAACAAAGTGTTTGTTTATTTAGTGTAGTTTGAAAATATAAAAAGGTTTTTAATCAGAGATGGAAATTTATTATCTTGAATTTGATTGTTTTTGTTTGTTTATGTAAAACAGTGGGAAAGTCTAAAAAAGAAAATTAAAACAAAAAGGAAGGGGCCAACCGGGATTGAACCGGTGACCTCTCGATCTGCAGTCGAATGCTCTACCACTGAGCTATAGCCCCAACTGATGGTTGTAGAGAGTCTTTTTTATAAGGTTATTTCTGATTGGTAACCTAAAAGATATGAGAAAATATGAAAAAAATATATAAACTCATTGATATTGGCATATCATTTGTACTACTTGTAATGTAAGATATTGTATTTAACAGTTCTTTCTCAGCTTTTTCTGGTAAATGAACGGATATATTAAAATATTTTGGTGTCATGTTATTCAAGGAAAATAAATTCACAATATTTTTACTGATATAAGTTTTCATTTTTCCATAATTGAAATATACATGTTATATCACCTAACAATAATAAAATAAAATAAGGAAAAAAGTAAGAGAGTGAGAGAAACAATAAATCCATTGATGACGAAAATGTATATTTATTTTCTGTAAAATTTTCTTGGCTTTGGAAAAAATATTTTGTATATTTTTATGTATTCTTAATTTCTTGGAAAAGGCATCCTATATAGTCAGAAAACGTTCTAAAATGTTCTAAAATGTATTTGTTTTTACTCTTGTTAAGAATTGGCAAATCAGTATCTTGAATTTGGTTGTCTTTGTCATTTTTGTAAAACAGTGGGAAAGTGGAGAAAAGAAAATGAAAACAAAAAGGAAGGGGCCAACCGGGATTGAACCGGTGACCTCTCGATCTGCAGTCGAATGCTCTACCACTGAGCTATAGCCCCAACTGATGGTTGTGAACGGATGAACGGATGAACGGATATATTAAAATATTTTGGTGTCATGTTATTCAAGGAAAATAAATTCACAATATTTTTACTGATATAAGTTTTCATTTTTCCATAATTGAAATATACATGTTATATCACCTAACAATAATAAAATAAAATAAGGAAAAAAGTAAGAGAGTGAGAGAAACAATAAATCCATTGATGACGAAAATGTATATTTATTTTCTGTAAAATTTTCTTGGCTTTGGAAAAAATATTTTGTATATTTTTATGTATTCTTAATTTCTTGGAAAAGGCATCCTATATAGTCAGAAAACGTTCTAAAATGTTCTAAAATGTATTTGTTTTTACTCTTGTTAAGAATTGGCAAATCAGTATCTTGAATTTGGTTGTCTTTGTCATTTTTGTAAAACAGTGGGAAAGTGGAGAAAAGAAAATGAAAACAAAAAGGAAGGGGCCAACCGGGATTGAACCGGTGACCTCTCGATCTGCAGTCGAATGCTCTACCACTGAGCTATAGCCCCAACTGATGGTTGTAGAGAGTCTTTTTTATAAGGTTATTGTAAAAATGGCAAAAATATGAGAAAAATATGAAAAAATGTTAACACATTGATATTGGCATATATCATTTGCACTACTTGTAATGTAAGATATTGTATTTAATAGTTCTTTCTCAGCTTTTTCTGGTAAATGAACGGATATGTTAAATATTTCGGTGTCATATTATCCAAAGAAGAGAAATTCACAATATTTTTACTGATATGAGTTTTGATTTTTCTTTAATTGAAATAGTTATGTTACATTTTGTGCAATACAAAATATCTGCTGATGGTTCTAATAATAATAAAATAAAATAAAAAAGAAAGTAAGAGAGAGAGAGAGAAAGATTAATAAAGAAAGAAAGAAGCAAACAATACATCTATTGATATATGTATTTTCCTGTAAAATTTTCTTGGCTTTGGAAAAATTATTTTGTGTATATTTTATTGAAAAGCATCCAAAAAAACAGAAAAGAAAATCAAATCAAAATTAAAATAGGGACTAAAAATGTTTTTAATCATGTTCTAAAATGCACGTATTTTCATTCTCGTTAAGAATTGGCAAATCAGTATCTTGAATTTGTTTGTCTTTGTCATTTTTGTAAAACAGTGGGAAAGTGGAGAAAAGAAAATGAAATCAAAAAGGAAGGGGCCAACCGGGATTGAACCGGTGACCTCTCGATCTGCAGTCGAATGCTCTACCACTGAGCTATAGCCCCAACACTTGTTTATTTTGATTCAATAACGATATTTATTCAGTTGGTTTCACCTGTAATAATCCACCGCAAACCAACCAATTACATTCTGACCCACTCACAAACCACGAACACCTTCTAAGTTAATGAAAAATCCATTTATTTTGTAAAAAAGAAATAGATTTAGTCAGTACACAAGCTCGTGCGTTAAATTTTACCAATTGTCAATAAATCAAATTTAATTTTGACAAAGAACTTCCTAAATTAATATTTTATTGAAAAAGACAGGTGTTGCTATGGTAACTTTACCAGCTTGAGATGAATGCAAGTCTATTGTTCTTTTGTCTATGTTTTTTTAAACAAAATTTATTTTCTTTTAAACCATAGAAAATTAAAAATATATATATTTTTCTGAATATACATGTTAATTCAACTAGCGATTCTAAATTTAGAAATATTGTCGTTTTAATTATAATTTTTTTGAAAATGTATTTATTTTCAAAGATGGACAAAATTTTGATAAGGGGATTTTTTTAATGAACTTTTAACAGTTCTTTTATCATAAAAATTATTTATAAATGTACTTTCAATTACAATTTCTTTAATGCAAAATAAATGTAAATTTGATAAAGCCACTATTCAAATACAGCTGCCAGTTGCCAAGGAAACAGCAAAAAAAAAAAAAATTGAAAAAATATATATATTAAAAACATTTAAAAAATATTATTTACAGTTGGAAAGCGTAATCTATTTCCTTTGTAATGAACTCTTAACGCGAAATCCTTAAGTCTACTAATAAATTTATACATTTATTTGTACCGTGGTTATCAAATAATAAATTAAGAGATGCATTTGGGAGAATTCGATAGCTGATCAGTCCAAAAACGAGACGAAGTCGAGAATTCTCCCAAGCGTATCTAGGTTTTCAAAAACCTGTGAAATATAGAAGACGTGTTTCATTTCTTTTATAAAATAACAATTACAGAAATGTGAAAATCAGATGTACAAAAAAGGATGATCTGATTATTGAATGCGTGCGCGCGCTATAGAATGGTTTTAATGTATTTCCTTCTCTCATGGAATACAACTGGCAGTTGCCAAGGAAACAGCAAAAAAATGAGAATGGCTTGAGAATGGCTTTAATGTATTTCCTGCTCTGAAGTTTGCGCATTCAAAGCGCGATAATTACTTTCCCATAAATCATTACGATAGTCGGAGTAAACTAAGCAAGGTTTGTTTACCCATTTCAAATCACGTGATGCTACTCTTGGGAGTTGATTCTTTCACTTGTAAATGTCAATAATAATTATGTAGTTCTAGTGCATCCCAATATTTCTCGATACCGTTACAATTGGATTAAAAAAGCAAAAAAGTAAAAAAAGAAATGAAAATAAAGTTATAACACGTTCATCATAAAAGAACATTTCTCAAGGGAATGTCACGTGGTCTGAAATGGGCAGTTTGCATACGATAAAGAGGTCAATCACATTAGAAAAGCCCGCACACGAATGAGGCGCTTTTCAGAGCAGAACAATACTTTTTCAAATTGGTCGCCATATTTGATTCTGTTTCTGACGTCGTAATTTTCAATGACGTAAAATCACGTGACCTTTTTCTTTCGCTACGTGCATGCGCGCGCATTGAACTTCCCAATGACGTCACAATGCTAACTACACTAATTTAGCTGTGACAATCGGGCAACGTTTTAGCGATCTTCCTAGAAAGCCACAAGTTGTACAAATCTTGGAACATGGGTCAAATTTGCAGTCGAAAAGAGCCGGGTATTCCAGACTGGTCGCAATTTCCCTACCACATAAGAGTGGTGTATCTATTGCAAATGGAACAGGCACTAGCAAAAGAAGATTACAAGGAAACTACGAAGTGGCTTGCTTTGGTAGGCGTAGACGAATCGTGTTATCTAGCACCGCTGTACTGTTTGTATAAAAGGCGCATTTTCACAGGGATAGTCTCAATTAGGAGTAAATTCAAATGTGTTGTCTATTGTTAAGCGATAACATTTTTGTTTGCTTTGCTTGGGGTTTGTGAATATTTTAACAACAAGTCGAGGCTTGGCCTGTGCAAACGCGCCTTTTCTTAAAAAGTACAGCGGTGATAGATATGGAGTATGGTTTATATTTTGTTTTGTCTTATTGTTTTTGTCGCCATAATTATTATTATAAGGTATGTGGACCTTGCAATAAAACAAATAAACTGTTACATCTTTCGATAATTGAAATTTGTTTTAGCTCAGAGTGTATATTTTTGACATTGTTTCTATTTTTGTAGCTTTGCTGGAACTTAGACATGACCCGAGAGACGAAAATGATATCTAATTTAGGACTTGTGGATTTATTGCAACAAAGTAGATTCCTTGTTGACAGCTTTGCACATGATGCCTTACGCAGGTGAATATTACCAACAAACCAACCAACCAACCAACCAACCAACCAACCAACCAACCAACCAACCAACCAACCAACCAACCAACCAACCAACCAACCAACCAACCAACCAACCAACCAACCAACCAACCAACCAACCAACCAACCACATTAACAAAGCACATTAACAAAGCACATTAACAAAGCACTTCACTATAGATTCATCGTCACATTTCTTTCTGGTAGACGTCTTGGTGATCGTATCCACGATCACGTTCGTGATATAGGCACGAACGACAATACAACACAAAGCCAGTCTCCCGCCATTTTTATTCTTCTAATCATAACATTAATCACATGACAGCTTTTGGTTTATGTCGTATTACTGGAACTAACAATAACTGCAAATCTAAAGAAATGCGACTAATTTATTCCTTAGGTACACAACAACCTTTCGGCAAGAATGAACGATTCGCTTTCAATTAATTTTTCCATTGTTCTTTTACTCCTCCTACATTTTCTATCGCCTTTTGATTGGTTCATCACTTTTCCCGCTTCTTATTTAAACTCAGTGTCTGTCTTAGTCTAACTCTTTTATTCCGACGAAGGGCTAAAGCTCGAAACGTCAGTAAAGTTAAGTCAACATTTTTTACGGTGTTACAAATTTCATTATATTACCTATCGTTTCTTTCTATTTAGTACAGTTCTTCTTAAGCATTCTCATTCTTCTTATTCCCTCCAGAATACACGAGGCAATGGCTTCCAAACGAAACAGACAAGCAATTATGACGTGCAGAAAGCTAGCTAGCTACTTTAATAGATTTAACAAGGAGGGATACTTGACACCACCCAGACTCACTCAACGGTTCTTTCTTCAGCAAAACCTTGGAGAAATTCGATTAATTGGGTGGAGTTTAATGCATAAACCAGCTTTCTCATCGATGAAGTACATGCTATCGCGAAACAGAGACTTACAAAAATTGACGTTTAATTTCACTGGTTTGGGCGATGCAGAAGGCGAACAGTTGATGTACGCACTATTACGGTACAATAGCAAGTTGTACTATATAGGTAAGATATTTTAATTAATAGATTATTATTATTATGGTAATGATGTTGACGGTTATAATAGACGGTTAATCTGAATCAAGACTGCTATGGTGCAATAGCAAGTTGTACTATATAGGTAAGATATTTTAATTAATAGATGATTATTATGATGGTAATGATGTTGACGGTTATAATAGACGGTTAATCTGAATCAAGACTGGTATGGTGCAATAGCAAGTTGTACTATATAGGTAAGATATTTTAAATAACAGCTGATGATCATTATGATGGTAATGGTGTTGACGATTATGATGGTGACAATCATAATGATGACTGGTATGGTGCAATTGCAAGTTATACTATCTGGAAAAGCTATTTGAAATGATGTTGATGATTATTATGATGGTAATGGTGTTGACGATTATGATGGTGACAATCATAATGATAACTGGTATGGTGCAATTGCAAGTTATACTATCTGGAAAAGCTATTTGAAATGATGTCGATGATTATTATGAGCTTAATGATGTTGACGGCTATGATGTTGATTTTGATGATGATGATCATGATGGTGGAGATGACGAATGGAGTTATGATGATGTGTTGGTGACAATTGTGAAGGTGATGACGATGATAACAATGAGATGATATGTAATGATAAAATAATGGTTGTCATGAAGATGCACATAATGGCAATGATGATAAAGATAAATATTATAGTATTTTTGTTGGTAATAGTCATAGTGATAATGATGTTTATTGCGATGATGTTGAAATAGTAATAATAATAAACCTTTTATTTAAAGATAGTAGCATCAAATAGTGAATACACTAATAAACTTCTGTCTCTCAAAAGGTGCCTATATGATATGATGTTAAAGATGATGATTGTGGTGATGATTGGCGTATCAAAGATATGCCTATTGTTCTGTTGCAATCTCAACCTGTTAAAAAAAAAAGAAAAAAATCTCGCGCGCTAATCAATGTCTTTTGTTACTTCTCACCTACAATACCATATATAATAATGGCATTGTTTTCAAGATTGCATACGGTAGTTCTGATACGGCGACAATAGATAGCCAACTTAAACTCTCTATCTTTCTGATCAGGACTAAAAGGGAACAACCTCTCGAACAAATTCGTCAAAACGCTCACAGAGATCCTCAATGATCGCGGTAACTTTCCAGTTCTCTGCTGGATTGAGCTTCGAAACAACGATGGCATAAACACGCTACCAGTTCAGCTAATGAACCAGTTTAAGCGAAGATGGGTCAACAAGTTCAGAGAAGGCGATTTTCTACCTCATAGCGGAGAAGAAGGACATATGTTGAAAGCTATAGAGGCCGTTGTCATATTGAATGATAAGGTCAGAAAACATACCCAGGAACAGAAGAAGCTTTTGGAAGAAAGCAACAGGAATAGTATTAATACAGATTAGATAATCCGAACAAATATTTTAAGACGTTTTGAAAGATATGCTCTAACTAATTTGAAAGATTTCCAACTTCTTTTATGGAACTAAATATTTGTTGATATATACTTAAATATACCATATATTATGTTTCTTTTAAAATGACAGTATCTTTTATAAGATTCTTAGACTGTTTCAGTTTTTAAATTTTGTACTTTGACTTTTTTGGTATAAATTATTTTCTTGCAGTTAGTTAGGTTTTATTATAACATTTGATTTTCATTACCGTCTGAAACAATTACTAAAGAAACAATTACTAAAAATAGAGCTTAAAATTATATTTAAATACATTTGAAAAACTACAACACTGCATGATTCGTTTTAACAAAATACTGTTTTATTGTAAAAAATCGTCTTTAATCTTAAAACAGATAACTTTATATTAAAAGATGAACACAACAGAATATGAAAATGCCCAGCATGCTTCACTTTCACTTTATAAAACAAAAGCACCATGAGTCAGAGCGAGGCTTACCGGCCATTTATATATGATTTGCGGTCTATTGCCCTCTCAAGAAACTAGTTGGACGAGTTGGACGCAAGGGGACTGGACAGATTGCTTGGGTAGACGGTAACTACTTCGTGTAGGTGGTCACCTAATGGTTTTTCAAATATATCACCTTTCATAATACCTTAATATATTTGAATAACCATTATGTGACCATTATGTGACAACATGCACGAAGTAGTTACCTTTTACCCGAGCAACTCCCCAGTCTCCGTGCGTCCAACTCGTCCTCTCCCCTGGAGAGGGGAATGGGAAATAAGACCACAGCGTTAGCAAATTCACTGTAGTATTTCCCCCATCGCCGTCCGAGTCTAAAATATCAACAAGTTGATCAATATAGAATTCATTCATCACTTTAAGTCTTTTGATATCATCGATAAACTCATTTCTAGTGAGGCAGTCCCAAATAAGATCACAGGTTTGCAAATTCGCTGTAGTCGATTTCCCCATCACCGTCCGAGTCTAAAATATCAACCAGTTGATCAATATAGAATTCATTCATGACTTTAAGTCTTTTCATACCATCGATAAACTCATCTCTAGTAAGACAATCCCTGAACTGTCCGTTGATATCCAGTCGTCTGAACAACTCCGACAAGTGGGTCTTCTCATTGGCTATGTACTCTTTAAGTAAATCAACTGGATTGATCTCAGCTTTCTTGGTAGCAAAAGTATCCTTCTTCTTACAGCCAAACTCGATGTTTAGCTCTTCGTTGTCTTGGAGACACTCTTTTATCGTGTCCACGCACGCGTATTCAAGATTGACATCGATTATTTTTAAAGTTTTTAGATTGCATTTCTTTTTCTTGATATAATCCAACATTATGACAACTCCCTTTGAACACCGTATCCCTGAATTACGACTGACGTCCAGAGATTCTAGCGTTGCATTCCCATCAAGCCCTTCGGCAATGTGCGTCAGCCCTACGTCACTGAGGCGATTATTACTGATATTCAACTCAACAAGGCTTGTATTGCGCTTCAGTGCTTCTTTAAGTTCCTCCGTCCCGAAGTCATCGAATCCATTCCAAGACAGATCCAATTTTTCCAGTGCATCGTTATAGCGTAAACCTTTATGAATTGCCTGAGCACCACGCCTTCGTATGTTATTCCAACTAAAGTTTAGTTCTATGATCCCATTGTTGTAACTCAGCGCAGATCCAAAATACTGACCCGATGCTTCTCCGAATTTATTATAACTTAAGTTGAGGTATCTTAAAGATCCGTTATTTTCAATAGCGTCAGACAAGATCCTTGCATCCTTATCCGTCAGTCCATTCCCAGAGAGGTCCAGTCTGCGTATTACATTATTTTCACTTACTGCTTCTGCAATAGCCCGTACGCCTTCCTTGTTGATGTTGTTGTTGGCAAGGTTTAGTTCTCTAACGATGCTGTTCTTTCTTAGTATTTTGCCAATGTGGATGCCTCCTTTTGGGTTGAAAGCGTTAGAAGGGACTTGAACCTTCAAAGACGTTAAACATACATTAGATCATATATTAAACTTCTTTATAGAACATGACATGACATGACGTGGCATCACATCGCATCACATCACATCGCATCGCATCGCATCACACAATAATGGTTATCCGGTTACTCCCTCCACAAAAATCAACATGATAGTTTGAATGTGGTGCCCTTGTAAATACAGAATGTAGTTTGGAGTATGTGTGAGAAAGCAGGCCCATATTTATATGAATTGACAGCAAATCACACGACTTAACGTGAAATGACAGCATATCACACGAAATTACGTAAAATTACCTTGGTTGTCGTACTACAATTGGCTAATACCACCGCTATAGCCTTTGCTCCCATCTCGCGTAGATGTCTGTGACTTATCGTGACCTCTTCCTGGCCGATTTCCTTGCTAAACCTGGACACTGGGGTAACACCAAGAGTCTCACAGGTTTGCTCGTAGATTTGCTTGTCAGTCTGTTGCGTGTTGTCTGAGTCATCATCATCTTCCAGGTCCGTATCCCAGTGTGAACTCGATACTGACATCGTTTCATCCTTTGAATAGTAATAACAATAGGTGATAATGATAATGATAGTGATGGTGGTGATGATAATAATTAATACAATGATAGCATGACGATGACAGGTCAGTATCCCAGTGTGAGCTCGATACAATAGGTGATGATGATAATGATGGTGATGATGATGATGGTGATAAAAATGATGATGATGATGATAATGATGGTGATGATGATGATGATAATTAGAGATGATAGCATGACGATAACAGGTCAGTATCCCAGTGTTATCTCGATGTTAACACCTCATTGTTTCATCCTTTGAATAGAAATAACAACAGTGGCGATGATACTGATGGCACAGGTGATGGTGATGATGGTAATAAAAATGACGAAGATGATGGCAATGATGTTGGTGATTGAAATTATAATATCAGACAAAGTCAATAATTATGATAGTGACGATGATGTTGCTAATAATGATTATAATAATTATAAATATCTCAATAATGATGATCTCGATAATACTCTAGTTTCACGTTATCTGATCACCGCTGTACTTTTTGACAAAAGGCGCATTTGTACAGGCTAAGCCTCGATTTGTTGTCAAAATATTCACAAATCCCAAAAGACACATTTGTTGTCATTCACAAATCAAAAGCAAAGCACGAAAATATGTTATCGCTTTATAACAATAGAAAACACATTTGAATTTACTCTGAATTGAGGCTATCCCTCAGGCTATCCCAGGTGCAAATGCGCCTTTTGTCAAATGGTAAAGCGGTAATAGATAACATGGGACTGGTCTATTGTATGTAGACAATACCTTTTCATCCAGAGTCTCTGTATTCAAGGCCTTGATAGTCTGCTCTGCTTTTCTGATTGAACTACATGCACTTGAAGAAGCTGAGCGTACAGCATGTTTAGTGACTCGGCTTTTACATGACTGAATACTTGTACCACGGCTCCCTGCCGGACTGTGACTAGTGCTTTGTAGCATTTTAGCAATCAGACAATACCAATAAAATAAAGAGACTTTTCAGGACTTATTCTGTTGATGAGCAGAGTTCATATCTTGCCAATGTCTTGCCAGACTTTACGGAAAATTACAGATAACTTCAAAAACTCCTTTAAACAAAGGATCCAGGTTAAGGCCAGTCTTTTAAAATATCTCTTTTCGCGACTTTATATTTTAATGGACAGAGTATTTAGACAAAGTGTTATATGAAACGTCCAGTGAAGTTTTGAAGACCTTTTCTCAAATAGCTAGAACTCGGGAATACATGGCATTTTCTCCTTTACTGCCTTTAGTCAGTCTTTGAAATAACCTATTGGAACGACTTATTTTGATCAAGTACTTAATGAGACTAGCCAGTAAACTATTATAGGACAGAGTATTTAGACATAACCTTGCAGTAAATTACAAAATCCAGACTAGTTCAATTTGAATTTCCTTTCTCTTGATAACTCAAAACCAACATACATAAACTTAGAATCCAGTCTTAAACAATTCTTTGAATTATGCCTCTTGCAAATTACTTTGATTGAGTGATCAGGCACTGTTTTGAAGTAAGCTGAAGTAAGTTTTGAATACCTGAACGCCCTTAAAGTAGCTTCTACATACAAAGCGAAGGATCACGAAGAATCATATCTTTGAGCCAGCTGTGATGAATTCCCTTGCACTTAAGAGCAATTTAATCGTGATTTCAGCGTAATATAACGATTCGTGTTAAGTTGTTTGTAACTGTCCTCGTGTTATTATGTTATTATAAGCCTATGTAAAGCTATAAAACACGTAACCATGACAACTGAGAGTCACATTATCCCTTTAACTCCCTAGTGTATTGTAGATCGGATCAATAGAGTTGTTCGCCTTCCTTCTACCCACAAAAAGCACCAAATATTTTTTTACTTAGAAACTACAAAATGAAAATAATCTCTATTCTTAATAACTGTTAATGTTTATGTGATTTGTTTGTATGTTTGTTTGATGTTTTTGTCAACAGTACTCGGTCTTAATTAGTTTAATTGATGGCTTTTATTATGAGTAGGCTTTTGTGCTTTCTATTGTCTGATAATGGCCGCAATAATAACGATATGGATCCATGGTTTCTTGAATAAAAGCCATTTTAATAAAACGTATTCCAGATTCTTCCTGATAATTACTGTCGTTTATCTCAAACCTATATACACTTATTTCAAGAAATGTTGTCCCAAGAATCAAGCCCAGACCGAAATGAATGCTGTTTTTGTGCTGCTAATGTATTGAAATCAGACTTGTTTTATAAAGAATTCAAACTAATAATAATAAATAATAAAAATAATAAAATGAATTTGGAGTTTCATACTAACGTCTCGAAACCGTATGCAAATAATAACAAAATGTGAGCATCAGTTCACGTGCTTGTTATTGCATTACAATCAAATTTGTTGATTACAAATGTAATTTCAATATATTAATATATTGTTATTGTTATACAATTTATGTTGTCAATATGGTCAATAAAGCTGTTAAATTAAATAAATAAATAAATATTACCAGCATAAAACCAGCATTCATTTCGGTCTTGGCTTGATGCTTGTTGCTCTAGCGGCGACAACGATTTTTCATGAAAGAAGTGTATATACATATTAATTATCTCTAGCCTTATTAGGCGCTGTTACACTGCCGTTGCGATCGACACAAGTTGCTGAAGAATTGCACAGTGTAATAGAGGCTGTCACACAATTCATTGTGTTGCAGGCAGCATTGCACAAAGTAGAGTTCATTTCTACTTTTTGCAACGGAACTCAGCAACCTGCAACATCACATTTTCAAGCATTGCGAAGTGTAATTAGGTGACTAACTTTAGAAAAAAATCGTTATGTCATTCTAGTAGTTGATCGTGTAGTTGATCGTGTAGTTGATGGTGTAGTTGATCGTTGATCGTGTAGTTGATCGTGTAGTTGATCGTGTAGTTGATCGTGTAGTTGAAGTTGATCGTGCGTTGATCGTGTAGTTGATCGTTTAGTTGATCGTGTAGTTGATCGTGTAGTTGATCGTGTAGTTGATCGTGTGTTGATCGTGTGTTGATCGTGTAGTTGATCGTGTAGTTGATCGTGTAGTTGATCGTGTAGTTGATCGTGTGTTGATCGTGTGTTGATCGTGTAGTTGATCGTGTAGTTGATCGTGTAGTTGTTGATCGTGTAGTTGATCGTGTAGTTGATCGTGTTTTTGATAAGCATAAAACTTATAATGTTACACAAGAATAATCACATGTTTTTAACATAATTGTAAAGAAATATAACATAGAATATAAAAAATAATCAAAAGGACTAAAGTATGATTAGTTATCCCCTAATCAATGAGTTGTTTATTTGAAACATCAAATCACTATTACACAAGTCATTAAAGTTTGTAATTTGTAATAGTATTGATAATTGATAATTGCTATTGATAATCAATATTGATAATAAATGTACCATAGCAGCTAATAACAAGCATTTAGTACAGATAATAGTATGATTTCGAGTTCAATTTGGAATTAATTTGCACGAGTTAATGTTTTTCGAAGAGTTCGTAATTGCACGAGGCGGTAGGGCAAGTGCAATTTGGGATTTTTTGAAAAACAGACAACTTATTGTGCTAATGATTGTAACGTACACAGAAATACAAATATTTTGTTTTTAGCAACTTATATAATACTGTTAATTTTACTCAATCTCTCAAATGCATTGGTACTATTAGTAAATACTAATCTATTACTGATAGTATATTTATGAATAAGAACTATTACTTGATAGTAAGTACTCATTTCATTACATTCATCTTGTGTATGTGAATTATGATATCATATCAAGTGCTTGTACACATTTAAATGAGTTTTTGGAGCTTGTTTAAAAGTCAACGAAACAGATCTTGGTATTTGTGTCATGGACAAAAGAATACTCCAGTTTCATGATATCTGGCACCGCTGTACAATTTGACAAAAGGTAAATTCGACTGTGTTTTCTATTGTTAGGCGAAACCATTTTTCCGTGCTATACTTCGGACCAATGAATGTTTTTTACAACAAATCGAGGCTTAGACTAGGCTGTGCAAATGCGCCTTGCAGCGCGGTGATAGATAACGTGTAACTGGAGTATTGAGGTACAGATGGTTAACAACTTTCATTGTCTAAACAGCATATTTCAAACATTAGATGGTTGTGTCCTCATGTGTTTTTTTTTTGTCTGGAAGTCTAATATACAGAGCAGCGTCTGTTTACATATAAACTCACCAATGCAAATCGAGATGCGGCCTGGGGCGAGTTAAGAAAAGGAGCTTGGAATCGTTACATGGGACAGCGATGCCATTTTTCAAGCTGCATGTTGAGTCCCATGTAGCAATCCCAGACGCCTTTGCGAAACTTAATTCGATGTGTTCATTGTTTTCTAAAGAACTCCAAAACTAAACGGAATTTTCTTTTTCTTAACAGTTTTCACTGGATTCTCTTGTTTAATCTTTGGCTTTATAATATCGCCTCTCTTGTCCTCCCATAACGATTTCTTAAGCCCTTCTGCAGTTTTTGCCTCTACTGTGATTGGTCCAAATCCATGGTTGCTGGTATCGACTAGTGTTTCACCTTCACTGTTTGGGACCTCACTCTCAGAATAGGATCCTCCAATAGAAATCCTGTCTCGTCCAAGATGTTCGTGGTAAAGCGGTCTTCTTTCACGATAACTATCATCATAGTCATCATCATCATCATAGTATCTATGATGTAATCGTCGTCGGTAAAGAGGTTGGCCAGGTCGTTTGAAGCGTCTAGGGCGACGACCCTTATCATACTCTATTGGACTTCTGTAGCCTTCATTAAATCGCAAAGGGCTGCCTATGAATTCATTCCCGTTTTGAATAAACCCGTTTGGTCTGTTCTGAATGAAGCCCTGTTGCTGGGGCAACTGCTGGGGCATCTGCCTAACTACAGGCGCTTGCGGAAACCTAGAAGGCATTGCTTGCATTCGTTGTGGCATTGAAGGCAACATACGGAGTTGATCAGGAGAGACCTGGGACCTACCAAGCGCCATGGACGTGAGGGCCTGAGATCGCATTACTGGGTTTCCAGGGTTATTGGGATTAAACCTTTGTATTGGTGCTATGTAGTTGGCGTCTAATGCTGCCATTTGCTGTAATCCCAAAAGGTCTCCTCCTCGGGCGGCTGGCATTGGTTCTATCCCTGGCAACGGTAACCCTAGCGACGACTGTGCGTCAGTAAGCGCTGCTATTGGTGGAGGTTCAGCTGGTGCTCCGAGTATCATTTCTCTCTTGACCTCGTTAACAAGGGCATCTTGTAATGCATCTAAATCATATCCACCTAAATTGTCAGCTAATAGTTGTCTCTTCTTTCGGGATTTCTTTTCTTCCTTCTCACCTTCGTTTCTGGTTTCTCTATGATCAGTTACCACATCTTTTCTGCTTGTCTGTTTACTTGAAGTAAATTTAACACTCTCTTGCTTTGGTGAAATCAAGGTTCTGTTTTTGACCTCTTTTTTGTCGTTTTTTATATCACTTTTCTTGTTTGTTATTGTCGATGATTTAGAGCCTGGGACTTTAGACCTTTGGATCATTGAGCTGCCTCCTGCCATATATGGATAAGATAGCTGTGGGGTGGCCTGCCTTGGGTCACTGTACTGTTGCATACCTAAATATGTGAAAAATGTTTGTTTTAAAAACAAAAACTTTATCTTATTCTTTGAAAGAAGAATGAAACGTTTATATTGTAGTAGGTGAGGATCTATTGACTAAGAATATTCAGATACAATTAAAGTTCAAATTGTTTGTTTTCTTTGAAATAGAGCATATATGGCTGAGAATATTGTGATACAAATTACTGAGTCAGTATGGTTTTATAATATTATAAGTATGTTATTTAGAGCATTTCACACCGTCCCAGTGTATTAGTCATTAGTTGGTGTATGATGGAAACGAAATGCAGTAGGGGAGAATGCATGGGCCATCGACTTTACGTACTTATCCGAGACGACGTAAAAAGTCTAGCAATTTGCAGATAGAAATTACCAAGTAAGTAAATTATCGTTAATTAATTTAAGAACTTGAGTATTGGTCTGGCAGTACTGCAAACCCCGGCAGCCTGCATGAAAAACCAATGCTCTACTTATCAGCCAACCCGAAATAAAAAAAAAAAATATGGATATTTTCTCCTCACCTGGTATCGTAGATGCTAATGGCTGTGAAGCATACAACCTTGCCAGTTGCATCATAGCTGAGTTACCATAGTTACCAAATAACCCTCCTTGGTAACGTGGTTGATAAAGTCCACCTAGAGGACCACCCATACCTCCCATACCTCCGAGGCTCCTTCCTGACAACAGGGAACCATATCCAGAGGGTTGTTGCTCATATGGATTACCCATTATGGAACGGCTGTACCCCTGTTCAAACCTTTGGGGGCTGGGCGTGGCAGAGGAACCATAGAGCTCGTGGTTGATTTCTGATTGCATGAAACTATTCATGATATTACTCTTTGGACCTGGAACATGATAAAGTTGATAATGATGTTGATGATAATGGTAATAGCGATACAGTTATGATAATGATCCGATTTTCGAGTTCTAGCTCGGCATGGGGTATGTGCCATGAGGGCTTTTCTCCGGGTGTAGGTATAACTAAAGAATGCACGTGTCTGTGATAGCAGGAATATCAAAGCAAAGTTTTTCATTGGAACAAAAGATATGTAATTTCTCAAGAACTTAAAATAAGATATACCCTGTTATAAAGAACAAATACATTTCAATACATCTTGAACACAAACAAAAGAAGAAACACTTCCCTCCAATACAATACCAATACAAAGAACTCTAAGCCAGAACAAAATGTATCTTAATGTATCAAAATGTATCTTAATATATGAAAAGACCCAATGATCCTACACTATATCGAAATATGACCATCAATTTAAATAACATTTGTTCTTGACTGACCGTCCTCGCATACAAGTGAAAATTGTATTCAATACGAGACAAGACAGTTAAGAACGATACGAGGTCGCCATATTTCGATTAGGTCTATAATGATTGACTTGTAACAAATAGGTATACCTGCTCCAGGGCTGTAACTGGGTGATCCATAGAACATGGAGGGGCTGAGCTGTGATCGGCTGGTTCCACCATAACCACCGTACATACGAAGACTACCAAGACTACCCTGACTTGCTTGACCGAGATTTGATCCCCCAAGGGCACTATTTGAAAGCTGTTGGTTGTAGAGTGAACTTAGTGCACTAGCACCATAGGATCCTGCACCATAGGATCCTGCACCATAGGACCCTGTACCATAGTTTCCTAATCCCATTGGAGCACCACCATAACTTGAGATAATGTTCCTTGCCAAAGGTGCCCGCGCTCCTAGCATTGCGCTATAAGGCTGTAGTGCGTACCCTGGTGACCCCAGGGCACTCATACCTTGTGGTTGATATGACTGAGGAATTCCAGCAATAAACTGTCTTTTGTGGGAACCTTTTTGTTTATTTTCCTTCTCAGGTCTTAGTATTGAGGACTTATGATTTCTACTTACTACATTGCCATCATAGTCTAGCTTTCTTCCCAAAGAGTCCCTGTCATCAAGCCCTCTAGTAATACTGTCCCTGTCATATGGTCTAGGGATCCTTGAAGACTTATCACTTTGAGCATCTCCAGTGAAACTTCTGTGTATAACGGGCTTGGGAAGATCATCCCTTCTCAAACCTGCATAAAACCATCCACGGCTTCTTCCAAAGCAATAAGGCGGATGGCAATGATGATGGTGGCGGTGTTCGTAAAACATTGCGGGCTCCCTGTGTATTATTGGTGGCGGTAGATAATGAGGAGCGACATGAATAGCCGGATGGTACACAGGAATAGCTGGAGTACCTGGCTTCGCCACTACTTGAAGAGATGCTGGTTTAGCATTGACTTTAACTCCGGCAGGATTCGCATTTACTTCAATCTCGGCGGATTTATCATCGACTTGAAAATGCGACGGCTCGCCTGATTGAGTCACTGTACCTTGTGGCAACGGCTTCGATAGAACTCCACTGAAACACACCAGAAATCCCAATATACCAAGCCAATGAATTCCTTTAGAAGTCGCCATGACTTTAGGATGCGGTTATATTACTTTAGACATGTAAAAATCGATCAATAATATCGAGAAAATAAGGACAATTTTGAAGACAAATAAATGGAAGATACTTAGATTGGGTCAACAGGTAGATGTTGAGATTGGTCAATCGTAGAGTAATGAGTTCATTATCTTGTTAATTATTAACGATGTTTTGTCTTTTTTCTCCTTTTGTCAAGTGATGAAATTATCGAGTTAAACTGAAGTTTACCACAAATAATCCCTTATAAATGTATCGATACTTTTTATCGTAAGCACGTTTTGCTAATTTATCACAATTGTATATAATTAAGCATAGCTTAGAGTCTATACTAGGGACAGTAGCTGTTGTACGCGATTAGTTTTATTTTTACCACTTCTTGCCGTGAATTGGGATAATGTTTTCGATGATTCCTTAAAAGTGGGCGAGTTTGATTCTTTTTATTAAAAGAAAAACGTTTTCGACAATATAGTATTTTAGAATATCGGAAAGTCAAGGATGGAAGCGATAGTTGACAAATGTGGTAAAATATATTTCAACTTATTTGGAAAAGATTTTTCGATTTTCAAATGCCCTCGTATATACTTTGAAAAGCGTTTTCCTGAAAGATTGTATTTCTAATCCTCACAAGAACTAATTTATATCTCTATTCAAGGCCTACTCCGGGCCTAAAATCGCCGTAATTTTAGGCAATTTTAGACGATTTTAGCAAAAAGCTTCTAAACTCTAAGGCGATCTTAGGCGATCTTAGGTGATTTCAAGCGATTTGGGGCGATCATGGGCGATCTTATGACTCGGAGTAGGCCTTCTTGGTATCTATATATTTCTTATTTATTTACGATTTGACAAGTACCTAATTTGTTCTTATAATCGCTTTTAGAAAACTCTTAGAACAAAATATTTTTAATTCGCATTTGCTTTATTTAATCATGTCTGTAATGAATAATAATAATGAATTTGCGAGAAACTTTGTTATATATAAAATAAACAATTAGATCGGGCAGAGCGCTTTTCAACAACTCTCGCATGTTTTGATAGTCGCCAAGTGCTTTTTTTTATTTAATACAAATTGACATATTTGATCAGCATGCAAACGCGAATCAGAATGCTAACAGTTATGGATGTTGTTGTTGTTGTTGGGGTGGGGGTAGGGTTTTTAAGGGATGGGTGTCTGATGAGTTATTAGAGATTATGTTCAAAATGCTAGCTAATCTCCGCATTACCATACAGTTATCTTATCACTTTTGAAATTACCAATATCATGGTTGTAATGTAAAGCGTTGCGCCATTCAGAGAGGCGTAATGGTCTGGTGATAAGTGGATCTTATTCCAGGCCTAAGGGTCTGGGCTCGATTCCCGGCGGGTGATTGCTTGTGCCCTTGTGCAAGGCACTTCACTTCGTCCGTGTGCTTTCACTCTAATTCTCTATAATGTGGAGGTAAAAGGTCCTGCTGTGCTCTTCGCAAACAGTAGGGAATTGTTTCATGGCATAACAGTCTGGTCTCAGATATACTACAGGGCCCCACTATCAATTGGAGCCGAATACTGTTGTGATTTTTCTGCCTTTGTATGAAGTAAAAGCAATAAACATTGACACCATGATAAAGATATTATCATGATCATCATGATCATCGACATCATCAACATCATCACCACCATCACCACCATCATCATGATCTTCGAAATCGTTGTATCCTCAATCATCACAATTACCACAATCATCATTATCATCAACATCATCACCACCATCACCACCATCATGATCTTCGACATCGTTGTATCCTCAATCTTCGTCATCACCACAATCATCATTATCATCAACATCATCATCACCACCACCATCATCGTCATTATCACCACCATCGTCATTAGTTGTTGCGATCAGTGTGTATATAAACATAAAGCACTTAACTGGATGTTTCGAATTTTTATTTTGATTAAAATATTATAATTCATATCACTCTAATAAAACAAATACTGAACATTGCTACATCATCTAATCAATTGATATAATCGTTCCTGCGTATTCTATCAAAACGCCTTCCAGTGGGCCTTTAAAATAAGAGATCTCTTCTACACTTTCTCATAAATTTATTACTTATTTGTTACAAAAGAAAGCTATCCCATCATGCTCTACAACAAACGGACGTGAGGCACTGGAGTGGAAATGACGTCACAAAAAGACGCGTAAGTCAAATGGAGGCTTGGATAACGTTAAAATTAAATCTTGTATTGTGATATTTCAATTTGAAATGTCTTGAATTGTCGAAGCGTCGCTTCATATTTTGTTTCAGTTTGTACAAGGTCTCATTGATGTCGAATTATCGACCAATTTGACTGTCAATTCTTGAATTTTATTCCTGAAAAGAGATAATAAATAACATTTCAGTTAGATTTTGTTCATTAAAGTTAGTACTGGCATGTCAAGTTTTTGTTGACGTTCGTTCTTTTTTCGGTCGAACGGTGAACACAACAGCGCTTTAATTATAAGCTATTATATTCTTTATCAAGATATTCACATATTAGTGAATTCCTTTGTATTTTACTAACAAATATGGATGTTTATACTAATAATTATGGAAGAGCGTACGAACGACAGAGTGTTTTTTCCTTCGTCTGTGCCACGAAGTAGACTAGTAAGTGAGTAATAGTCAAAATAAAACAAAATAAAGCAATGGGATTAGTGTGTACTACTATGCATTACGTTGACTGTTCTTTCACAGACGATGGAAAATCACTCTTATGTTTTGCCTGTTTTGCCTGTGGTAATACAAATAACAGTTATATTTCATTGTATTGTCAATACATTGTATATATTTTGTGTAATTTGAATACAAAAACAATTATTTAAAAAATTAAGAAAAAATAAAATAGCATAACAGTAAAAGGTACAAAACTGTCAATGGAATCAATAACAACAAAAAATAGTATCATATACAATAGCAACAACATAAACAGGTACTTAAAACAAAGAAACAGCGGAAATATTACAGCAAAAATCGCTGTCATTAACTGGTTCACCCAAACAGATATTAACACTAAAAGAAATGTCACGTGACACAACATAAATTCGCTCTAAATGCTTGATACTAGCATCAATTTTGAAAATTTCTATTCCATATTCACTGTTATTCATTTAAAAATTGAAATTTCAACTGCTGAAAACAACTAAACAAAGAATCACATGTTACTTGTTGTGGTGTTAATCTCTACTTTAGTTGGACAACGTTAATGACATTGAGTGTATGTTCATGCGGTGAATTTAAAGTGGTTCCTACCTTAAGCATAAATGTCTAGATCCTGTGAATTGCCATCATCATAACTTTCTTGTTCACTGTATTCTTGAGGAATAAACGATCTCTTCATGGATTGACCTTCCATGCCTCCCCCCATCTGGCTTCCACCTCCCATTCCTGCAAGCCCTTGCATTCCTCCGCCGAGAGATGCTGCACCTCCTAGGTCTGACATACCAGCCTGGCCTCCACCCATTGATCCAAGGTTCATCCCACTATTATCGGTAAAGGAGCTGGTTCCACCCATTTCTTGACCCCCTAGATTACCTCCAGTAAGTCCTGCTAGACCTTCATTTCCACCCCCGCCGTTCTCATTGAATGATGATGGACTGTAGTTATCGCCACCGAAACCTTTGGGAGACATCTCACCTTGATCAAGTGCGTTTGAGCTCCCCAATCCTTGGAGGTCGTTGAAGCCCATGTTAGATTCGCTAGCACCACCATGAGCTTGGCTGGGGTGGACGAAGATTACAGAGTCACCGTTAGGTCCAGAGTTAGCGTTGGAGAACATTTGACGCTTGACTTTATTCTCACCAGCACCAGCGATCAGTGATCTGAGTGAAAGTCTGTTGTCCTCGCTGGGTGTCTCAGTGCTTTCTTGCTGGTATACATGAATAGGTTGGTATTCGTGTCTTGCGATGTAACCTCTCTTCCATTGTCCGTATGGGTGGACGATATGAGGCTGATGGATGACGATTGGTGGTCGATGGTAGATAGTTGGTGGTGATGTCACATGTACAGCTGGGAAGTGGTTACCAGCGTTGACTATAGGTACTGGAGGTCCAAGGTGCACAGCTGGGACATGAGGTCTTACATGAATAGCAGGGACATGTGAAGGGACGTTAATCACTGGAACATGTGGTCCAATATGAACCGCTGGTACATGAGGTCCAATATGTACTGGTGGGTAATGAGGTCCAACATGAATAGGAGGTGTGTGAGGACCAACGTTAACTGTATGAGGGAATGGATGCCAGCCATACCACTGTCTCTTAACTCTTCCTCCGAGCTGAATATCACGCCTGGAACGAACGTATGGCTTCCTGGAATCTTCCTCTGGAATGCCGGACCTACCATAGAAACCACCGCCATAGCCGCCATAGCCAGGATAGGCAAAGTGAGGCTGATGAAAAACGACAGGTGGTTGGTGATATACAGTGGATGGAGATACCACATGGACAGGAGGTCCAGTTAAGGCATGCACAGCAGAAAGAGGTGGTGTCATGTGTACGAAAGGTGCATGAGGACGAACGTGAAGAAGGGGAGCATTGGTTCCAAAATGGAGACTTGGGACCCTTGGGCTAAGATGAACAGCGGGTACATGCGGGCCAATATGAACTGGGGGCGCATTAGGCCCAATATTTACCGGAGGACTGTGAGGTCCTAATACAGCCGTGTGTTCAAATGGATGAAATCCTTGTAGATGTGGATAAGCGATGACTTGGAGTTTTGATGGCCTGGCTTGTACTTTAACTCCTTCGGTGTCCGCGTTAACGACGAGTTCTGGCGGCCTTTCGTGGACTGTGTATCCATCGGCGTCTCGACGAATAACGCCGGCGTTTGATAGA
Organism: Metridium senile; assembly: GCA_949775045.1. Lineage (NCBI taxonomy): Eukaryota > Metazoa > Cnidaria > Anthozoa > Actiniaria > Metridiidae > Metridium > Metridium senile. The sequence goes on along the minus strand of OX459110.1, from coordinate 8,644,850 downwards.
CAAAACAATGCTACAAAACAGCCCAAACAATTAAGGGCCTTCATTGTTATAAAAATAAACAATATATCCCCTCTTGTTTAAGAACCCACAACAAGGAACTACCTAGACGCGATTCTCTGAAGAGATCGTTTGGTGTGCGAAACGCCAACTCGATGACCTCACACTGTTGGTATCTATATATGATTTAATGTTTTATCACTTGAAAAAACGTGGATCTTGTTTGTCTATCGAATGAAGCGGTTACTGACCTATAAGACGAAACAATAAGAACACCGGTTAACATCGATTGAAAGTTACGGGTGCGACCACTCAACCATATCTATTCGCTTGACTTGATTTAGTTGGGTCACTAGATCAAAGTAGATCACTGTAGATCAATATTGCAAAGGTTTGAATTTAAACAGGTTCCGATCGATTGATAGCGAAGCGTTGATAAGGTATACAATACCATGAAATATATTATTTCAGGAAAAGTGAAAAGTGAAAAATTGAATGAAAAAAAATGCGAAACCATTTCTAATGACCAAATTTGATTTTTTGAATGGACAGGTTTTTTTTACCTTTGTATAGATTGCTCTTCATTCATGTATTTCATGGATAGGTCGGTCTTTTTTTCTTTTAAATTGTTAGTTTTTTTCATCTATTTTGATATTCAAATAAACTCACACAATCTATTTTTGCTAGATGCAGTGAATAGTCTATACAGGTCTTTTAGAGAATGTATATAGTATATGAGGCTATTTTGTCTTCGTGTAAAATCAATATCTCGTTTAACACAATTGATCGAGATTAGGTTAAACAAAACAAGACATTAACACTTGCTTACCAATTAATTCCAACCTAAACTAAAGCTCTTATTTATATATAAAAAATCACTCGCTTACTATCAAAACTAAAAAAAAAATATTTTCAAAAGAAATCGCTAAAATTGTCATCTATAGGTTGGGTAATTTTCTATGAAAATGTGGGTTAAGTCTAAAGAAGCTTTTGTTTGCTTTTTCACCTGTTGCCCAGGTCACCACGATTTTTACTTCTTAAAGTTTGTCGATTTACAGGTGTCGACGTTGCTTAGCAACCCAACCCATGACATCAGAGTTGTCACGTGGTTTATGCGTCAGTTCTTTAGGGTCACGATGTCAGTTCTACCAGTATTTGTTGACACTGGCTTGTGGATGTATTACTAAATAGACTCTGCTCATGCAAAGGAAATCGGCCGCCATAAAGGCTTCTATCGTTCCGGTTAACAATGGTGCCGCCATCTTGAAAAGTGAGCTCCGAGTTGCTCAGTATATATTGCTATGTTGTGGCCTTTAAAAACTTTGTAAGGTTATAAGTGAGCCGGTCTGTTATAATACGTTATAATATTAGAATGGCACCTTGAAAATGTCCACAGTGTGGTGGCTCAGTGCTAACATTTTAAGATGGCGGCGCTATTGTTAAGGGGAACAGTAGAATTCAATTCAATTCAATTCAATTCATCTTTATTTACTACATATATTTTACAATTTTTTTTAACAATATTTAATTGAAACAGATTCAATAGTAGTAGCTAACTGTAATAGCCAGAGGCTAGAATTGACAGTTAGCTTGATATATTATTGAAAATGATTTAATTACGGAGAGCGCGGGATGAAGACCGCGCCATATTCCTCTCACAGCCGGAAGAATAGCATAGAAGCCTGCACTGATAAACACTTCGGTTTCGAGTTCTCCATTGAGCAGCCTCGATATCTTTTGTTAGACTCTTCTAAAATTATAGCACTTTTGGCAAGGTATTTTCTTTTCGAGAATCTATACAATATGACAAGTTTTGTCTCACATTTTGACCAATTTGCCTAAATTATAATTGGATCATGAACCTAGGGGCAGGCTTCAAACTTGCAATAGTAGTTCATTACTATTTATTTACTTATTTATTCATTTATCTATGGGGGGGGAGGGGGGGGGGGGGGGGGGAGGAGTAGCTATTGTAATTCAAATCAAGTAAATTTGCAAATTTGAATAACAATGACTACCTCCCAAAAACAGAAGGCATTATGGTTATTTGAAAAAATTAAGAGAATAACAATTTAATTTGCAAAAATATATATTAGATATATAGTTAAAAATATATTAATAATAAAAGCATATCATTTTACATTGTTAATAAGAATCTAATTATGTAAAGAAGAGAAAAAAAACCCTAAAAATATCTATTGAGATAAGTGGCCTTCAAGGTATTTCTTAAACTTGTTTACAGAGTCAGCACAAAAAAACAAATTGTGGAAGTTCATTTTATTTCATTAAAAAGAGAAATAAGCTTTGATTTCCAATGCATTCGACTAATGGAAATTTTGCAGCATTTTGCATGGGCTATATAATCATCGAAAACCGTCATTTTCGGCCATTTTTCAGCATTTTGTACTGGCTATAACCCATCAAAATCATCAATCGGCTTTTCGACTGTTTTTGAACATTTTGTATTGGCTTTAACCCATCATAAAAATCGTCTTTTTCTCGCCACTTTTTATTAATTTTCATCATTTTGTCTTTTCGGCCATTTTCCAGTATTTTACATGAGCTATAACACATTTGTCAATTTTCAAGCATTTTAAAATCTTAGACTGAAAGCATTACGTTGTAGCACACCCAAAATGTTAAAAAATGGTTGAATGTGACGACAAAGGCGACTTATCTCATGGGTTATAGCTTCTGGAAAATGAGCCCAAGTGGATCAACATGCCCAAAAATACGATTTTAATTTAATTTAGCGTGGTTTGGGGTTTGAATGAAAGAAAAGAAAAAGAAGAAAAAGGAAGACAAAGAAGAGGAAGAAGAAGAAGATAAAGAAGAAGAAGTAGGAGGAGAAGAAGGAGAAGAGGAAGAGGAAGAAGAAGAAGATAAAGAAGAAGATAAAGAAGAAGATAAAGAAGAAGATAAAGAAGAAGATAAAGAAGAAGATAAAGAAGAAGATAAAGAAGAAGATAAAGAAGAAGAAGTAGGAGGAGAAGAAGGAGACGAGGAAGAAGAAGAAGATAAAGAAGAAGAAGTGTCAGGAGAAGAAGGAGAAGAGGAAGAAGAAGAGGAAGAAGAAGAAGAAGATAAAGAAGAAGAAGTAGGAGGAGAAGAAGGACAAGAAGAAAAACAAGAAGAAGTAGAAGAAGAAGAAGAGAAAGAAGAAAGGAAGAAGAAGATAAAGAAGGAAAAGAAGAAGAAAAAGAAGAAGGAAAAGAAGAAGACAAATAATAATAATAAGACAAAGAAAACAAAGAAGTAAAAGAGGAAGAAAAAGAAAACGAAGAAGTAGAAGAGCAACAACACCACCAACACCACCAACAACAACAACAATAAGATCACCAACAACCACACAAAGAAACAAAGAAATAACACAAGCCAAATAAAAGTAAAGTATTTATTTCAAACACTTGTTTTTAATGATTGTTCATTATTCTTAATAGAAAATCTCTGGGCGCTCTTCATAGTGAATATCAACAACACAATACTATGAACGCTAATCTCATGATATTATGATTACGTCATTTCATTAGCGGTCAATTACTACAATTGGAAACCTCTACGTCACGACCGCTCGTCACTCGACTACTCAAAAATACTTGTCATAATTCACTCTTACAACATTTTTAAAAAGGTCGACACACCCGAAAGCAAGAATCAAAAAATAACAAGAACCCAATATTACAATGTCTATTGCTCTCGTTTGTTATTCAGATTTTGTCAAATTAATGTTTACACCTATTTTAAAAAGGTTGTCATAGGTGATAGGAAATAGGTCATTCCAAGATCCAAGAATATCTGGGATAACGTTATTCTGTCTTTTTTATACTCGTCAAGAATACGGGGGTTAGTGTTGAGATATTCCGTGTAGTTGATAGCCCAAGAAACCGTTTTATAGGCCTCAATTATTCGTGTATGTTTATTTCATTTCGCCTATTCGCTTTCGCGATGACAACCGTCTTTGAAATAGGTGTATATAGTAACCATGGGTTGCTGTTGTGTCATTACTGGACTTCGTGATAATACAATTGTTGAATTGGCCCTTGTTACTGGTCGATTATTGCTTTCGGTTGTGACAACCTTTATTGAAAGAGTTGTACATAAAGAATTATACTGAGTAGAATTGCTATTGTAGTCTTCACTTTTAAGTCGTTCTCTTATAATAATTAATATGTCTTATAGTACAATTCGCGACGCAAGGCATTGTGGGATATATTGGGTAGTCCATTGCTATAATGCAATATATAAGTATCTCAATTGAAACTTTCGATCTGTATACTCTATATAAGAATGAGGTATTTTAGTGTTTACGTAGTATTTGATATATATTACTATACAATACTATACCCGTAGTATCCAACAATGCTTTGCACGCCCTACCTTATAAAGGTTAAGTCCTATAGTGTTCATTACAGAACAATTCGCCCAGTAACTAGTTATTAATGCAATTTCTATTTTCCTAGAATCACATATAGTTCATGCCATAAATGTCTCTATTAAACACGAATACTTTTTAGAAAATCAAACTTCATTATTTATCATCCACGTGACAGTCTGGCATTCTCCAACTTTTTGATGATTTACCGCTGGATCGTTGTATTGCAGGCAACGTTAGGGGTTTAACCCTGATTGGCTGCTACTGCGTGCCTTATATGGTAACGACACTTGTCTAAGTACATTTACGTTGTGTTCGCAGCGCAGTCTTGATTAAGTAAAAAACTCTATTTCTGAAATGAAAAAAGAAAAAAACATGTTAAGGTTGAATTAATTTTTAGGGGTTTCATTAACCTGTGAAACATACTTAGTGCTAAACATGTCGTGCTAAATGGGCTCATTATAAGTGTTTCACAGGTTTAAGAAAGCCACTAGTTTGATATGAATTTGTGCTTTGCTATCACTGTGCAGTATTACTGGCAACATAATAAAGAATCCTTCATATCCCTTTCCTTTGAATCTAGTAGTAACCAATTGTATAGCCAATACCATATTCATATATTTATATATCATAAAGTTTTGATCTTGAGAAAAAGTCCACTTTCTATTTTCTATCACGTTTTAAAGATTAATTTACTAAGCATGCAGGTTGCGATTGAATAAAGTTTCCACGAAATACAACTGGTTAAGTATCTTTAATTTAAATGGAAACTAGCGAGTAAACTAGTATAGGCTGCGTCGGTCTTTGATATAAACGATAGGTAATATAATGAATTAGTAGTGCTGTTAAAACATGCAATGATGAGTACATGATCATGCAATGTTCAGTTCCTTGAAAAGATCCTACTCAACTAAATCCACTAATTCATACACATATTGAGACAAACAAATATCAGTTATAATCCACCTTTTATCAAAACAGTATTTTTGTTATAGAAAAATAGTTAAGATTTTCATTGGACGTTTTGCTCGCTATGTTTTGATTGGTGAATTCCAAAAATTATTTCGTGTCAATGCTGTTGATTGTCAAATAAGTTTAGAAGAACGTTGTCACTCTTCCAGCTCTGCAGTCATTGATACTAGAATGTAATGACAAGTTCCCCGGTCATTTTCATCAAGTCATAAGTCAAGTCTGTCACAGTATTTCGAATGTCATCGGTGAAATACGACCAATAATCCACCTGTTATCCATACAGTATCGTCTGTTATCCACCTCAATAGTCATTGTGTAACACCACTGTTATTCTGTTAAGCAACTCACCTCCAATGTTTGTTCGCTACGTTTTTTAAGCTTTCTTTGCAGTTTTCTTTGAATTCTGAATTCTGGATCTTGAAGTCTCTACATTGACATTCACAGACGGTCGATCATCATCGCTATTGCCTTCACTTGGAAAGCCCATGCCTTCTGGGGAGAACATTGGGGGATACATAAAAGGATAGGAAGGAAATTGAGGAGGCATCTGAAATGGCATCTGAGGAGGCATCTGAGGAGGCATCATGGGAGGCATCATGGGCGGCATCATGGGATACATTGGGGGTAGCTGTCCCATTCCAGCGAACTGTGGCCCATTCCAGGGAAATTGGGCTCCTTCAAGGGGAGGCCGTGGAATCGGCGCAAATGATCTCTGGTCGCCTACGACAGGGGGAGCTTGCGTCATAGGCTGTTGTTGAAATGGTGGAGCGTCGTTCATCTGTTGTTCTGCTAACGTGTTCGGAAGGCCAGCGTTCTGTAAATACTGAAGAACATTTTGGTTCGGGTTTGGCTCGCCTTGTCTGATAAAGGGCGTCTGTGGTCGTTGCATCATCTGTGCATTATTCGCTGATTGGTCATCTTGGATTACAGCCGGATTCATCATGTTACGCCCAAATGCATTTTGAGGTGTATTTTGTGGCATGCCTACAAAATCATTAGGGCGTGGTCGACCCCCTCCTAGATTATTCTCCACCGGATTGTTACCCCCAAAGATTTCAATAGGTTTTTGATTGTTGTCGTTGTTATTGTTCGTGAATACAATGGGAGGTTTTGGTCGTTTGAGTATGTTCTGGAGTAGTTTTGGACCTCCACGGCGTTGAAGTATGCTGCTGAGTAGGTTTGCTAATTGTCGTTTTCCCCTCGGAAGTGATCTAGGACTCTCTACACTTATATGTTTTGCTACAGACCGCCGCGATAAGTCAACCTAGAACAACAAACGTCCCAGGGTCAATCCAACTCTAGCACCATCAAGACATTATAGCATGTATGATTTGTACTCGCCCATGCATTGGTTATATGTTATATTATACATTAGTGTTACTCAAGAAACATTTACGAGTAAAATATTACTCAAAAAGTAGTAAATTAATACTCTACAAACATGCTTGTGCTAGCAATGATCTTAATTCATCTATTCCTTGTTAATGTTGAGTATTCTAAGAAGGGCGAAGTGAATTTTACGCCTAAGTTGTGCTCAAACGACTCGGAGTATTTAATCAAGCTACGTACAAAAACTCAAGCAAAATTTACGAGTAAAAGATTACTCAAAATATTTAAAAGTAGTAAATTAATGCTCTACAAACATGCTTGTGCTTACAATGATCTTAATTTATCTATTTCTTATTAATGTTGAGTATTTTAGGAAGTGCGAAGGGAATTTTACGCTTAAGTTATGCTCAAAGGAATCAGAGTATTTAGTCAAGTTAAAAACTTTTAGTGTTTAATCATAAGTTCGCTAAGCCTAAACAGGGGTGACCTAGAGATAGACAGAAATATATTTCTGATATTTTGTAAACACTACCCATGAAGGTTTGCAGCTTATATTTAACCAAGAATTTAGTAAAATTTCGTTGTTGCAATAGTCCCCTTCGCAGTTCCCTGCGCCATCTTAAAAGGTAGCCGTGCCTTTTCATCGAAGCGAGACGGACGTTGAGCTTGCAATGACATATACCTTTTAACACCTTACGGGACAATCATTCACGCGTCTCTATCCTTGCAAGCTCAACGTGATATAGACCTTTTAACACCTTACGGGACAATCATTCACGCGTCTCTATCCTTGCAAGCTCAACGTTATATAGACCTTTTAACACCTTACGGGACAATCATTCACGCGTCTCTATCCTTGCAAGCTCAACGTTCGTTTAGCTTCAATGCAAAGGCCCGGTGACCTTTCAAGTTGGCGTTAGAAACTGTGAAGGCGACTATTCATATTTGATAACGAAAACCATTAAAAACCATTAAAAACCATTAAAAACATAATTTGAATGGACTCTTTTACATCCAGTTTTACTAGTTTGTGACATCATGGATATAATTAATAATGATGAAATTCAATACGACTTACCTCAGGTGTGTTTTTCGCTTGAGCCTTCTTTCCACTCAAGATGTTGTACAGCTGTCTTTTATTTCGACCAATGTCAGAACGGCTAGTCTGTACATTAATGTTCACTCTAGGTTGAAAAGGACTGGGCACTGCATACGGCTGTGGTAACGCGGGTTGTACCATTGCTAGAGGCTGAGCAACACCAACAATCTGTCTCTTTACTTTACTTGAAGCATTTGTATCAGGTACGTTTGATCTTTCGCTGCCTACAGCATTCATACTGGAAAGACTATCTGGAGATGCTAACAAGGGTACTGTACCAAATAACTGCCTTTTTGTGAGTATCTTGCTTTCTTCTTTCTTTGGTTGGTTTGAGGCTGACTTCTTGGCAACTTGGACGTTGACGTTAACTTGTGGCTGATGAGAAAACAATGGGTTTGGCTCTTGTACTAGAGGTTGCTGTTCTGCAATACCAGCCTGTTGGAAGACTGGAGATACACCTTGAACTACATGTTGAGGTAACGGTAGTTGAGGTTCATTTTGAATGAAATGTTGACCATAAGGCAGTTTAACATGTTGTGGCAGCATTTGATCTTGATTTTCTTGAGAACCTGGATATACATGCTGTACTTCTTCATCATTGTGAGTTCCGAGAAGGCCCTGCTCACCGTCGAAAGGAGACACGAATTGTCGCTTTACGCTTTCGCTGGCTGTTTTGTTTGAAGTACCTTTGCTTGGTTGTTCAGCATTTCGCTTATGAACGGTTTTCAAGTCTTTGGCGGAATTTGAAGTTTCTGTGTTAATGTTGAACTTTTTGTTTTGCGTTTTGTTGCTGGAGCTGTTTGATTTATCGTCAGAAAACTCAAGACCATGCGGCAGTTCATTCATGCCGTATATTTGCCTCTTGACTTTGGTGGAGGCTTTCTCTTTGTCACTGTCTTTATTTAATGTGACGTTGGATTTTCTGGCAACGTTGACTTGGACGTGTACTTGAGGTCGTCTTGGTAGAGGCAGTGAAGCAAAAGGAGCGAGTATTGGTTGAACAGTTTGTAAAGGCTGTACTGGTAGATTAAGGTACTGTCTTTTGCTTGCTGTTTGTTTATCCTTCGATTTGCCTGGAATAGCATGCTTCCGCTGGAGTTCGTTGATGACCATGTCATTTACGTTATGGGAACTGGTCACTTTACTATCGGCACTACCAACAAACGTAGGGATCTGGATACCATCTTGTAAAAACCGTTGTGGTAACACTTGGAGAGCAGGTACGCGTTGAAATAGTGAAATTTGGTTTCTCCTGTTAGATTTACTATGTTGTTTTCCTGGAAGAGCTTTTTTGACAGCTTTTTCACCCTTGTTCTTCTTCTTCGATTTAGTACCGGGAAGGGTTGATTTGACAAGGTTAACATTAACATTGACCGATGGTCGATGTTCTGGTGCATCAAAAGGCATCATTGGTATCATGGGTGACTGGAGTGGCAATGGTTGCTGTGGGACCATGGGGAATGGTGCAAATGGTCTTATCATGGGAGGTGGCATAGCCATAGGCTGTATAGGAAAGAATGGTGCTCGAAGAGGATGTATAAAGGGAGCACCAGGGGCTAGCATAGGTGGTGATTGTCCAGAAAGCTGTAGCATTTCATTATTAGGCACTGCCATTCTGTTTTCTGCTTGAAGCTGTTGGAATCGAGCAAAGTTAGGATTCTGTGGTTCAGAATTTAATAGTTCGTTAGGTACCTCAGCGGGCATTTGTGGTTGGTCTTGCTGTTGTTGAGCCATTTCCTGGAAGTTTGCGTTATTTGCTATCATTTTCTGCTCCTCGCCATTGTTCCCACCATAGAACGGTTGCTGTTGAGGTCTTTGTAATTGAGGTTCAGCTGTAGCTCCATTTAATCCACCAGGGCCTATTTCATTCAAGCTTTCAGCACCTGTATTCATCTGTTCTCCATTGCCAAACTGCAAAGGTCCTTCGTTATTTTGGTTCATTCTCATGAAATTCTCATCATTTCCTCGTTGTGGCATGAATTCATCTCTCTTGCTATTTGGCTCCTTTTTGTCGACTTTGTGCACCTTACGAGACTTCTCTTTAAGTGACCTCTTTGATCTCGTTGAAGTATTACTGCGTTTGTAGGGAGCCAGATTTTTCAAGACTCCGGGAAAATGATACTGTCCAGTGGTCAGAGGAGAGACTGGGAGATAATTCCAAACCTGACGTCTACTACGTATGACGATGTCACGTGGTTTGGATCCTGGTATGTCCGACTTGGATGTGTGTACATCAACGCTGACTTTCGGCCGTCGATGATGGAACAGCCCTCCTGTGTAAAGTTCATACATGAAGGTTAAATAGTTATTAAGCTGTGTTCGTAAATTATCGGAATCGTCTCCTGGATGAGGGATTTCTGGACTGTGACGAAACAAGTTAGGGTTCCAGTATGGGTTAAAATATCTTGAATACATCATGTATGGTGAATAACGATGAGCGTTCATGGCCATTAGGTACGGGTTCATAAGCTGTGAAAATATTTGTCTCTTATTTCTCTCACCTGTTGCTCTTTTCTTTCTTAAATGTTCTGGAATCTTTGATCGTCTTGCTGATTGTACATTTATATTTACACGTGGTCGTTTTGGCGCTAAGTTCATATATGGATAAGGCATCATAGCTGGGCGATAGCCTTGAAAGCCAAAATACTGTGGCGGCATCTGTGGCGGCATTTGCATTGAGTTTGGTTGGGGATGAACGGCAAGTGGAACGTTAGGATTAGGTGGAGTCATCATTAAGTTGGGCATAGGGCTAACTAACTGTGGCGGTAAAAAAGGAAGAATCTGCCGTTTGCTACGATGTGTTGTCTTGCCTGGTTTAGCAATCTTTGATCTTTGTGTTTCTACATGAACGTGAACCTCAGGTCGTCTGTATGGTTGACCCAGGAAAGGATTCTGTGGTGCGTAATAGGGTAGCCTTGGGTATAAACCGTGTGGAAATTGAAGTGCTGGTGCCAATGGCTGTACTTGCTGAGCTTGTGCTAACTGACCGAACTGTCTCAAAGCGTTTGCACCAAAATTCTGCAGTGTTTGCTCATCTGGTTGATCAAGTTGTCTCTTTCTTCGTTTTGGTTCGACACTTCTCTTTGAATCACGACTTTCTTGTTCAGAGTCTTGTGGACGTGGAATAGTGGACATCTTTTGTAGCCGTTCAATAATTGGTCCTTTTGGACGGAATATGCTTAAAGGCGTATCAGAAAGATATAAAGAGTGTGAACCAAGGACTTGTCTTCGTCTCCTTGTTTTCGCCTCATCCTGATGGTTTTCTTGACCACTTTCTTGCCCGCTTTCAGATGAACCTTCACTAGATCCCTCACTGTCATCACTTTCAGATTTTTTGGCATGTTCAATGTCTGATCGATAGTGGTTACCATGGTAATGGCCGTGATAATCATGACCGTAGCCATGGTATCCATGATGGTATCCATGATGGAAGCCTCCATGTGAACCTTCATGGAATTCTCCATGGTAGCCATGGTCTTCGTACCCCATACCTCCGTCATACTGCTCAACGTTTGATGGTATACCGACAAAGTTAGTTTGGTGAGAAACCGTAGACCCTCGGGGCTCGTACATGGCGCCATGATGGACTACAAAAGTATCGTGAGAGTGAATTATTGGTTGATGTACAGCTGGTGGGGGTTGATGGAATACAATAGGAGGCTGATGATAGACAACTGCAGGTCTATGTACTACCACAGGTGGTTGATGGTATATAATAGGTGGTCTGTGAAGTACAATAGGTGCCCGATGTACTACGATGTCTGGTCGGTGATACACTTCTGGTGGAGGGTGGTAAATTATGGGAGGACGACTGACAACGATATCATTCTTTTTCTCTGCTCTGACAGTCTTCTCTTCTTCAGCGTGAAGAATAACTCCCTTTTTGCTTTTTTTGTCTTGTGTAGTCTTCTTGTGACCTTTATTTGATTTACTTTTCTCTACTTTAGATTTACCAAAGCCGCCTACTACTTGTCCATAACCGAAACCACCAGCAAGAAGAGGAGGTGCTCCTAAATAAGCACCTTGTTCGACATGGCTGCAATAGGGTTCATAGCAAGTATGAGGTACGTAGGCATCATGTGAGTAAATCACAGGTTGATGGACTATTGGTGGTGGCTGGTGCACAACTACAGGAGGTTGGTGGTAGACTATAGCAGGCTTGTGAACAACGACTGGAGCTTGATGCATAATAATATCTGGTCTGTGAATAACCACAACAGGACGATGGACTACTACATCAGGGCGGTGATAGATCTCTGTAGGAGGGTGAAACACAATGGGAGGCCTATTATAAACAATTTGCTTCTTGTGTCCTTTATGGTGTTTATTCTTGGATTTTTGTCGTTTTGTTTTTTGAAGACTTCGTCTGTGGCGATGGTGATTGTGGCTCTTCTTCTTTGACTTGTGTTTATGAGGTCCTGCAACTTCAGATTTTGCAAACGCGTGTCCTTGTACTGGCCCAGCAGGTGTTGAGACAGGTCCATGGAAATTGTAAGGGGCTGGGCCTTGGAATCCATTGTAGAAAGGCATTGGTCCCCTAGGCATGAAACCAGCACCACCATTTCCCCATGGGCCATACGGTTGCGATAGCGGGGCGTGGCCACCTAAGCCATACCCATAGCCCCACCCACCTCCAAAGAAGTGAGGTGCTCCAACATAGTTATATCCGTGATGGATGCTAGATCCAACAGGTTCAAAGAACTGATGCCCAATATAGGTGTCATGAGCGTGGACGATATTCTGATGAATCATCGGTGGAGGTTGATGGAACACCACAGGGGGAGGACGATAGACGATCGGGGGACGATGTACAACAACAGAAGATTGGTGATACACTACAGATGGTTGATGGTAAACAAGGTCAGGTCTGTGGACGACGATAGCTGGTCTGTCGTAGATCTCTGGAGGAGGGTGATAGATCATTGAAGGACGATGAATAAGTACTGTGTTTTTCTTTTCACCTTTGGCTGTTTTCTTTGTGTTAACTTTCTTTGATCTTTTCACTGATCTCTTTTTAAGGAATTTTCCATACTTCGTATAAACGGCGTCCTCATGAATGTCTCTCTTTGACTTGTGGTGCTTTTCTTTCTTTGCTTTTTTCTCTACCTTTGATTTACCGAAGGCGTTGCCATGACCATACCCCCAACCCCACCCACCACCGAAGTAGTGTGGTGCGCCAACGTAGGTTCCGGCATGTTCCATGTGTGAATGATGAGGCTCAAAGAAATGGTGTGGTACGTACATTTCATGTGAGTGTAGTATGGGTTGGTGTACCATTGGAGATGGTTGATGGAATACTATAGGCGGCTGATGATAGACTACTGCTGGTCTATGAAGTAGAACCGCCGGTTGATGGAAGACTACTGATGGTCTGTGGATTACAATATCTGGTCTGTGCAGTACAACATCGGGGCGATGGTAGATCTCTGGAGGAGGGTGATAAATGACAGGTGGGCGATGCATCACAACAGTGTTCTTTTTATGTCCATCAACAACCTTTGAAGCTTTTTTGCTTTTTGGATGTCTCTTTAAGCTTCGCTTTGACTTACTCTTTGGTTGAGTTTTGTTGGTCTTCACCTCTTCATCATCATCTTCTTCTTCATCTTCATCATTATTCTCCTCATCTTCTTCCTCTTCTTTATCATCTTCTTTCTTGTCTGATTTCTTGGAATCTTTTTTATTGCTACCTTCTACCTTTGATTTACCAAAGGCGTGGCCACCACCATGAAGACCGTACCCATAGCCCCATCCCCCATGGAAGAAGTGAGGGGCTCCAACATAGGTACCAGCATGCATTAAATGGGAGTGATGAGGCTCAAAGTAGTGATGAGCAAGGTAGGTCTCATGCGAGTGCATAATTGGTTGGTGTGTCATTGGAGGTGGCTGGTGGAACACAAGAGGAGGTTGGTGGTAGACAACAGGGGGTCGATGCACGACCACAGCAGGTTGGTGGAACACAACAGAAGGTCTATGAATGACAATGTCTGGTCTGTGAAGAATGACATCTGGTCGATGATAAATCTCTGGAGGGGGATGATATACTACAGGAGGGCGTCTCATGACAACAAGATTCTTTTTGTGTCCTTTACTAGCTTTAGTCTTGGACTTCTTGGCGTGCTTTTTATGTTTAGCATTTCTCTTTGAGCGGTTCTTGCCTTTGGTTGATTTCTTTGTTGTCTTGGTAACGACTGACTTACCAAAGGCAGGACCTTCTCCTCCATAACCGTAGCCAAATCCGCCACCGTAGAAGTGTGGTGCACCTACATAGGTCCCGACATGAGATACCACGGAGCTGTGAGGCTCATAATAAGGATGATTAATGTATGTATCGTGTGAGTGTACAACAGGTTGGTGGACCATTGGTGGAGGCTGATGGAACACAACAGGTGGCTGGTTATAAACAATAGGTGGCCTGTGAACCACAACAGATGGCTGATGATACACTACTGAAGGCTGATGAACAACAAGGTCTGGTCTGTGTACAACAATATCAGGACGGTCATAGATCTCTGGGGGTGGATGATAGATCATTGGAGGACGGTGAGCGATAACTAAGTTCTTCTTATCTCCCTTCTTTGCGCTTTTACTTTTTTTGGGAGTATTTTCAGCACTACGTTTCGTTTCCTTCTTGTCTTTTCCCGTTGCTTTTGGTACTTTAGACTTTGCAAAAGCTGGTGCCCAGGATCCTCCAGAGTGGTATCCAAATCCCCATCCACCGGGAAAGTGATGTGGTGCTCCGACATAAGTACCTGCATGTGCTATATGAGATGCAATGGGTTCATGGTAGAGATGAGCTTGGTAGTAATCGTGTGCGTGGAGAACTGGCTGTGTATTCATTGGAGGTGGCTGGTGGAAAACGACAGGTGGCTGCTGGTACACAATAGGAGGTCGATGGATTACTACAGAAGGTTGATGATACACTATAGATGGACGGTGTATAACTAAATCAGGTCGATGCACGATGACACTTGGCCTGTCGTATATTTCTGGAGGTGGATGATAAACTAAAGGAGGTCGCATAATTAGCACTTGGTTCTTCTTACTTCCCTTCACAGTTTTCTTTTTGCCTTTTGTCGATCTTTTGGTACGATGCTTTGCTTCTTTCTTACTCTTTGTCTTTAGAATCTTTGACTTGCCAAATGCTGGCCCTGCTGCGTACGGCATTGGAGGATAGAAGTGTGGTGCTCCTACATACGTCCCTGCATGTTCAATATGTGACGCATGAGGCTCGTAAAAACTATGTGGTATATAGGTATCATGAGAATGAGCAATTGGCTGGTGAACCATTGGAGGTGGCTGGTGGAAGACGACTGGAGGCTCTTGGTAAACTATAGGTGGTCGATGAACAACTACTGAAGGTTGATGATAGACAATAGACGGTCGATGGAACACTAAATCAGGCCTATGGACGACTACATCAGGACGATCGTATATCTCTGGAGGTGGGTGGTAAACCATAGGAGGACGATGAACTACGATGAAGTTTTTACGTTCTCCCTTCTTTTGCTTGCTATTCTCTTTGACTATTCCTTTCTTCTCCTTTGTACTTCTCTTTGTTATTTTCTTGAAAGAAGCATCAGATTTCGTACTTGCATTCTTAGATTTTTTGTTTCCTTTCTTGCCCTTTTTGGATTTCTTCTCTATCGACGATCGACCATATCCTGGACTAAATGCGGGCCCATCTGTAGGTCCGGATAGGCCAAAGCCTGGACTATATGGACCAAAACCTGGCACAGCAGGTCCAAATGCAGGTCCGTAGGGAGCAAACCCTGGTCCGACCGGTGGACTTTCAATTGGTCCAAAACCTGGTCCGACCGGTGGACTTTCAATTGGTCCAAAACCTGGTCCGTTAGGGGGACTTTCAAATGGTCCAAAACCTGGTCCGTTAGGGGGACTTTCAATTGGTCCAAAACCTGGTCCGTAAGGGGGACTTTCAATTGGTCCAAAACCTGGTCCGTTAGGGGGA
The DNA here is from genome assembly GCA_949775045.1 of Metridium senile. Lineage (NCBI taxonomy): Eukaryota > Metazoa > Cnidaria > Anthozoa > Actiniaria > Metridiidae > Metridium > Metridium senile. The sequence goes on along the minus strand of OX459110.1, from coordinate 8,629,115 downwards.
CTTTCAATTGGTCCAAAACCTGGTCCGAAGGGCTGACTTCCAAACCCAGGTCCATGGAAAGGTGCTTCTGGTCCATCTGGTGCTACTGGGCCATGTTCGTCTGCTGGTGCTGCACCCCACCCGTAAGGATTTGACCCTGGAAAGAAATGTGGGGCACCTACGTATGACCCTGAATGATGTACTTCGCTTGAAATCGGTTCATAGTACTGATAAGGGTGGTACAAGTCATGCGATGTAGCAATGGGTTGGTGAGTCATTGGTGGCGGCTGATGAAACACTATTGGGGGCTGTCTGTATATTATAGGAGGCCTGTGTATAACTACAGATGACTGATGGTATACTATAGAAGGTTGGTGGACCACAAGGTCTGGTCTGTGTACAACGACATTAGGACGGTCATAGATCTCAGCTGGTGGATGATATATCATTGGAGGTCTGTAAACTAATACGTTGTTTTTACGTGCTCCTTTGGCGTGCTTTTTCTTCTCGGGTTTGCTTCTCTTTGTCGCATTTTCGTCGTCACCTGAACCAGATCCACTTGTGATATCTTCATTATCTTCATCATCTTCTTGCTCCTTCACCTTCTCATCGGCTTGGTTGTCTTCATCATCTGGTCTTTGGACCTTAGTTCTCTTATACCCTGCACCATACCCCGGTACGGGTCCTGCGGGAGAGAAAGACGGAAAACCGTGTCCAAGTCCATGCATGGCTAACGGTCCGGGATAGTTCTCAATTCCACCGTGTGGGATGCCAACATAATGACCTCCCTCGTTGACTACAGAGTTGATATGTTGTGCCACTGAAGCAGGATGGACTACATATTGATCATGAGAGTATAACAATGGTTGATTGACAGCTGGCGGTGGTTGGTGGAATACGATTGGTGGTTGATGGTAGACGACAGCAGGACGATGTACTACAACAGGTGGCTGGTGGTATACGATGGGTGGCCTGTGAATAAGTATAGGTGCACGATGTACAACTATTTCCGGTCTATGATAGACTTCCGGTGGAGGATGGTAAATAATAGGAGGACGGCTTACGATGACATCTTTCTTTTTCTTTTTCTTTTTCTTATCCTTTGAATTCACATCTCGTCTATGTAAATCTGAAATATAGTGTTTTTCTTTATTAGTACGGGTATACCCTTCAGTCTGCTTTAACGGATTTTCCGAGATTTTAAAATCATAAGAGCTTAATCCTTCGGGATCTGAATCAGGCTGTGACGAGAATTTGTAGTTGCCCGTAACGTCTTGGATCCCTTGGCTCTTGATCTTAAGATCTGAAGCAAAACTATCACTGAGGGACTTTATTTCATCTTTCTTATGCGGCTTTGGGACATCACTCTTTCCACACATGCCCCCATGGCAACCACACCCATGACAACCCATATGGATAATATGTGATGGATAATGATGAATGTACTGTGAATGATGGATCATCATATGTGGTCCTTTATGGATGACAATAGGTGGCCGATGAATCATATATGGATGTGGATGAACAACATATGGCATACGATGAATGAGCACAGGTGGACGATGAAACACAAGATCGGGTCTATGAATAATCATTGGATGTCTGTGTATAAGATAAGGTCGACGATGAATGATGATGGGCGGTCGGTGTACAAGTATAGGTGCTCGGTGAATGACTAATGGATGACGATGGACTATGATTGGTGGTCTGTGTACCATGATATTTGGTCTGTGAATCACGTGACTTGGTGGATTATACAGGATTGGTGGACGTTTGATGATGATGATGGTTTTCTTACTACCCTCAGTGTCAATTTTAGTTTCATTGGTAGACCGCTTTTTTATATCAAACCTTTCACCACCCTCAACACTCATTCCCGATTCACTTCCTTTTAAAACAACATTTACGTTCTCACCTAAGTCTGAGTCCCAGGTTTCCTCGATCGCTCGTCGGATGCGTTCTCCCGCGCCGAGTGGCTCCGTTGCCTTGGCGTTGCGTTGTTTATCAGTTTTCTTGATTTCGTCACGCTTGTGTCCTTTACGTAGCGGCAGTACTGATTTAGCAAATGCGCCGTGACCAATACCTTGCATATAGATTTGCTCATGTGGGACACCATGATACTGTTCAACGTGACTGATGTGACTTCCAACTGGAACAACCACGGAATGCGTGACATAGGTGTCGTGCGAGTGCATGATTGGCTGATGTACAACAGGAGGTGGTTGATGGAAGACAATCGATGGCTGATGGTATACGATAGCTGGTCGATGTACTACGACGGGTGGCTGATGATATATGATTGGTGCACGATATAAGACGATTGGAGCCCGATGAACTACGATGTCTGGCCGATGATAAATCTCTGGAGGTGGATGATAAATGATTGGAGGTCTGTGGATTACAACAGAGTTCTTTTTACTTCCCTTCTCAGCTTTCTCTTCTGGTTCTTTCTTCTTCAGGTTTGGAATCTCCGCTTTCTTGGCCGCATCTTCGCTGGAGCTCTTGGATTTACGATGCTTTGGTTTTTCTGGCTCACTTTTAACAACTTCAATATCTAATTCACCTGATGCGCTTGCTATAGCGCTACCTTCATCTTCAAACTCCTCATCATCATAATCACTGCTAGCACTTCCACTACCTTCGTCTAAGTCCTCTTCTTCTTCTTTCTTAGAGTTCTTGATCTTATCACGAGAAGATGCTTGTTCTTCTTTAATTGAGCTGACTGGGACTTTGGATTTCCCGTACGCCAAATAGCGCATATGATGATGGCCGTTGTAGTACACATGTGGGACAGACGTAACTGAACCCAGATGATGTACATGAGAACTTAATAAATTCGCAACAGGGTGTGTCACGTAGGTGTCGTGTGCTCTCATAATTGGTTGATGAACCATTGGATTAGGCTGATGGAAAACAATGTTAGGTTGGTGGTAGACAATAGCAGGGCGGTGAACAATAACCGGGGGTTGATGATATACGATTGGCGCCCGGTGAACTAAGACAGGCGGTCGATGTACTATGATATCCGGTCGATGGAAAATCTCCGGTGGTGGATGGTATATTATCGGAGGGCGTTTAATCACTACGTTGTTTTTCTTCTTCGGTTTCTCTTGTTTCTCTTTCTTCTTTTTAATCGTCTTTTTCTGAGGCGTAATCTTTGAGATCGTGTCACGTACAGAAGCTTTTGCGTTTGTAGGAACCTGCGACTTGTAGTATCCATGGTTACCATGATTACCTACATCCCAGTGATAGTTGTGATAGTTCATATAAGCATGCTTAGGTATACCTATATATGATTCATGGTGTGTAATGTGACTTTGAACAGGTACCGCTACGGAATGCGTGACATATGTATCATGTGACTGCATCATAGGTTGGTGAACGACTGGTGGCGGCTGATGGAAGACTAACGATGGTTGATGGTAGACTATAGCCGGTCTATGCACGACTACTGGAGGCTGATGGTACACTATTGGTGCTCGATGTATCATGATAGGAGCTCTATGAACCACTATATCTGGTCGATGGTAGATCTCAGGAGGAGGGTGGTATATTATAGGAGGTCGACGGATCACTACTGAGTTCTTCTTGTGTGCTTTTTCTGTCTTGGTCTTGGGGAGTTTGGACTTTTTGTTACCTATAAGGAAATATTTAACGCATTTAAAATACAAATATACACGGAAGTGAAGATACGTTACACAACAACAAAACGAAGATGTAAAATAAAGAAGAAAAATGTTGTATAACATGCAATAAAGATATAAAAATAATATATCGAAAATAATTTAACTTACGTTAAGAACTATGAAATGTAATGAATAGCATGGGACAAACAAGCAACCAGACAAACAAACAAACAAATGCATAAACAAAAAACAAACGAAAACACGAACAAACAAACACACACAAAAAAAACGAACGAACGAACGAGCAAAAGAACGAACAAACAAACAAACGAACGAACGAACGAACGAACGAACGAACGAACGAACGAACGAACGAACGAACGAGCGAACGAACAAACGAACAAACAAACAAACAAACAAACAGATAAACAAACGAACGAACGAACGAACAAACAAACAAACAAACAAACAAACAAACAAACAAACAAACAAACAAACAAACAGACATGTACATAATAGAGTGTGACGTCGCTTAACAATAAATCCAACTCACCTTTCTTCGCAGGCTTGTTTATTCGAGACCTTTTGCCCATTCGTGAGTGAAACAGTGGAGCACCATAGTTAGATACAATATTAGGTATTCCTATGTAGTGTCCATAGTCTCTTACAACTGAGCCATGGTGGGTGGCGTAGAACGATGGGTGCACAGTGAACGAATCGTGTGAGAACAGCAGTGGTTGACTGACGGCTGGCGGTGGTTGATGGAATACAATAGGAGGCTGGTGATAGACTACTGCAGGACGATGAACGATGACTGGAGGTTGATGGTAGATGATAGGTGGCCTGCAAGAATGATGATAATTGTGTTACTTGACGATAATTACAATAGAACAGTCTCATGTTATCTAGCACCGCTGTACTATGTGACAAAAGGCGCATTTGCACATTTATAGCTTCATTTCAGAGAAAATTCAAATGTGTATTCTGTTGTTAAGCGATAACATTCTTTCATGCTTTACTTGGGATTTGTGAGCACCTTGTAACATTGTTTGCACCTTCGCGCAAATGCCATATCATTATCATTATAAAAAGATATACACGAATAAATAAATATATTATCAGAAACAGAAACAAAAGCAAATGCAGGACGGTAAATACATTTGTAGACCGCGATCATAGCGTGAGAATGTAGTTTAAGATGTGGCATTGTCTATATAGGTTATAAATACAAAAGGAAGATGGTGAATGACAAAGGATTCCAGTTCCCTTGAGACAAAAGCTGCATTGTTTTGACCACAAACATGGCTGCTGTGAAATTCCTCCTTATTGATGATTACAATTATGATAATGATAGATTTTTTAGTGTGGACGTTGATAATAGAACTGACAACACAACTGTACATGTTATTTTTATGTGTAATTTATTTTTTTTAGTGTTTTTGGTGTACCTGTGTATGACTAGCGGTGGTCGATGTACTACTATATCAGGTCTATGGTAGACCTCTGGTGGAGGATGATAAATGATTGGAGGTCTATTAACAACAACATCCTTCTTTCGTTTACGAGTGAACCTCGGGCGCTCATCACCATCATCCACATCTTCTTCATCTTCGTCACGCTTGGAAGGTTTGCGTGATTCTTTGTCACGCTTTTTAAGAATATGTGACTTTGTGTCACTCACTCTGCTGATAAAGTCACGCTTTCCAAGAGCTGGTGAATTAGTATCTTTGTAAGTCAGGGCTTCAGAAGCGGCTTGTTTTGTAGCTAGAAATTCTAGGTCTCGTTTCTGTTTTTTCTTTCCCGTTGCCCAGGTTGAAACCATGGAGTCAAGATGTTCTAAATACTCGGCATAAATGTCACGCTTTGGTCGAGAAGATGACTTCTCGCCAGGGCTCGTTTCACTTTTCTTGAAGATTTTTCCTTGGATCTCAGCTCGTGTGGTTTTCAGTTCATGTGGAACGCTGTGTTTGCGGAATGCGCCACCATGGAAACCATGATCACCATGGAAACCTCCATCGAAGTCACCTAGTCAAGTTTGCAAAATAATAAAGATTTAGGTTTTGCGTCCTTCAAATAAATTCGAATTTGTATTGTAGTAAATATATGGGTCCACAGTAATTGGCCGATGCTGCTGTGGTGTCCCTGCCTATTGTCTTAATTGCTAATTTACTTATATATTTCATATATTTATTGTTTGTTAACGTAAAATTTATTTACGCGAAGCAAATAAAATAAAAATATAATAAGATATGAATGTTATTACAATTATGACAAATACAATTATTGTCAATCTTATATATTGCTCTCATTATAATATATGGTGATGATTATGAAGATGACAACGAGATATGACAGAAGATATTATCATGATGGTGATGATGATGTTGACGATGATGGTAATGATGTTGCTGATGATTATCGTTATGATTACCTGAGTAGATATGGTTAGGTATGCCTAGATAGTTAGTCGCGTGAGACATCATAGACGTTGTATGGAAGACAGCAGGCTTGGTCATGTAGGTATCATGAGAATGCATGATTGGTTGATGTACCATGGGCGGTGGTTGGTGGAAAACAATGGAAGGCTGATGGTAAATAATCGCCGGTCGATGCACAACTACCGGTGGTTGATGGTAAATAATTGCCGGACGGTGTAACATTATTGGTGCTCGGTGAACTACGATATCCGGTCGGTGATAAATCTCCGGGGGTGGGTGGTATATAATAGGCGGTCTGTGAATAACGATATTGTTTTTACGTGCTCCCTTCTGTGCCTTTTTCTTCTGTTCATGAAGTTTATGGAAAGTTTTAGTCGACTTCTTGGCTTTTGTCTCATCTGCTGATCGTCGAGAACGATGTTTCACTTCAGATGAATTAGAGGAATGGGACGCGTTGGACTTTGGAGTGTGAGACTTCTTCAAGAACTTCTTCAATATCTTTTTCAAATGTTTCGTCTTTTTCTTTGGTAGTGCTGATGCTGTCTTATTGTGGTGCTTTTGTATTGACATTTTCTTGACATTTCTGGGAGAAAAGCTTCGGACAGCACTGTTTTCCTCGGGCTGTCCTTGAAATCCTTGAGAAAATCCCATTGGTCCTGACATCTCGGGTCCAGTTGGTCCTTGTCCTGGTCCAAACATTCCCATTCCTCCCATCCCAGGTCCCATGAATCCAGGTTCCATCATTCCTTGTCCAAAGCCGAACATTCCAGGTACCATACCTCTCATACCTCCCATATTGGGTAATTCATCAAATGGGCTGATTGGATTGGCTCCAAATAAACCAGCGGCCGGAGATCCGTTTAGAATTCCCGGAGGTGGATTCCCGTATACGTTCAATGGTGGGGGAACTGGAGTGATTATATCGTGTCTGGGATATGGTCTTGGCATTCGCGGGATATGGAACCTATAACAGATAGATAAATGGATAAATGAATGAATAGATAACAGAACGAATGATCAACTCTAGCTACTGGGATATGGAACCTAGAATAGATGGATACATGAATGAATAGATAACAGAACGAATGATCAACTCTAGCTACTGGGATATGGAACCTAGAATAGATGGATACATGAATGAATACATAACAGAACGAATGATCAACTCTAGCTACTGGGATATTGAGCCTAGAATAGATGGATACATGAATGAATACATAACAGAACGAATGATCAACCCTAGCTACTGGGATATGGAACCTAGAATAGATGGATAAATGAATGAATACACAACAGAACGAATGATCAACTCTATCTACTGTGATATGGAACCTAGAATAGATGGATAAATGAATGAATAGATAACAGAACGAATAATCAACTCTAGCTACTGTGATATGGAACCTAGAATAGATGGATAAATGAATGAATACATAAGAACGAATGATCAACTCTAGCTACTGGGATATTGAACCTATAATAGATGGATAAATGAATGAATACATAACAACGAATGATCAACTCTATCTACTGTGATATGGAACCTAGAATAGATGGATAAATGAATGAATACATAACAGAGCGAATGATAATCAGCTCTAACCGCTGTAACCACTCATTCTTTCTAACATTTCGACACTTTGGAAGGATACATTTAAACGAAACATCAGAAGACAAAAAACTGTTTCTATAATGGGTAATTACATCATCTTATGTTATTTAGAAACATAGTATATCATAACTATAGAGTTAATGCTCGTTCGTGTAAGTATGTATTCAGCTGGCAATTACAATTACAACGGCCAATTACAACGTATTATTTAAGAAACATAGCAGATCTTAACTACAGAGTTGATGTTAAAACCGATTAACGGGTTAGCTCAGTTGGGAGAGCACGGCCTGTTAACCGGGAGGTCGGGGGTTCAAACCCCAGCCGGACCATCACTCAGGGTCTTTAAATAATTGAGGAGAATGTTATAACTTTGTATTTATTTCGGTTTATAATTGTTAGGCTTCGCGTCCTCTCGGATAAGGACGTTAAATCGGAGATCCCGTCTCGCCACTCACACACTAACCATTAATCGGGGGACGTAAAAGAACGACTGAGTACGCAGGTCACGACCATCCTCAGTGAAAGGCCTACACTAACACTAATATATACTAACTACTAACAGCTAACTACAATGTGTAAAGCGCATTTGAATATATACACATAGAAAGTGCGCTATATAAATACATTATCATTATCATCATTATGTTCGCTCGGGTAAGTATGTTTTGGTCCGATCGACTCAAACTCGTTTCAGCACGATATCTAATAAAATTATAAAACTATAGATTCTATTCATACCTTGCAAAGTCCTGATCGTAGATACGTCGCCTAAATGGGCCATGGAATCGTCTGCGATATTTCGGGTAGTCATCTTCGTCTTCCACAGTAGGGTGATCGTAGAGCTCTGAATCGGGATACTGGTGATGATGATGGTGACGGTGATGGTATGGGTATCGGAAGTTTTCGTAGCTGCGTCGGTAGCTCGGCTCATCTTCGCTGAAGTGTCGCCAGTAACGATGGAAGTGAGGTGGTGGGATCCAGTTTCTGTACAAAAAAGAGAAAATGAATGAGTGAAATGTAGTGAAAATTGCTATTGTAGCTGTCATAAAAATGATATACATCTACCTTCAAAATGATGACGAATACTGATTGATTATAAAAATTGTAAAAATTGTTAAAAAGGAGGTGAAAAATGATTATACAAATTATAATAACTGCACAAAGAAGAGGAAATAAATTAAATCCACTAATGTTAAAAAGGAGGTAAAAATTGCTGTTCGTAATTGTAGATGTCATGAAAATAATATATCTACCTTCAAAATGATGATGAATACTGATTGATCAGTTATACAAATTATAGGTAATGATAGAATAGGATTGTCGCAGTAAACCAAACAAGTTGAGCTATTGCAATAGAAAAACGCGAGAACAATTTCGTCAATTCAAAGGGATTCGGGATATATATTGATTTGTTATCAAGTAATGATAGAAGAGGATTGTCGTAATAAACTAAATTGCATTAGAAAAACGCAAGAAAAATGTCAATACTTTAACGGGATTCGCACCCGTACTGCAAATGTCATGGATTCTAAATCATATGTTTGGACCACGATTTATTTTTCTACTGCTACTATACTGGTAGGCTAATTCATTTGGTGAATTATTGCCTTAAAAATCACAATTATAAGTAAGTAACAAAACGTAAAATGTATCATAAAATCAGTTTAAAAAGAAAAAAAGGTATAACAAAAGGCAAAAAGTTGGATGTCAAAAAGGCAGGTGATTTCCATGGACATCAAACACACGAGAACATTTTAACAACAGGTCTACCTGTAGATTTAAATTTTTCTGAATTCGTTTTTAAATGAATTCGACAATTGAATCAAAGCTGGCAAATAAAAACAACGCCATATTTAAGTCATTCAAATTCATTATCGTTATTCATTATTTCATAATCATTTTTTTTCCAGTTATTGTCTAGCTCGAAGAAAGGAAATTTGTATTGCCTTTCAATCGTTTATTAAGTCGAGTCTTAAAGCATTTCCACAGTATTACAAATCAAACGCTCTGATCTTTAATCTAAACAAATAATCATTATTATCGATATGATAAGCAACTTCATCGATATCATTATGATGACGGAGGTGATCGTTAACTGATTTCAAATTTGTATCGCCTTCGTTTATGTTTACTGTAGCAAATTAAGTTGTTAGACGTCCCATTATTTTACATGAAGCGCAAGTCATAAAAATTGTTATTGTTATTATTATCATTACAACTACAATAATTGAATTTGAAGGCATCGTTATCATTTTCATTATCAGATGATGATAGCATTGGATGGCGATGATCACTTTATTTGTTTGTATAAAAAACATCCGTTTTCATTATAAACACAAACATCATATTGTTATAACTAAAATAGATGTCGTTTGTATTAGATCATTTGTTAAATGCTTAGTAATCAATAATTATAAAATTATAATAATATTTTAGTATTTTTAAACCTAAATTCGCATATGAATATGATCGAATGCGCTTACAAATGAAGCTAAGATGAATTTACTAATATAGAAATTAAAAATTTGATGGTTATGAAGTATTATTATATATTATTCTTTTGTCAAAATAATACAGTTCATAATCAGAATGGAATCTTTCTGACAATTATTATATTGTTATTATATTGTTTTATAATCTTATAGGATCGCGACGATGGTGATGCTGCTGATAATGATGATGGTGGAGATGATGATGATGATGATGATGATGAAAATGACAACATCACATTTGATAATGATGGCGATGATGATGACGATGATAATGATGATAATGATGGCATTGATGAAGATGATGATGACGATGATAATGATGATAGTGATGGCTTTGATGAAGATGATAATGATGATGATAATGATGATAATGATGGCTTTGATGGCGATGATGGTGATAATAACGATGGTGACGATGATGATGATGATATCGATAATGATGGTGATGATAATGAAAATAATGGCGATGATAATAATGGTAATAATTTTGATGATAACAATAGTTGTGCTAATGATCGCGATGATGATGATGATGCTTATTGTGATAACGATTGCTGTGAATACCATCATCATCATCGCTATCATCATTTAATTATTATTACTAATACATTAATTTAAAGCAGCTTACACATACGATTTGTAGTTATTCAAGTAATTTCCGATGAAAACCTCTTTTTTCAAATCAGAACTATTTATTTTAAAAGTTTACCTATCATTGACTAGCTAACAATCATTATTCATAACAAACAAAGTTTCTAATATATTATTCTATATATACATCCAAAAATATATCTATTATTATTATATTATTATATAAGTCACTTCTTACCTATAATGAGCATGATAAGGATTGTTATACAATCTTCTATGATACGGCCTTGAGCTGCGTCTATATCCATAAAAGTAAGGATGATGATGATGATGATAGTATGGGTGGACAGGCGCTATAGGTACAATAGGAGTCGATGGGTGGGGACCTGGACGTGACACGACCTGTAAAGATGCTGGTTTAGCTTTAACTTTCACACCGGCAGAATTGGCATTGATTTCTAAATCTGCTGACTTATCGTCTACTTGGAAATGTCCTACTTCGGGCTCGTTGGAAGACTCCTTAGAGTCCCCTCCACCTCCACCTCCTCCTCCTCCTCCTCCTGTTCGCGTATCTAAATAAGGACGGCGCTCGTTTTCGGCGCGGTTTTCGAATAGTGGATGCGATGTAACCACTTCAGAACCGCTGTTTCCGACAGGATCTCGACCAGGTTCGGGGCTTGAGGAACTGATTGGTTTGCCGTTGACAGTGTTGCCTTGAATTGTGACGGAATGGGATTCCTGTGGTTTGGTATTTTTAGGCTTATCATTGGTCGATGCTGTTGATTCTTGCTTTGGTTTATCATCATTAGCAGTGTTTTTGTCGTCCGATGTCTTGGACACTTCTTCTCTTTTCTGCCCATTTGCATCATTATTTCCACTGTTCAATGAACTTCCACTCGACGTAGCATCGTTAGATGTACTACTTGAAATCCCTGATCGGCTTGCCGTCGAGATAGCATCGGCGTTATTCGGAGCAACTTCGGTTATTCCTTTTTTGTCTCCATTGGCCTGATTAAGTGATTTTAAATTTGATCCATGATTTGAGACTGTAGAATCCTTAAGAGGTTCAATAGGAGTTTGAATCCCTTCACGTTTCGTATTAATGTCAGTCAAAATCTTGAAGCCATTTTGATCCTTTAGAATATCCTCTTGTTCAGAAACTCTTCTCTTCTGTCTCTGAGGATTTACTATAGAGTTTATATTCGACCACTGTCTATTAATATCATCACCTGTCCGTTTGTCCGTGTTTTGGACTAGTTGTGGTCGAGGTTTACCAAGCGCCGGATTATTATACACACATTGTAGAATAACAATCAACACGGCCAGTAAAGCTAAAGAATTTGGCGCAAAACGCCCTAACATGTTCAAACCTTTTAGATCATTGGCGAGTCCCATAGATTCAGAGAGAGATTTCGAGAACCATTGTTCCTCAATGACATCACAGATCCAAAGACAGCACAAAGTCGAAAGTGTTTTTTGGCGTTATGACATCAGATGGTAAAAATTCATATTAAGTCGTCTTATCTCATAAAAACTGCGAAGCGTAAAATAGATCTACCTGTTTTTCTTAATTGATCCTCAAACAGACAACCTGACTCAAGTGTTATACTTGGTACAGGAGAGCGCTCTGATTGGTGAATACTATCATAGACAGTGAGCAGGCAGGTAGGTTTAGCTAGTGTTTTCTACGCTTGGTAAAGGACGATTGAACTTAGACGAACTTGATTTACGCCTGCACTAGGGTCAAATTCAACGTATCAGAAGCCATTGGAGAAAAAAAAACTGTCCTAGTTTCATAATTAATTTGCGAAACGAATTACACGCGTTTAGGGCACATTAGTTTATATATCTAGTTCCATTTTTCTCACATTTCACATTTCAAAGTTTACTTTGAATCATTTTTTTCTTGAACATTGGTTTTCTAGAGTATTCAGAGCATTATATTTCATTTTATATTCTAAAAAGGTGACCCCAAAATGTTTATGAAATAATCCCTTTTAGTTTAATACACAAAATATACTATACAAAGCCAAAAAATAACAAAACGTAGCCCTATACAAATTATCTAAAATTCCTCACGATTGAATGCTCTAAATGGTACAATCATTTCACCGGAGTGTCAATTTCACAGATCGATTTCAAATGATCAAGTGTTCGAGAATTATTGATCGCATGATTATTGCTATTTTAATGGTTTTGTTTTGAACTCTTTGATTTGTTGGGTGTCGTTAGATAATTACGGTTTCAAAACAACAGCATTTATGAAGCTTTCAAATCTACCCGCTGTGTGTTTAGTCTAGGAACGGGTTAGAGTAAACAAACTTAACAGATCAGTAAAGCGAGTTTGTCATATGTACAGCTTGGTAGTTCTTCCATATATTCACTTCTTGAGTATTCAACTACCGTATTTGATAGAACTTAATCATTTTTAAAAAACTTATTTGATATTATTTTATCATTTTTTTAAAACTTATTTGAGGGAATTTTCTCATTTTTTAACTTCCCTATTTATTTCAGATTAGTCATTTCAATTGTTTTCATTCATTTATTCTCATTCAACCGTTTTGCGCTTTATCAAAAATTTATAATTATTATTATCATTTTTTTTTCAACTGAAATTATATTTTTGTTTCAAATTTTTTAGAAAATGTCTCATGTAAAGTGCTGGTCAGTTTTCGTGAATTTCACAGTATTTGTTTCGATCCTTTTTCTATTACCCCCTTCATGCATCGAGACTTGAACAGCAGGTTGTTCGACGAACAATTTACATCTGAAAACGCCCGTAACTAAAGTTTTGATTTAATTTGCATTCACAGACCAAATATTGTGAGTTGTTTTTGATTTTTCAAACTGTTTAATTCAGGAAAAATGAACTTGTCAAATGTCTCATCGAGGGGATTGTAAGATAAACTGACTTGTAGGTAGGTCACAGGTGGTGCAGGTCCATAAACAAACAGATTATAGCATAAACTACAGCCAATGGCGTTCAACAGATATAATCAATACAATAATCGTTAATAATCAGAATTAATATCAATTTTATATCAGATATGTTTCGTAAAATGCTTTTTGTATTTTTTCTAACAAGTGTTTTAATTAATTGTAAAATAATAGTGTTAGACGGCAAATTGAGAGTAATTTTGTTCGTGTAAATGCCTAGTTCAAAAACGTTTTAGTCCAATTATTTCATTAGAAATAACCAGCCACCCATCTCAGGTTAAACGCTAATTATATTACCGCGCATTTCAACATTTATTATTTCTTTATAAGAAAAAAGCAAGGCACTCGTAACGACTAGTTGAAGGTCACTGCTATGGACAGTGATGACAGGATTGCCAGTTCGTCCAGTCTTTGTTTGATATCCTATAACCCCGAAACCGTCTTTCATTAAACAGCTGGTGAAGAAGGGGTGTTTCGGCGGTATTTGGGGGCGGTATCGGATATCAAACGAGAACTAGACGATCTGGCAATCCTGCTATCACTGCCCACAGCAGTGGCGTTTACCTAGTACGATTTCGTACCTTTTCTTCAAGAATTACGATCGCTTCATAATACTAGATAGACTAATATTACGAGATTAAAAATAGAAGCTAGATATATTAATCAAGTTAAATCGTACCAACGCAAAGTAATAAATGATTACAACTAAGCGAATATGAACGCGAGGAAAACTTTGGAGCCAGTGATTTAACAGCAAGTCATCTCACAATTTAGCTGTTTTCCAAACTACTAGTCAGTGTTGCATACGGAGTTTTCTTTGTGAAGTCTGACTTTATGAAATATTGTCCGGATGTAACAGAAGCTGCAAATTGTGGGCAAAACAGCATTTCCCGATTTCTATGCATGTCAACCTCTTTTAACATGCATGTGATAAAACCTACAAATACACATATATTTTTATTTTCAAGCAAAATATATAGTCAATTATTTGTTTATTAACTTATTTGATAACATCAAGTCAACCATTATGAAAACTGCTGGTTCATTGACCAGCTAAGGGGAGGGTGAATAAAAAAACTTAGAAAAACCTCCAATCACAATCGCCAAAATTTCACCGTCGGAATAGACTGATTTTTGCTTTATTCAAACAACGTTTCTAATGTGAATTGAACTGTTGAAAACTACCAGAAAACAAGCCAGTGTTATGGTGGAAAAGCAAATAAATAACAAACTATGACTGAATAGAATTAACTCCAATTTGTTCTTTCGTTTCTGAAACAAACCTCGTCGTTTTAAGGTTTCCGTGTGAAATTAAGTTTCTAAATCACCTGAAAAGCGACGATTATTATTAAAACGAGGTAAAGGAGTGAATAAGTCATATTTGCCTACCAAATAGAGATTTCTGTTTATACAAATAGTGTTGATTCTTAAGTAGAAATGTTGACCGATTGCAGGTGACGACTGGTGTTTCACCGTCTAACGGGTCAGAGTTTAGTGCACTTCTTTAGACTAAACCAAGCGAAACTCGATAAAATATTAATCGTTTACTAAAACTCGTTTTTCTTTTAATAAAAACAATATTGGCATCGCTTTCATAATAAAAACAAGCGACGAATGTTATGTTTAAGTAATTAGAAAGTGTTCCAAATCGAAATCTTCAGATCTTTGGCTGTTGAGTTGGTTAGATTCAAACATTTAGTTGACAAAAGGACTTGGAGAGCCTGAATTTTTTATAAGCCACGTTTTGATTGTGAGATCAGAATGGGCAATGAGTTAAGTAAAGCCTGAACTAATTCAGTCAAACCAGAGAGAACACCAGGTGGAGATAAGAGAGAGTCTACCAAAAATGCGGTGGACTACGCTTCTCTATTTGACAGTGGCACTTTTAGTGGTTGCTTTATCACAAGCAAAACCTTTTGCCCCCGATAATGGATTAAGTGATCGAGCGAAAAGAGCGGAGGAAAACGCGAAAGAACAACCACAACCTCAAGCCGACAAGACAAAGGAGACACCTAAACAAACCGAGGAGTCAGAATCCGAGGACAATAGTGAATCTGAGAGCGGTAGTGGCGACTCTGTTGAAAATGAAGAACAAGACGAAGGTGAGAAAATTGACGACAAAGACGATGAACTAACCAGCGCAAAGTCCGCCAAGAAACGATGGCTCGATAACGGTGGCTTTGGCTGGGGAGGACTGGGGCATGCATGGCAAGGAAATGGTTATGGCCATCCCTTTCCCGTAGGATACCCGGGACTAGGATTAGGAAACCCGGGATTAGGATTAGGATATCCAGGATTAGGTGCAGGGGGTATATGGGGCGGAGCAGGCTGGCCGGGACATTGGTATAGATCATTAGTTCCCAAATCTAAAAAAGCAATGAGGAGACAGTTTATCGGTCATGGTTCTCACGGACCTATTCATATATACCCTCACGATCATGTTTCACCATACGGACACAATCCATGGGGTGCTGGGGCAGGATGGCCCGGGTTTTGGTACCGTAGTAAAGTCCCAAGCTCACAAAATAGTGCCAGAAGGCAATTTATTCACAGTGTTAGTCCACCACTAGGCTATGGATATCCCGGGTATGCTCACTATGGCCATCCAGGGCTCGGTGCATGGCCTGGATTAGGTATTGGGGTCCCTGTAGGTTGTGGGGGAGGCTGGGGTCATGGGTGTGGCTGTGGCGGGGGTCCTGGGTACGGCTTTAAAAAATCACAAGTCTCTGAAAAATCTAATGCTTATGAAAGAGCTAAGATCCCCGATACTAAGTCAGTGAGTAAAAGATGTGGGTGTGGTTGTGGTGGACCTTTAGCCTATGGAGGATTGTTAGGATATGGGGGATGGGGCGGTTATGGTGGGGGCGGTTTAGGTGGATACGGTTATGGAGGAATAGGATCCCTAGGAGGGTGGGGTGGTTATTGGCCAGCCTATGGGTACGGTCCGCTAGCGTACGGCCCAGTCGGTTATGGGTATGGGTGTGGATGTTGTAAATCTAAGGTCCCTGATATTAATAATAAAGACACCCCTGAGGATAATGCCCCTTCCTCCTCAGCCACCAAGCGCGAAACCGTGGAGTCTGAAGTAAAAGACGACAAAGATAGCAAAGAAAAAGATAAAAAGAGCAAGGACTGTGGATGTAAACCAGGTGGATCCAAAAGTCTTAACAAAAGGTGTGGATGTGGATGTGGGAGTGGCTATGGGGGGTACGGATATGGACTTCTTGCCCATGGGTACGCACCAGTAGGATCCTACTACGGCTATGGTGGCTCACCGTATTTCGGTGGATATGGCTACGGAGCACCATGTGGAGGGTATTTAGGAGGATACCCAGGCGGATTTCTAGGCGGATTTCTAGGCGGATTTCCAGGAGGATTCCCAGGTGGATACCCAGGAGGATATGGAGGAGGATGCTCAGGCTACCCTGGATTTGGCACAGCTTATGGTCCAGGATCCGGATCCGGATGTGGCTGCGACTGTGGATCCGTTGATGTTGTACACGTTGTGGACGAGTGCCGTCACGGTTGTGGCTGCCGCGACTGTGGAGGATGCGGTGGTTGTGGATGCGGCTGTAGCTCTTTTGCCAAATCAAAAGTGTCAAAAGGACCACTTAAGACACGACGAAGCACTGAGGCCCAAGCGAAGACCAAGAAGAACAAACGCTGTGGATGTGGATGCGGAGGTGGGTGTGGATGTGGATGCGGAGGTGGTTGCGGCTGCGGCTGCGGCAGCGGCTGTGGCGGTCATGGATGCGGTGTAGGAGATTGCGGTGGCTGGGGACATGGCGGCGGTCATGGTGATGGTCATGGTTGTGGCTGTGGACATGGAGGTGATTGGTTTGGATGGGGTGACGGTTGTCATGGAGGTTATGGAGGCCATGGAGGCTGGGGAGGACATGGCGGATATGGAGGACATGGTGGATGGGGCGATGGATGGGGTGATGATTGGGGATATGGCCATGGTGGTGGTCATGGAGGATGTGGAGGACACGGAGGATGTGGTGGTGGATGTGGTGGCGGATATGGTGGCGGATATGGTGGCGGATATGGTGGCGGAGACTTTTACAAGTCTAAAATCGGAAAGACATCTAAAGCACCAAAAGACACAGCAGGATCTAAGAAAGACAGTAAACCTGATGCTAAAAAGCGTTGTGGAGACGGCTGTGGATGCGGCTGTGGAGGTTATGGTGGATGGAATTACGGAGGTTGTGATGGAGGACATGGTGGTTGGGGCGGCTGGGGTCATGGCTTCGGCCACGGCGGCGGACATGGTGGATGGGGAGGACCAGGATTTGGATATGGAGGCTACGCTCCATTAGGATGGGGCGGTTATGGATATGGAGGATGGGGACACCCAGGTGGCTGGGGATGGGGAGGCGGTTGTTACCGTAAAGGAAAAGTCAGCAAAAACCCACAGCAGCCCGGAAAAGATAACAAAGCTAACAAGAGATGTGGATTTGAAGGACCTGGTTGTGGTGGTCCAGGATTTGGTGGATTTGGTGGACCAGGATTTGGTGGATGGGGTGGCCCAGGATTTGGCGGATTCGGCGGCCCAGGATTTGGCGGATGGGGTGGCCCAGGATTTGGCGGATGGGGCTACGGTCCAGGAGCTTACGGAGGATTTGGAGGGTATGGACCAGGTTTCGGTGGTTGGGGTGGATACGGGGCAGGCTACTTTAAGTCAAAGATCCCACAGAAAGACGTAAAGGCAGCCACACGAGGAGAAATCCCATCAGGACAGGAAAAGAAGCAGACTATCCACCTTGGTTATGGGTATGCTAGTGGAGATAACTACCGACTGGGTTATGGAATTGGTGGTATGGGAGGTCTTGGTGGATACCATGAAGCAAGTAAGAATACAAATGCTTGCATAACTGTAGCATGCATTTACATAGTCCTGGCATAAATCTAATAGTAATGCTAGCAATAATGGTATAATATGGTATTTATGTTGTAGGCAATTAGTATTGATTTAAATTAATGGTAGTATTTGGAACAGCAATGGATAGTGAATATAATACTGTCAAAATGTTGAGGATGTTTAGTATAATATATAGTGTTATTTTGTCAGTTGTTTATTGAGTATAAAATCACTATTATTATGTTCTTCAAATACTAAACGTATTTAGAAGGATATATGGGAAGTTATCGGTGTTGACATTGTTACCTAAGAGTATAATTTATATGGAAACAAGCGAGTAAACTAGTATAGGCTGCGTCGGTGTTTGATATAATCGATAGGTAATATAATGAAATTGGTAACACCATAAAAAAATGTTAACTTAACTTTACTGACTTTTCGAGCTTTAGCCTTTGTTGGAGTACAAATTTCATTATATTACCTATCGTTTTCTTATTTTAGATTTGTTTGTCTTGGTGAATGTTTTAATATTGTTTTGCTATAAAAACGTTACGTTTTATTACTCACCATAGATGGATAGTTGTATATCACATGACCAACATATATGTTTTCTTTTCCAGTGATGGGCCATGGTCACGGACAGTTCTTCCGTAGCAACATCCCACGAAGTGCAGTCAAGACAGCCAAAGCATCCAAACGATGGGGCGGAGGCGGATGGGGAGGTCACGGAGGTTTTGGAGGAGGACATGGAGGCTGGGGTGGTCATGGTGGACACGGCGGCTGGGAAGGCGGACATGGGTATGGTGAACACCATGGCTTTGCTGCACCCTACGGACACCCAATCACACACCCAGGTTTCTCAACAATTGGTTTCCCAGGACACGCCTTAGCAACCGCTGACGTCAAGAACACCATTGCCCAGAAACGTGGTCGTGCCAAGAGACAGCTTCTTCCAGCTCAGTTCATGGCTCCTCCCGCATATGCTCCTGTTGCTCCATTAGCGCTTCATGCTCCAGTTTATGCTCCAGCTTTTGTGCATGCACCATTAGCCCCTGTAGCACCATTTGGCTACCCTGCAGCTGTACCAGCAGCTTTTCCATTTGCACAAGGACGTAAGTAACACTAGTGAACGAACCAACCGTCTCGACGAACAAATCGTCTGTAAATTTATTTGTTTAAGATGAATTCAACAAAATCAAATCTTTGTTAAAACCTTATGCATTTTAGCAAGAGATTAATAAAATTTGAGTTATTTTAGCGCGCAAAAAATAGGGGTTCAGTTTTCCATTCTTCTAAAAAATGGCGTTCGTGCACATAGCCCTTTTAGTTTTCACGATAATCGCCAAGCATAAGAACAGTAATTATTTTAGTGGAGAGACACGGGAGAAAACCTAGCATTTCATTTATATCTATAAAATAAACACTGATTTATTAGTTCAGTTTAAGGGGGGTTCAAAACACTATTGGTGATTATCGAAAAAAAAACCCCGAAAATCTCGAAGCAATCGGATCATATCGCGTATTTATTCTAATGATAATTATAATATGAAAGAAACTAAAAACCATTCATAAAAATAGTTATTTTAATATTATTATAATCCATGTTCCTGACCGTTTATTATTATTGTCTCTCTTATAGTTCACTATGGAGGATTAGCCCTTGGACGATCCGGGGTTTCACAGCCACAGCAACAACAAAACCCTTTTGCTCAACAGTTTGGAAGAAAACGGTCAGTTGTTCCTAATACACCAAAGAAACAGTAGAATTAAATGACTGCACAATTAATTGTAGAGGTAACGTAACTTGTCAATTTGAATTGTAAAACTCATCATAATAGCTGCACTGAAAAAACGGCTGAGTAGATACACCTCACTATATTGAGTTAATCATGCATTCAGGATGACACTTTATAGTGAGTTAACACAACTCATTATTAAGAATAAACATAAATGTAGACGGCCATTGAGTACAATGTACTCAATATATTGAGTTTAACTTCACTTTTACACACTATAGAGTTGGGTTAACTCACTATAAAGTGTCATCCTGAATGCATGATTACCTCAATATAGTGAGGTGTTTTTCAGCCGTTTTTACAGTGTGAATATTACTGAGTTAATTTTAACCTTTTGGTCAGTCCATGGTTTCGCTAGCAAACTGCACGAAAATGAAGAGCAGATAATTATATTTGATAATGAGATATTTGTGTATATACACCCTTTTCGAGAAACTTTGTCACCCGTGAAGTGAAAAGCCTACAAGCTAGTAGCGCAGGGGACTATGGGTAACCTATGCAAATGTTATTAGGACAAGGGGATTTCATGGCCACATTGCTACACTTGTCAATATGTTATTGAGAAATGTCCATTTTTACTTATCAAACAACAAGAAAGGCGTTCCGAATGCACAATAATTTAGTTTCTGAACTGATCCATGATCGTTTGCGCCACTAGCTTGTGTGCTTTTACGGGTGACAGACTTACTCGGAAAGGGTGTATACATATTTTTCATTTTGTTAAAAACTATCCAACAAATTTTATATACAAATTTACACGCTAGTACTAGTAAAACACATATGCAAACAAGCAACCAACAACTGAACAAAAAAACAGCAAAAGTCAAACAAACAAACAGCAAAAGTCAAACAAACAAACAAAGAAATGAACAAACAAACAAACAACAAACGAAGAAACAAGTATACTGATAAACAAACAAACAGACACTTAACAGACAAACAAACAAAACAAACAAACAAACAAACAAACAACAAACGAAGAAACAAATATACTGATAAACAAACAAACAGAATAAATAACGAACATACAGTTAAACAAAAAAAACAACAAAACAACAACAACAACAAACAAACAAACAAACAAACAAAAAAATTAACGAACTATCGAAAAACAAACAAACAAGACAAAACAAAAAAAAATGAAAAAACAAACAAAGACACTTAACAGACAAACAAACAAAACAAACAGACAAACAAACAAACAAACAATGAACGAACTAACGAAAAACAAACAAACAAGACAAAACAAACAAATGAAAAAAACAAACAGACACTTAACAGACAAACAAACAAAACAAACAAACAAACAAACAAACAAACAAACAAACAAACAAGCACTTATAACGTATTATGACTGCTTTTTCAAAAAACACCATGAAGACAAAAAGCATTTTTGTGTGTTTTAGTGTAACTCTTTTTAATTAAATTAACATTTTTATTTCACAGGATATAACTCAAGTCACTCAAACGTAAACAAATAAAACACACAAGAACAAGAACATATATTATCAGTATTTTGTAGTTATTATGTTCACAGTATTTCACATTGTTTTATAATTGAAAACAATACAACATTTAAAATGTTCACAATTTTAATGTGATATACAAAATGCATGGCAACAGATTAGAAAAATTGTAAAAAACTTGAGAATTGTCATTGAATAAAAAATATTTGATTGTCAACTTTACTCTGTTTGTTTATTGTGTAAACTGAGTGTTGTGTCCTTTGTGAATACAGTGGGTGAATTCATAGTGAATGACAAGAGAAACCCTTGGGGGGTACACAGGGAAAACGTATTGGATATGTTCCTCGTATCTCTTAGGGGTAAAAATCAGTAATTTGACATTTTTAAGGTTTTAGAAAGGAGTATTTAAATATTGACATTTCTACGCGTCGTATGTTTTTGGGTATTTTGGGTATTCAAATATAAAATTCCAATGAGCATGCGCCTGAGTCACCCCAAAGGAAAAATACAAAGTCAAACTTCAAATTTCAAATAAAATGTAATTCTTATAATAGAATTTTCAGTGTAACTTTGCAGAAATTAAGTATAAGTGTTATCATGATAAAGGAAAATAGCGAGTAAACTAGTATTCTAAGTATTGATAATAATAGCTAGTATGTACATAACAAAAGATATCCCGTCATGCACTGTTATGTATATATCAGCTCGCGCACGTGTCTTTGTGTCATTCTCTTAATGACGCCGTCGAGGTCGTGGCGAGCACCCACCCTCCCACCCTGGTACATGACGCGTTGCGAGACACATATCCCCACACGCGAGTGTTCCGCTGTCCACCCCCTGGACAGCCCCATTTTCATGCATTCCATATCTTGATATGAATGCTCGCGTGTATTGTTAGTACGTAAATGTATTACTATTTATATACCAAAACATTTATTTAAAATCGATATGAGTTGATATAAGCCACTGTCACAGACTAGAAAACAGTTATACATAGCTATCTACGTCAAAAAAACAGTCGAAAGGATATTTCGCGGCTCCATACATTTACTTTAAATATGCAAATTACCAACATCACAAGTGACGAGCTTGGGCTCCCTGTGTTTTGACCTAACAACCCATTTTCACTAATAGGTAATATAGCATACCTAGCCCCATGCCACTTAAACGAAGCTGTGACAAAATAAAGACTGGAAACTAGAAAAAAATTAGGTTTAAAGCGTCAAACCCTATATAGTTTATACGTGCTGAGTTCACTAGTTTGTTTTTTTAAACTTTATAGTAGATAAGTGGCAGTAGATTGAGAGCCATAACTAACCACGAAATATGAAATGAAACATGAAATGAAGTGACTGTCCTTGGGCTTGTATTACTAACATTGACGGTCGATGTTGTCATAATTGCAATGCCTAAACGTTTCACTTCTTCCTGGCTGTTTCCTTCTCTTCTGCATTACAAATTTTAGGTAGCTATTAGGAATTAAAACTAAGTAATATTATACAAAGGCTCTTGTCAATATGACTTGATATTCTAAATCAGTAAAGGAATTGATAAGGAGAGACAAGAACCACGCTTTAGTGGCACTGTACACTCTAATGCCGGAACTGATCTTACTAGATTCCGATTAAGCAATTTCGTCAATCCTTTTCTAAATACGCAGAAATTAAAGGCCCAAGCTTTACGGCCTGTTTACAAGGAGAAGGGTTAACCATACTACTACGGCTACCCTAGTTAACGTTTTTATATGGTTTCTCTTATCCATTTGAATAATTTTCCAAGTACACCCGCGAGTAAGCATAGTGGTATGGTTATCCGGCACTTGTTTAATATAGGGTAACCCTTCTGGGGCCGCTTGTACGAAGCCTGAATAGCGCTATCCAACGGATAAATCCTTATCCAGCGGATAAATACTATAAAAAACACATACAGTTGATAACGTTTATCCACCCTTCGTACAACCGGCCCCAGCCCGGGTTACTTGTTTCCTCTTATAACCAACTATTTATCTGTTGTCAAACCTCTCGTACCACGAATAACTTGGCCATCGTCATAAACCAGTAAATTACATGCATCTGAATCGCAATAGTATCAGATAACATAAAATCAAACTGCAAACTTACAGAGGTCCTTCTTAGTATACCACACACAATAGATCTAGAGGACACAGCGTACGTATTTCAATAGAAACTTATTTTATAGACTTTGTTATCTTCTTCCTAGTGTGTAACTTGGAGTCTTTTGTTGTGGCTATTCAATTATGTAGACTGTGTGGGATAAACGGAGAACCTCCCATTTACTGCCAATATCTCACTGATTTCCCATCTTGTTTGTTCGCCTTGCTAACCATGCAGCCTGACCGTACAGCTTAGGTACTAAAATAACGCTCAAATGTTCAAAAAATGTCATTCATGTAAACCCCAGGTCCATATTTAAAAGAATGGAATCAAGAGGGCAGTAATCTTTGTTTTTCGAGAACGCCCTTTAAAACTTTTTAGAGTTAAAAGGAATTAATTAATTCCTTAAAAGGAATGTCTGTAAATTTCGAACATTTTTACAATGTTATTTAGTTATTTGAATTCCAAATTTCCTATGCGTTTCTTTTTAACTTTTTGATTAAACGCCATCTGTTTAGAAGACGATTTCCTCTTTCCATTTCCTGAATATCCAATACCGAGGCTCACCG
This sequence comes from Metridium senile, assembly GCA_949775045.1. NCBI lineage: Eukaryota > Metazoa > Cnidaria > Anthozoa > Actiniaria > Metridiidae > Metridium > Metridium senile. The sequence goes on along the minus strand of OX459110.1, from coordinate 8,604,631 downwards.
GATTAGGGTGGCTCTTTCCTAGATTAATAGATAATGCTCGCTCCAAACATTTCAGCGCTTCTTGATGCTTGCCAAGATCACAAAGGTTAAGTCCTAGATTACTCAATGTAGTAGCCAATGCTGGATGATTTTCATCGTACGCCATCTCGTAAATAGTTAATGCTCGCTCCAAATATTTCTGCGCTTCTTGATGCTTTCCAAGATCACGAAGGTTAAGTCCTAGATTACTCAATGTAGTAGCCAATGCTGGATGATTTTCATCATACGCCATCTCGTCAATAGCTAATGCTCGCTCGAAACATTTCTGCGCTTCTTGATGCTTTCCAAGATCACGAAGGTTAAGTCCTAGATTACTCAATGTAGTAGCCAATGCTGGATGATTTTCATCATACGCCATCTCGTCAATAGCTAATGCTCGCTCGAAACATTACTGCGCTTCTTGATGCTTGCCAAGATCACCAAGGTTAAGTCCTAGATTACTCAATGTAGTAGCCAATGCTGGATGATTTTCATCATACGCCATCTCTTTAATAGCTAATGCTCGCTCGAAACATTTCTGCGCTTCTTGATGCTTGCCAAACTTACGAAGGTTAACTCCTAGATTACTCAATGTAGTAGCCAATGCTGGATGATTTTCATCATACGCCATCTCTTGAATAGCTAATGCTCGCTCGAAACATTTCTGCGCTTCTTGATGCTTGCCAAGATCACCAAGGTTAACTCCTAGATTACTCAATGTAGTAGCCAATGCTGGATGATTTTCATCATACGCCATCTCTTGAATAGCTAATGCTCGCTCGAAACATTTCTGCGCTTCTTGATGCTTGCCAAGATCACGAAGGTTAAGTCCTAGATTACTCAATGTAGTAGCCAATGCTGGATGATTTTCATCATACGCCATCTCTTTAATAGCTAATGCTCGCTCCAAACATTTCTGCGCTTCTTGATGCTTTCCAAGATCACGAAGGTTAAGTCCTAGATTACTCAATGTAGTAGCCAATGCTGGATGATTTTCATCATACGCCATCTCTTTAATAGCTAATGCTCGCTCGAAACATTTCTGCGCTTCTTGATGCTTGCCAAGATCACCAAGGTTAACTCCTAGATTACTCAATGTAGTAGCCAATGCTGGATGATTTTCATCATACGCCATCTCTTGAATAGCTAATGCTCGCTCGAAACATTTCTGCGCTTCTTGATGCTTGCCAAGATCACGAAGGTTAAGTCCTAGATTACTCAATGTAGTAGCCAATGCTGGATGATTTTCATCATACGCCATCTCTTTAATAGCTAATGCTCGCTCGAAACATTTCTGCGCTTCTTGATGCTTGCCAAGATCACGAAGGTTAAGTCCTAGATTACTCAATGTAGTAGCCAATGCTGGATGATTTTCATCATACGCCATCTCTTTAATAGTTAATGCTCGCTCCAAATATTTCTGCGCTTCTTGATGCTTGCCAAGATCACGAAGGTTAACTCCTAGATTACTCAATGTAGTAGCTAATGTTGGATGATTTTCATCGTTAAAAGTTTCTACAACCATATGTACTATTCTATAGAAGGTATTTGCGGCTAAGTGCTTACCGTGGGTTTGGCAGATGTTTCCCGCTGTATTTATGGAACTCATGCATTCTTTGTATTCTTTTTGAAAATTATTTTGCAGTGTTGTGGTTGACAAAGGATTTGATGTATAGAAATTTAGCTTGTTAGCAAGTTGCATGAAGTGCGCTACCACAGATTGTGTTGCAATAATCTGATTGACGTTGTCACTATCAAACTCGTTTAAAAGTGCTGAAAAAGCATGAATTACATTCATCAAGAAATAGAATCCTTTTTCTTTGCTCTTGTGTAGAATATTATATTGTAGACAACTATGCACAACTTGATGAACACCAATCTCTTTTGGCTGGTCTTCGGAAGAAAGAATAAGTGAAGATGAAAAGATAGTGGAGGCCACGATATCTTCGTCTTGATCTGGTAAGCACCGTGTTACATATTGGACGACATATTCAAGAAGTATCCGCTCAGGAGCCATGACAGACATGAATTGAAAAGCATGCATCATAACCATGTCTTCAGCCATTTCTTTTTCTAAGGCCAACTTGACTGCTGCTGTCATCGGTAGTGAATACGCTACACTAATGTTTTTATATTCCCCTTCAGTCGCTTCTCGCTTGCCTTGTTGAAGCTTCTGCAAGTATTCTTCCCATGAAATTGACGTTTTGGTATAACTAACACGTTTCATGAAAGTTGCTGCACATGCTAACGCTAATGGTTGGAAATCTAGAGCTATTGCAACTTGTAAAGTGCATTCTTGATCAGAAGCAATGCCAGATATTTGAGAAAGTGTTATAATCGCTTCATCTTGGTTCATACCACGACTTAGGGATAAATGGTAAGAGTAGGAGTCATTTGAACCAATGGATCGACTGTCTTGTGTAGTAACAAGTATCTGACCATTGCCATCAGTCTTCTCTCCCGCTCGTTGCAAGAATCTGAAGACTGATTTAACGTCTGTCACGTTATCCACGATTAAGAGCCACGAAGAATACTTTCGCAGTTTAGGAGCCACAAGACTTTTAAGATGAATGAGTTTGTCTTCCTGAGAGAGATCTTTTGATGATCCAATACTTGTTGTGGAGTTCTCATCGCAGTTTAAACTAATTGCAAATTCAAGATATGATTGTATTAATGTGTCTGTACTGGATGCGTTGAGAGCGAAGACAAACTTTACTTGATCTGTCGGGCTGTCGGGAATATCATCGAAAACCTTCTCACCGATCTGCCTTCCTATTTCACTTTTGCCACAGCCAGGATTCCCAGACAGATAAACAACAGTTATTTCGTTTCTTTTTGTGCTTCTCAACCTTTTCATTTCTTCTAGGATCTTCGCTACTTCGCCTGAACGATCGATAACATCATGGGATGGTTTGGGCGGCAAAGCACAAAACGATCGTGGTTCCTCGTTACGCATTTTCTCTTTTTCCAGCTGTTCCTGAGTGACTCGAAGTTCCTCTGTAGGAAATGATATCTGGTTTTTGATTGCCTCGATATCAGTAGTGTCTAGTTTCAGGGTGCTAAAAGCAGCTATAACCTTTTGGATGGAGTTTTGAAAGTTTAAATCTGATAACTTTTCATCAGTCACATGAGCAAAGGCTTTATTACGGAATTGACGTAAGTCATCCACGCCTTTCTTAACAACGGGATCGAGTTTCTTGCCGATACTATCTGAGTAAAGAATGGCAAAGAAAAGACAGGTACAATCCCATTCATTGGTATTCCCATTTCTCAAAGTAGCAAGTTGTGTAGAATTTCGCTTTCGACTTTTTGGCGATTCCAAGCTGTACAAATCACTGCCATTTTTAGCATTGTTTACCCACTCGCCGTGTGTTACCTTGTACCGTGTGTCCCATAACTGTTTGAAGATTACTCTGAGTCCATCACCAATTTCTCCGGTCGTGACTTTGCATATTCTGAGGTAATTCAGTTGTTCCAGCGAATACTCTTGTGCTGCAGCCATCTGCAAAAACATGATTTTAAAAGTTGGTTTTAAAGACGATATAAAGTTACATTTACACAAGGTTTAATCAAAGTCCTCGGGACTTAGTTATAAGTTATGTTTAAGATGTTGATATGTGTCAGATATGTGAAATCTCTTTTATTTATTCTCTTTATCAATATTTTTAGAAGAGAAAAAAAAAAGGAAATTGAAATAATATGAATTGAAAATATGAAATGGAGTGGAATGGAATGAAATATTACTTTGGGCAAGAAGTATAAAAAGATGACCAAAACATCCAGATATAAATAACGATAATAATTTTTTTTTTTAGTTTTGTTTGATAAACTTCATTTTCCTTATTGAGAGACATATATACTATTTTGTCGTTTGCGCTAAGTAAAATAGTTACTGCTTATCATTCGCCTTGCAATGCATCCACTGGTTGATAACAGCAATATATTTAATTATTGAAGATATTTTCTTGGTAAAATATTCTTTATTATTTTTATTTTATTATCATCTTTGTCATAATTCTCACTGGTGTATTGTTTTTTTTATAAAATGCTAGGATTTTAATATTTTATTGTAATATTATAAACTATATTTGAAATAGAATTTGGATTCTGAGTTGTACTTTCTAAACATATATATGTATTCTGTGATATTCATGTTGCACTAAAATATATTTATTTATTTATTTATTTATTTATTTATTTATTTATTTATTTATTTATTTATTTATTTATTTATTTATTTATTTATTTATTTATTTATTTATTTATTTATTTAGCTAGGTGATACAAGAAAATGCAACTAGCCAATCAGCGCAAAGCTAACAAGCTCAAGTTGTTAGCATAACCCATGACAGGAAAAAATTGAGCACCAAAACCTGCCTCAGTAGAGTAGGGTACAAATCATTTTTTTCGGTCAGAAAAATCGAAACTAAAACTCAGAAAACTTTTAAAAATCAATATGCAACAATATTTACAACATGATATCACCATTATCGTCAATAAAATAAAATCATTCTTGAAAATGTAAAGCATCAAATAAACTTTTTGTAATACGTCATGGCTCCCCTCCCTCGAAATGATAATTGGTCAGTGCGGGTTTTGCATAGGTTTAGAAGCCATTAGGGACGACGGTCAACTTCACGACTTCAAAAGTTCATTGAATCGTCGTTCAAGTCCAAAATATCTCGAGAGAAGCCATTCTAAATGTATATACAATGCCACATTACAAAAATGCACGGCCTCAAGGCTAACAACTTTGGTGAATTCGTATGCAGGCCTGGTCGCAAATACATTACCTAGTTATTTATTTATCTGTCTGTCTGTCTGTCTGACTGTCTGTCTGTCTGTCTGTCTTTCTGTCTGTCTGTCTGTCTGTCTGTCTGTCTGTCTGTCTGTCTGTCTGTCTGTCTGTCTGTCTGTCTGTCTGTCTGTCTGTCTGTCTGTCTGTCTGTCTGCTTATTTATTTATGCCAGTCTGTACGAGGCAATGCGAGATTTTACGAGGATTTAAAAATTTAGCTACAAAGATACTTGTATAAGGACATCCTGTAGTTCCAATAGTTCCTGTTCATGTTCATTTAGGGTTGATTGATAATGGTAAAGATGTTTTCCTTGATTATAATTATTTTGGTTGTTTTCATTACCCTGTGATGCATATTTTGAACTAGCCCCTGACTGAATCCAGGTATGCTACTGGGGGGAGGGGGGCTGGGGGGGTTAGGGGGATCCCTTAGAAAATGGATAGGGTGCTCGACGGATCTTTTAGGGTGGAAAATAAGACCCCCGCGTACCTTTTAGGGTCTGATATCAGTATTTGAGTTAATTTATGCGTACCTTTTAGGGTCATTATCAAAACCGTCCGTCGAGAACCCCTATCAATTTTTAAGGGAGTCCCCCCCATATTTTAATGATATGAGTACATACACATTTTTTAAATTACTTTCCGTACTTTTTCATATTTTTTCCATTTTGTATACATTTTATATCATGTAATAAAAAACAATATGAATTTATTTATATGCGTTTTTCAAGAAATAAAGTATTATTACTGTGTTGAGAACTTTCAACTGGCTGATTATTTGTGATTAATATTGCTGGAATAAAGGTTTATATTTTCATACCATTTCAACAACTTGATTAACTTTACTACTTAACTATTGGTATTCTCATTCTTATTCACATTATTTTCTTATTCAACATGTGAGTTGAGCAACATTCAAATAGGCGTGCCACAACAACAACCGCCATTACTGATGAAGGTCCGTGGTAATGGACCGAAACGTCTATTCTTCTAAAGTTTTTTAAGCCAGAGACACATTTGATAATGTGAGTTGAGTGTTGCAAAATACTGAGCTTATATACTGAGCGTAGCGTTTTCCTTTCAAAATATCCCTATTTTTTTATTCATCCATGCATGTATTGAATCACAAACTGCCAGTACTTTCCCCCTGGTCATACGCACACATGTACACCATCATTACTTGAATACATAATCATATTCACAATTATTGAATATGGTCATAGCACTTGTTCGTAGCACGTTCTCTCAGTAGAGGTGCTCACATAAATATATGTTCAAGAAATCCGTTTTTTCTTCATCGGTAATTAATTGATCAGACTCAAATAATAAGGCTGATATCGAATATGTGTCCTATATGCGATTCAAGCGAAATCATTGGAGTATTGTTTCGAGAAAAAATGTTAAAAGAGTCATTCAAGCTGACTCGCGAAGAAGAGAAAATGTCGACTGTAACATACTTTGTAAACATACTTTGCCGTCGGTGTAACTCAGGAAATAAGAATATCTGATGTACTGTAAATTTCAAATTTCTATCAAGTTAAATATAGTATCAACTAATGTACAAACTTATTAAAAGAAGCAATTAAACGTTATTTGTCTCTCCTTTGTGTAATTGTGTACTCGTTCATGAATGTGTAGAGCATATTTGTGGCGAAAACCAAAATGTAAATGCAATCCAACATTGCCAGCAAAATCCTTGTTAGCTAAATTGTTAAAGTTAAATTGATATAGCTCCCTTAGAAAATGGATAGGGGAGCTCGACGGACCTTTTCGGGTCGAAAATAAGGCCGACGTCGCGTACGTTTTAGGGACTCGAAATGGCACCATACCTTTTAGGGTCAGTTTTCAACTTAAGATTATACATATTGAAAATTTTTTAAATATGGTCGTACCTTTTAGGGACTGAAATCAGTATCTGAAATCAACACTGTCCGTCGAGCACCCCTATCCATTTTTTAAGGGAGTTCTCTCGCCCCCTCCCCCCCCCCCCGGGCAATGTATCAAGGTTTTTCATTTACTCCAAAAGATGCCTCCCACATACCACCGTGTTGATTCAGATCATTACTTTGCTTCATGATTAATTTATAAATACATTTTAATGATGTGAGTACATACAATTGTTTTTCATTTTTTTCCATTCTTTTTTCATATTTTTCCATTTTGTATACATTTTATATCATGTAATAAAAAGCAATGAGAATTTATTTATATGCGTTTTTTAAGAAATAAAGTATTATTACTGTGTTATTACTCGAATAAATGTTTATATTTTTATACCATTACAACAACTTCATTCACTTTACTACTTAACTATTGTTATTCTCATTCTCATTCTTATTCACATTATTTTCTCATTCAACATGAGGTGTGAGTTGAGCGTTGCAAAATACTGAGCGTATATATACTGAGCTTATATACTGAGCGTAGCGTTTTCCTTCCAAAAAATCCCTATTTTTTTATTTATCCATGCATGTATTGAACCACAAACTGCCAGCAGTTTCCCCCTTGTCATACACACACATGTACACCATCATTACTTGAATACATAACCATATTCACAATTATTGAGAACAAATATATATTCATATTGTTATTGTTATTATTATTATTCTTTTTATTTAATGTTATCTTTATATCTTTATTCTTTTTTTATTCTTTATTTTATTTTTGTTTTTTGATCTTTTAAATTCTGCGTTTTAGAATATTCCTCCTTTCCGCGTTTTAGAATATTCCGGCATTCCGTCGTTATGTCAATTCCGTTCCTCGTTTTAGGGTTTCCCGTTTTAGGGTTTCCAATTTTAAAATGGATATAATAAAATATACTTGAGTTTTGTGTCATGCAATTTAGGTCTGAAAGGAAACTCGTGATTAACACAGGTAAGAATTCTCTAAAATAGAAGCCATTCTTTTATCTTTTTGTAGCTTTTTAGAGCGGTTTTATTGACTTGAAGTCAAAACAAACTAGGAGATCTCGTGTTGCTTTCAATAACCGCTAGTGTCCCTCGCAGCCGTTCTTAGTGTCGGGCTTCCTGTCCTTCCCCACTAGTGGTGAGGGAATTGAACGTTGCGTGACGAAACTAAAAACGGCTGCGAGGCCAGGGAGACTAAATGACCGCCAGAGGTCAAAGAAATACATTATTCACCATACTTTGATCATGCGAAGCGTCTCGCACAAGCATTTACCCAAATAATTATTTTTTATTTAATTTATTATATTTATAGAGCGCCTTAATTCCACTTAATGTCCAAAGCGCTGAAAGAAGTCTTTCTTTCATTTGAAAGATCATCATTTCAACATTCAATCGCCGTAGTTCTGATTGAATTAATTTGCTATATAAGATTATCTTTTGTAAGACAAATCGTTTATCTACTCAAAATATAGGTATAGAGAATAAAATTATTTCGAGGGGTTAGAATTGGCTAAAATCACTCAAACAATAAACGATAGATTATATAACAAGGATAAGAAGTTATTTTGGTCTTGGAGAGACTCAGTTTTTCAAGCGAGACCACTAAAGTTGAGTCAAAATCGGCATTGTTACAAATGGCATTTTCGGCGTTCTTGGGAAATTTTTCTCCGAAATGAAACATTATTTTACAAAACCAACTATACAGTTATTCTCAGGAAATATTGCTCTATAAAACTTGAAAGTATGAGCGAGGTGTAACTCTTGTCGTAACCTTACTGTCCCTCCTACTTGTTGTTACTAGCAATCGACTCTCTCTTTAGTTAGTTTTGTGTATAATGTTTTTAATGTTGTTTTTTTTCTTCTTTCTTTCTGTTTCGGCCCGCAGTAATTGGCTATGCTGTTGCGATCACAACTTACCCGTTATTCGCTTTAGCTTTAAGCTGCCTTTAACTAGGTGACTTGGTTGTTTTTCTTGGTATTCTAGAAGTGAAACTGAAGACAACATCAAGGCGGAAGTATGTTAGCTCATTCTGAATGTAAAATACAAGCAAAATTGAAGCCAATTTCGGATCATTATTAGCTAAAAATGAAACCTCAAGTATAGAACAATCGTTAAACCATTTCTTACCTGATAGGAGAATAAATTCTTTCGCTCAAATTGGGAAGCTTCGCTTTCAGTATTCGAGTCTTGTCTTGTTCGAGCAGAATTTGACGACGGAGCACACGGTAGCTGTGACTACCATACCACCGCTAAGGATCATGGGCTATTATGTAATAATTTATTCAGTTCGAGTTTGACAAGAGTTCGGTAGGTTTTTTGTTATTGTAAACATGTTATTTTCGTTTAATTTTTCATATATATTTGTCTGGTTATTATCTTATTTAATTAATCATAGAAAACCACACAATTGTAGATCAAGTTAAAGTCGAATCACTGCTTGAGTAATCAAGGAATTACAGCGGTTCTCAGTCACACGTGCACCGCTCGCATAAAAAGCCCCGCTAAAAAACGTGAAGTTGGTGGACGTCATTCAAACTGTGTTTACAAGACGCATGGTGTTTTTACTTCAGACGGGCTGCGAAACATGTCTGAATCCGACGAAGAGGTTGTTGTAGGAATTCAGACATGTTTTGCAACCCGACTGAAGTAAAAACACCATGCGTCATTTGTAAACACAGTTTGATTGACGTCCACTAACTTCACGTTTGATAGCGGTGCTTTTTATGCGAGCGGTGCACGTGTAACTGAGAACTGCTGTAAAGAGATGATTTAACTAAGTGCTTTTCACATGTCAATCCAACTCGACTGAATCACATTACTAGACGTGCGGATAGCTGTTTATCCGAAGGACGTTACAGTATTAGTGGGTTGTGACGTCATTAGCTTCAGTGAGTTAACTATATATTCAAATTTCATATGGTTTGAAAGTCTCTAAAAATGTTGTTTAGTAGTTGAGGAACACTTTAGTGATGAAATATTGGCATTAAATTGTGTTTTTGAGGGGTTTTGAGCGGTTTAAAAGTTTGCTTTTTTACACCGGCCCTTACATTCAGCTCCATATTCTCAAAACAACAAACGTATCGGAAAATTTAGCCCCGAAAATGAATTCTCCAATAAATTTTCCTTAATTTGAAGCTTTAAATAATTTTTGGTGCACACGATGCCGAGAAATAATTTTTTGAAATTCGAAAAGCAAGCCGTTGATATGGGGAATATCAGTCTATACCTTGAAAACAGGGAAATAATTAAATCTGTCTTGGAAAAAAAATGAATTTCTATTTGTTATCGTTTAATGACAACGTTCTATAATGAGATAATAATAATATTAATAATAATATTTATAAAGCGCATATCCAGAAAACTGCTTTAGGCGCTGTTTACAATATAAAGAACAAAAATAATCCCTTCGTTGATACTAAAAAAAAGAATAGATTCTGGAATTTACACATCGAAAAGTACTAAATACAGTATTTGTTTTAGATGAAGGTTGTTTTTTTTTAGCTAGGGTAAGGATGCGAGTGATTCGGGTTGCCTGTGGTGGGGTTGTGGGTTGCCTGTGTAAACCTGGGGAGGAGGGAATGGTCAAAACAAAGATGGCCGCCGTGAGTACGAGTGATGTTCGTTAAATGTTTAAGGATAGGAGGTGTAGTAGGCTAGTAAAAGAGAAATGAAAAGTTTATAAAGGGTGGCGGAGGAGTGGTTTATTCGATATTGGTCGAATTGACAATGGTGGATGGGAAGGAAACCAAGTAAGTGAAACTAATAGAAATTGATATTTAATGTTGAGTATAATTAATGTGGTTAATATATAGTTGAGGCCCTGTTAGGATTTTAGGATTATGGATTATTAGGAGTTTTTAGAGCAGGGATATGGATTATTGACCCAAAAGTTTAAGGATTATGGATTATTTTTGCATTTTTTAGGACCAATTGAGGATTTAGGATTACTCGTTTGTAATTTATTTTTGGTAAATTATTAATGTGTTGGTACCTATTCTCGGGCACCAAAGCAAATTACACGAAAATAATGCGATTCTGTTGAGTTTTTTTTTTACTTAGCATGTTAATAATATTCACTGTGTTAGACACTTTTATAAGTTTTTTTGTGTAAATATATTATTTCGCAAACAGACATTTGAGCGAAGTCTATTCATGCACTCGGAGTACTTATTCTCGGGCGCCGAACCCATTCTCGGGCAACCGAAACTTATTCTCGGGCGACCGAAAAAAAAATCCCGAAATAACATATAAAATACTTACAATTAACGCAAAGACTGTTTTATTTACTTTTTATGTTCAATTTACTTTTTATTCTTCGTGACATGGTTTTTAAAGCTATCGTTTTCAACGTTTTGTGTTCATCCGTGAGTTGCTATCTTGCTACGTCTTTTCGGTACTTCGTTCAACAACAAGACAATACGATAATTTTTAGAGATTGAAAACTGAGTTTGAAATGACCTTGAGCTCCTTTTACCAAAGGGGATTGAAAAGAAACAGCTGAAAACTTTCAGATCTTTGGCTGCCCGAGAATAGGTTCACGGGATTGCTGTGGTGAGAATACTTATGGTTTGCGGTAATTGAGTGAATACAGCGACCCGAACAGTTTCATGGGATTCAAGATCGCCGGTTTTACGGTTTTACGTGAAAAGTTATGACTTTCAAACCGGATTTTCTGCTATTTTTTCCCTTTTTTCTGAATTATAATCGAATATTTGAATCAACGGAAATGGAAGCCGGTAAGTTATTCTATTGTAAACTTGTGATTTTACATAGATTTAACACAAACTTTCAAGACTTTCAATGAAAACATGCAAACATCAACAAAATAAACACGAAGGAAAAATATCAATGTTTTCATTTGTGTATTAATATTATTTTTTCGTGGTGCCCGAGAATAGGGACTGCCCGAGAATAGGTACCAATACCTTATTTACAGTTTAGGATTACCGATTATTTATGAACTTAAATCAGGATTATGGATTATTCAGACCCTCCCTAACAGGGCCTCATAGTTATACAAAGATATAATAAAAATGAGATATATGGTTAATCAGCTGGGTGCGACAGGTTGTATTTTATTAAGTCTGTTACGGTGTTTTTGTGCATGCACGCCATGGGCTTGAATTGAATGTTCAAAAGGCATTCAAAGGTAGCCAGTCACCTTAAAACATTGTTCACATAATTCTAAAAAGAACCACGAATACCATAATTCAAAAAAGTTACAAGTTTTGTTGGAAAATAAAAAAATATTTATATTTTGTAGTACACAGCATGTAGTGTCTGCAACAAAATGTAATGCATAGGAGAGCTGGAGTTGAAATAAAATTCAATGCTATATTCATGTATGAGTTTTAAACTGTGCATGGGAAGAAAGCTTTTGAATTCCAATTGAACTGTTCTGATTTCAGAGTCATTTTATGTCAATACTTAAAATGCTTCAAAAGCATAACCCAAACAAGTGCAAATTTAAAGGCCTGCCACAGAGTGGGTGTGGCATATAATTATTTCAAAACCCCTTATGATTTTGGAAAATTCAGTGTTTTAAAATGAACATTATTTCTATGTCTCATGTGGAATGGCCCATTTATTTTATAGGTAGGTTAAGATATAAACGTGCATAAACTACAGGGAAACACCTCAGGGAAAACCCACACCATTGTTTTACATGGTCTATTCTTTGTTTTTAATTGATCAAGCAATCATTGAAGTGAAAAATCACCGAAGGTCTTTTCATCCAAAAACGCAAACCTTCTTTTAACAAACAAAACACTGTGTACATTGCAAAGCCTTCTTCTTTGGGAATTACATGAACCTTTAAAACAAGATAATTTAATGTAATTTATACCATTTACTGATGGTGACTATCTAGTCAAAAATGTTCGAATAAAGTAACAACAATCTAAACGCCTTATTTTCTACATGCATAAACTTATTGATCAATAATAAAGAGAGATTGTAATGTAAAGTAAATAAGCGGGAGATAAAATGTGGACTTTATATCTATGGGAGGTGACTTTGTGAGATGGTGAAAGTGAATACTGTGTTTTGTAATGTAGGGTAAGTAAAATTGTGAGGATGTGTGTGTGAAAACGAGTGTGTGAAGTACAGTTCCCTGTTTCTTGGGGTTCTTCAGGTTAATCTGTCTTGATATCTTAGTTTTTATCCTTTGGTTTTTGTTTCTGTTCATGTTTACAAGTACAGTGGTACCTCTATTAAACGGTCACCCTCGGGACTTTCCAAAGTGGCCGCTTAATAGAGGTTGGCCGCTGAATAGAGGTGTAGAATAGGTATAGGTAGGTATAGGAATAGATTTGGGACTTTTTATTGTTCCTGCCTAATAAAGGGTGACCGCTTAATGGGTGACTGCTTAATAGAGGTACCACTGTATTGGCATTTGTCGCTGATGGTTGTGGCTGATGGCTTGTGTAGGTTCCATGTTGTTAAATCTTTATTTATTTATTTTTTGTGCTGACTAAGAGGATTTGGTGTTGTCACTGAATGGATGTCTTAGATGCCTCCTGGCTTAAAAATTAAGTTCAAAGAGTGTTGTCTGTCTCTCCACACTACACACACTAACCTGCACTGGAGGGACGTAAAAGAACCACTGAGGACATAACAAACCCTGGCTGTGATGAGCTCAGTGACTGGCTCATACTAATTAATAATGTATGTTAATTACTAATTCTTCATGATTGTAAGCCGTGTGGCTGCAGTGTTCACCTTAAATAGTGGTCTGCCCGTGCAAATGAATAATTGTCAAGTGCATTGAGACATGTGAAATAAGCAAGATTCAAGATTCAAGATTCAAGATTTTTTAATTTTGTCTCAGAATACTACATTTACATATAAAGGACATATTTACATATTTTACGGACAATGGTAATTGTAACAGCTGGAGGACTGATCTACACAATTACCCACAAAAATTATTTACAATGATAGGTCAGAAAAGAGTCTTGAGAGATTTGGTAAATAATACAAAGTAGTTATAATAATGAATAATAAATATAGAAAAGAAAAAAAAAATGGTATAGAACAAAAACGTAAAAAGGCAACACATGTGAGGTAATAAAATTGTTTACAAATCAGTGTGAATTATGGATTATATGAACTGATGAAAGTAGAAAATAATTTACTCTTGAAATTAGCTCTTTTTTCCTTTCTTAGATTTCCAAGCACACACATTACATTACATTGTAGATGGAGATAAAATACTCAACGAGGGTGTGTTCTGGTGTTGTTTTCAATTGTACTATTTCACTATGACATCACATCAAAACATTCTATTGTCTTAACGCTAAGGATCATGGAAGCCAGTGGGGGACAGATTCATTACAACAATACGAGAATACACAATAAAATTGCATTTACAAGACAGAGAGGAAAGAAATGACAACAAAATGCCATAAATATGAAAGTATAAACATAGACATTTAACATACATAAAAACTAGATAATAAGAAGCTCAATTTTCAAAGAGAAGGAAGATTTAGTTGAAATTGCCATTGTTTTTGTCGATTCTATCCCCCACTGTAAACACATTGTGACATCATAATGAAATAGAGCAATTGATACTAAAGTAGATGTTTGCTTGTGGTAGATAATTGTAGTTTTTTGACTTGTCACTCATACTGTTCTTTTCCCTTGCAGGTCATAGTGGGCTGATAATGTTTCTGGGTAAATAGGGAACTGGACAGACATAGACAAAGGTATGAGATGTAAGATACTGGATGAAGGGATGTACTAATAACAATCTAAGAATACACCTGTTTTCAAAAACGTTGTCCTATTTAAAAAAAAAAGCAAATAGCAATTAGTATTTGTAAATAGCGGAATAGGAATTAATCAAGGGCACAATTTGCACTTGCATTCAAGCGTAAATAAATTCACTCAGCATGCTACACATGTTGCTATCTTCCAAGTTTGAAAAGATAGCTCGAGAGCGCTCGTGCATAAAGTCTTTTATAATTTGCCAGTTTGAATGTAAATGATTTTGCTCAATTATCGACATCAAATTGACATCAGTAGAGCAACCATACATTGGTGAACAATCCAAGACTCTTTTTCCAATCAGTATTTATTCTAACCCCTAATGACCGCGCCTGTTTTTGGTTCACTTCTTAATTCCTATTTCGCTATTTACAAATTACTAATTTCAAATAGGACAACGTTTGGTTGACTGGTGTACATGTTTAGTTAATGTTAGTGTTGTTAAAAAAAATCATAGGTTTTGTTTACTATAATTATACTAATCAAGGTGTTTAACTATAATTGGGTAGTAAATTATTGTTGATGTAGTTTAGTTTGAAAACTAAATTATCTTGTTGTATTTGAGGTATTGTTCATCTTGAGTCGGTATGCAGGATTAGTGGGTTGTTTTTGTTTAGTTGTGTTTCTTCTTGTTTTTTGTTCTTCTTCTTGTGTTTGTCTAGTATGTCTGGTTGCTGCTGTAGTGGCTGAGGTTTGTCTTTTGAGTTCTGGTACTTGGGGATCATTCCACTGTTACAGACATTACAACCAGAGATCATACTTTTTAGAGCTATTTATTTTTACTCTTCAAAATGTTATTCTCAGATTTGCATGATTTTTTTGTTACAATGTACTTTTAGGCAATAGCTTGTAATTCATAGTAAAAAAAGAAATGCACACTCATAAATGACTGATATATTTATTTAAAATTACAGCTAATAAAACAACCACTTTGTTTAATCCTACATTTCAAATTATAATTCAATGCTGTGAATATAAAAACTATATCAGGAATTTAGGAACGTTTCTTGAACAGACTAGATGTTGTAGTTCTAATCTAGCTGTTTTGTACACTCTATTTCATTCATTTATTTATTTTTATTAAATGAAAATGTTATGTTATGGACATTACACAAAATGTTACAAATTGCAAATTCAGTAAGTCAAAAATAAGAAAATTGCCTATAATTTTGCTTAGTAAATTTCACATAATATCATATATACATAGTACGCTAAACGAAAAATGTCCACATCTTATTCAAATACACCCGTCCACTATGCCACCCATGGAATTGATTGTAAGTGAAGATTTGTCGAAAAGACTGAAAAACGCATTAAATTAAAATGACAACAACTCCATGACAGCAAACTTACATTACATTTATTATGATTTTCTACTTACAGAAAAATAACATCCATTGATAGTTTGTTTTTAAAATCCTTATTTTGATGAAAAAACTTTGTGTCAATGACAGACTTTACCTCAATTCCGCACAAGTGTTGTGTGACATGATGGCGTAAGCATTGTCTGTACATGACAACTGGCACGACTTCTGTATTGTTGTCACGTACGCCCGTACAGGGTATGACGTCACTCAATGGAAAGACCTGTTTGAAAGACCTGTTTGAAAGACCAGTCAGGCCTCGGAGGCATTCACTAACAACACTCATGATTGTAAACTGCTGGTTTTCAGCAGTCCGATAAGTCCTCCATATACACATTACTAGATTGTAAAGCGCTATGAGCTATTCTAGAGATATAGCGCTATATAAATGAGGCATATTATTATATTATTATTATTATTATTGTTTTCATGAGGAAAAGTAGTGAATTTTTCTCGGGTACCCTGACTAGTAGATAATATTACAGTAAAATCACATTGAAAACCTTAGTCAGTCTCCATTTAGAGCATGCTAAATAATGCTGTAAAATTTTCATTATTTCAATGTCTCATGTGGACTGACCCTTTGGTGTGGTTGACTCTGTTGCTCAGTTCAGTATATTTCCTCTTGAGAGACGTAGCCCCCCTTTGAGTTGAGTTGGACAACCAACTCAGTGAAGTCGCTCAGTTGATTAAAGTTTTTGTTCTCTAGTTATAGATGGTGGTTGTTGGGTTGTATAGAAACAGTCTGTTGTTGTCCTGGGGGGGACTCCCTTAGAAAATGGATAGGGGTGCTCGACGGACCTTTTAGGGTCGAAAATAAGACCCTCGCGTACCTTATAGGGTTTCAAACTGGCAACATACCTTTTAGGGTCAGTTTTCGAACTTAAAATTACACATATTGAAAAATTTTTGAATGTGCTCGTAGCTTTTAGGCTCTGAAATCAGTATCTGAGTTAATTCATGCGTACCTTTTAGGGTCATTTTCAAAACTGTCCATCGAGCACTGCTATCCATTTTCTAAGGGAGTCCCCCCAGGGTTGTTGTATTCTTTGCTGGTAATTATTTATTTCGTCAGTTCTTGGATGCCGTAGTGTAGTGGCCTTGGTTCTCATTAGTTGTATAATATTCTTTATGTTTTGCTCACATGTCATGTATGTGATTAGGCTTGATGACAAGACTTTTGTTTGTTTGTCTTATTGTTAAATGTTATGCAGTGGTTGTGGTTGGTGGAGTTGTTTGCATTTGGACTTTGCGTGTTGTGTGTGTGTAGGTGGTTTCTTGGGGATAGGAGGTGGGGTGTGTTGGGATAATGTTAATAATGGTCGATTGTGTGGCAGAGGATGGCAGGCGCATATGATTAAGGGCCGGGGGGGGGGGGGGGGGGGGGTTATTAGGGTGACACCCCCTTCCTTTTTGAAAAAAAAAGATAATAGAAAATTAAACAAATTTGAGACTAAAAAAAATACAAAATTCTTTATTTCATTTACTAATTTTTTTTTTTTACAAAAACATAAAATATAGGTTGGAGATTTTGAAGTCGTTCAATAAACTCGCAGATCGTTTTTTATCAGCTCTAAAACCAGTTGGCTTCGCCTCATGGTTTTAAATCCTGCTCGTTTATTAAACTATACTTAAAAACAATTACAGTTCATACTGTTCTTTTCCCTTGCAGGTCATAACAATTTTTTTTTTAATTTTTTTTTTATTCACACACATTATAACAATAAAGAAAATACAATATGGCTAATTTACATAATTACAAATAGAAATACATATAAATGTAGTAAGTTATCAAAAAGTATAATAAATAGTGTGTGTGTGGTTGTTGATTCAGAAGTAGTATAAACTTTCGAGTCAACAACCACCCACTGAATAAAGATTAATTATAATAATAAATGTAGACCAAGAAGGGGGAGTCAAAAAAAATAAATAATTTATTAATTCGCGAAATATTTGATAAACAATTAATATTTCACGAAGTAATAATTAAGTGTATATACAATCTAGATTTGTGATTGCATCAAATAGATTTTGAAACAGATTCTAAATAAGGAGTAGGAGCTCATTTTTTTAATATGTGTTGGGATCTCTTCCCAAATTTTGGAGATAAAGAATTGAAAAGCAAACTTGCCATAGTTAGTATTAACACGAGGACGAACTATATTCCCTCGAGAGGCAAATCTTGTATTATAAGAATGCTGTTCTTCAGCCATTTTTAATATATGATGAAATACTATAGGAATTGATTCTTTGTTATGAATAATTTGATATGCGAATGTAGCTGCTTTAAATACAAAAATATTTTTAAATACAAGGATATTTAAAAAATTATAAAGAGGAGGTGCATGTTCATATTTACCAGCAAAAAACATGCTTCTTATGCATTTGTTTTGAATAGTTGTTATTCTTGATAAATTTGATTTATAAGTGCTTCCCCATGATAGGATTCCATATGTAAGATATGGATATATTAGTGAGTAATAAATATCTCTTAAAGTTTTAATATTAACATAATATCTGAGTTTCCTTATTATGCCAATATTTTTTGATACCTTGCTGTGAACAACTTTAATGTGTTGCTCCCAGTTCAGGTGTTGGTCAATATATACTCCTAAATATTTCACATATTCATTTTGATCAATATGTGAGATATTGATCTTATCAATTTTTTTCCTAGCAGATTTAAATATGATGAAATGAGTTTTCTTAAAATTTATTGTTAGCTTATTTATTTTACAGTATTTAAATACTAAATCAAGTTCAGTATTAACAACATTTTCCATTACCATGGGATCTTTATGGGAATAGAAGATATTGCTATCATCAGCAAACATTCTGAAACTTAGTTTGTCAGAAGAATTTGGAAGGTCATTAATGTAAAGGAGAAACAATAAGGGACCAAGAGTGCTACCTTGCGGTACACCACATATGATTTCTCTAAGATCAGAAGTAATATTATTGATTTTAACCTGTTGTTTTCTATTAGTTAAGTAATTAGTAAACCAGCTCAAGGCTAGCCCTCTGATACCATATTTAGAAAGTTTTAAAAGAAGTATTTTATGATCAACTGTGTCAATGCTTTGGTGAAGTCCAAAAAAATACCACAAGTTAGTTCTTTATTGTCAATTGATTTCTTAATGGTGTCTGTCAACTCAAGGATAGCTTGTTCTGTAGAATGATTTTTTCTGAATCCAAATTGATGTTTATGAATTATATTATATTTATCTAAAAAGTGTAAAAGTTGGTCATAAACAATACGCTCAAGGATCTTATTTAAGGATGGTAAGATAGCTATTGGTCTGTAATTAGATGGATTTGTTGAATCACCATTTTTGTATATTGGTATTACACAAGAAACTTTGAATAAATCAGGAACAATTCCTTGTTTTATAGATTCGTTAACCAAGAAGGTAATAGGATCAGCCAATTCCTCGCTAGCCAATTTAATGAAGTAGTAAGGTATATCAGAGGATGATTTTTTGGTCTTTAGAGATTTGAGTCTATGACTAACTTCCAATTTTGATACTGGAGATAAGTAAAAACTGGATGTAGGTGATGATAGGATATATTTTGTAACATCCTCATCAGTATCAGTTATCTTACTAGCAAGTTCGGGACCAATACTAGTAAAATATTTGTTGAATTGTTCAGCTATTTGATTCTTATCAAGATAATCAATGTCATTAATCACTAGCTTATCAGGAAACAATTCAGATTTAGTTTTCCTCTTCACTAGTTGACCTATCAATTTCCATGTTTTCTTTAAATTAGTTTTATGGTTATCAAACTGTTCTGTCCAATATAATTTTTTCTTCTGTTTTATAATGTTATTTAGTAAGTTGGAATAGTTTTTGTACTTAACTGACTTTTCAATGTCCTGCGGATTCATTCTTGAGTTGTGATACATTTTTTGTTTGGTTTTAATGGATTGAAGTATTCCCTTGGTTAGCCATGGTTTCTTCAGGACTTTTGTTTTCCTTCTTGATGCTAATTTCATTGGAGCATGTTTGTCTATTACTGTTTGAATGTTATTTACAATATTCATTGCAGAAATATTTAAATTGTTATCATAAGTAGAATGCCAATTGATATTTTGTAGGTCATGCAAGTACCTTTCCTTGTTAAATTTACTGTAATCTCTATAGTAAATAATTGTTTTGTCTTTACTCTTATTATCTGGTAAAACACAAAAGATAGGTAAATGATCTGTAATATCAAGTGATATAATTCCTGCGGTAAAGTCAAAATTAGGAGAATTTGTATAAATATGGTCGATGAGGGTAGCAGAGTGGTCAGTTATTCTAGTAGGTTTAGTTATAAGTGGATAAAAAGAATTACTAAACAACATATTAACATAATTTTCAGTAAGTAGGTGATCCTCATATTTCAGAAGGTCAATATTAAAATCACCTAGTATGTAAATAGTTTGGTTATTACTAAATTGTTTAATTAATTCTTCTAATTGTTGAGTGAATTCCTCAAGGCTGGCATGTGGGTGTCTATAAACACAGCCAATTATTGTACTTCTAGACTTAGAAGTGTCAAATTCAACCCAGCAAGATTCAACTGACTCCATTTGAAGCTTAAGATCAGGTCTATGTTTTGATTTGAGATGTTTGGATATATATAGAGCAACACCACCTGCCATAGTTGGGGAATTATCTTGATATAAATCATAATGGGGAAGATCAATATTAGAAACAGTCTTGTCATTAAGCCTAGTTTCTGAAATAGCTATTATATCTATTATCCTATCAAATGTAGAAAGGTGATCATTCAATTGATCAAAATTTTTGGGTAGGCTTCTTATATTAAAATGAATACTTAATGATTTGGTACAGTTTTTGGAATTAAGAAAATTGTTAAGTTCAGAAGCTGTCAGAAATATTCAGATGATGGTAGTTGAAGCATGTTGTCCAAGTCTTGCTCATCAGATTGATCAGGATTTGGAAGCAAGTTGTAGAAATCAGTATCTGATTTTTCTGTATCATTCATTTGATAGTCAATGTTTAATTTCTAGTGTGACACTTCAAAGTCTTCAAAGGCTCTCATGGTGGTAAAACTATTTACTGGTGAAGAATCATTCTCTTTTAAGAATATTTTACCATTGGATGTCCATAGGTACTTGAAGTCGTTATCTTTCTTGTATTTGTACGCTTTACTGAATATTTGCTTTCTCATGCTTGTTAAGGATTCATTAATGAATATCTTGGATGGATTAGTTAATGATTTATCTGAGTTAACTGATGGTAATATCTTTGAAGTTTTACCTACCAGTTTTTTTTTGCTCTGATAAATCCTTTCTTTCATATCGCGGCGCACAAGTTTAGCAATCATTCGGTTTTTCGTTTTCTTCGTATCGGGAAGCCGATGAACTGTTGAGATCTCGTGGTCTTCCAAATTGATATCAATCGAGGAACATAACTCTTTAAACAATTTCCGAGGATTATCTTGTGGCAGACGCGGAATCCCCACTATTTCAATACAGTCTCGTCTAGAATATTGTTGCATTTCATCCAATTCTTCATCGCGAGAACTCGCTTCTTTTTTTAACGCAGCCATTAAACTCTCTTGCTTCTTTATTTTGTGTTCTAGGGATAAGATGTGACTCTTGGACTCTTGTAGTGATTTAACCATTTCGTCAAATTTTTGTGAGATAAATGTTTGAGAATTTTCGATCTGAGTATACCGATCTGAGAGTTGGTTGATAGATTGCTTCAGTTGGTCAATCTCTACTTTGATTTCGTTTCTTATTTCACTCCTAATACTAGGTAACAGTTCTTCTTTCCACATCTGTTTCATTGAGTTAATTGTAAGTTGTTTATCTGGTTCTTTAGACATATTTGGGTTTGAGTATACAGTAATTAGTTGAAGTATAAAAAAACTAGCGGTGCTAAATCTTTGACCTCCATCTTGGTCGGTGGTCAGCGGTGTTCGCTTAGTGGGCTGATAATGTTTCTGGGTAGATAGGGAACTGGACAGACATAGACAAAGGTATGAGATGTAAGATACTGGATGAAGGGATCTACTAATAACAATCTAAGAATACACCTGTTTTCAAAAACATCCAATTTGAAAAAAAGCAAATAGCAATTAGTAATTTGTAAATAGTGAAATAGGAATTAATCAAGGGCACAATTTGCATTGCATTTAAAAAATTCACTCAGCATGCTACACATGTTGCCATCTTCCAAGTTTGAAAAGAGAGCTTGCATGAGAGCGCTCATACGTAACGAAGGATTTTCATACTTTGCCAGTTTGAATTCGCCTTTTTCATATCGAGAAAGGGACTGAGTACAAGTGTGAAAAACTAATTTGATTATGGTTCCAGAAAAAATAACCCCATTTTATGGGAGAGTAACCAAATAATTATAAGCTTATTGACCAAGTTGCAGAACGTTAAGGTAAATAGAAAAAAATTATGAGCATCAAAATTCTACCAAAATTACAGAGAAATGTGTCCTTCCAAAACGTCCTTGCAAACCATACATTCTTTGTATTTTTGAAAAAAATTAAAATACCATAATTTCGTTGAAATTTGCTCAAACTTGTTCCAACTCTCAATTCTTACTAATTTTTTATTTGTTCTTTCGTGTGAAGGGGTTTATTTTTTAATTAAATCAATTTTCAGAAACCTGGTTCCAGTCCCTTGCTCGATATGGAAAAGGCTAATATTAATGTTTTTGCATAATTATTGACATCAAATCGATATCAGTAGAGCAACTATACATTGGTGAACTGAAAAATCCAAGACTCTTTTTCCAATCAGTATTTATTCTAAACCCTAATGACCGCGTCTTTTTTTGGTTCACTCCTTAATTCCTATTTCACTATTTACAAATTACTGATTACTAATTTCAAATAGGACAACGTTTTTGAAAACAGGTGTAAATAGTTAATGTTAGTGTTGTTAAAAACAATTTATTGGTTTTGTTGACTTATGCTAATAAAGGTGTTTAACTGTTGTAGTAAATTATTGTTGATGTAGTTTAGTTTGAAAACTTAATTATCTTGTTGTATTTGAGGTATTGTTCATCTTGATTCGATATGCAGGATTAGTGGGTTGTTTTTGTTTAGTTGTGTTTCTTCTTGCTTTTTGTTCTTCTGCTTGTGGTTGTCTAGTAAAGTGCTTACACTATGTCCATGAAATAGAATCTAAATTTTTCCTACATATTAGTTACTACTGGTAGTCACTATCACTCAAATGGGACAGCTTTAGTAACAACTAGACCACAATACACAAGGGAAATCAAATACTCAAAACCATAGAAAGTTAATACTTTATTCATTGTGTATTGCTACTAAAGCTGTTCCAGTTGAGTGATAGTGACTAATAGTCACCAAATAAAAACTATTAGTTAGTAACTATTTAGATTTTATTCCATGGACATGTGTAAGCACTCTATGTCTGCATGGTTGCTGCTGTAGTGGCTGAGGTTTGTCTTTTGAGTTCTGGTACTTGGGGGTCATTTTACTGTTACGGACATTACAAGCAGATACCATTTGATAATTTTTAGTCCTATTTATTTTTACTCTTCAAAATGTTCAAAATAGTCAGATTTGCATGATTTTTCCCACTTTTTATATGCTCTATATATTAGTTTTAAAGCAAAATATGTCTTCACTCACGAACTTCCTGTATCCTATCGCTCATGGTTGGAGCTCGTTTATGGAATCAGATTCCTCAGTATATAAGGGAATTACCAAAATCTTTGTTTAAAAAACAAAAAAAATCAGAGAGTGTTTATTTGATGGCCTCGCTAAATTCGGATATGATATTGAAATCTCCAATCTCTTTCAATCTTTAAGCCATTAATATAGTATTTTCCATTTTTTTCTAATATAAATAGGATAATATATTAATATAGTATTTTCCATTTTTTTCTAATATAAATAGGATAATAATATATTAATATAGTATTTTCCATTTTTTTCTAATATAAATAGGATAATAATATATCAATATAGTATTTTCCATTTTTTTCTATTATAAATAGGATAATAATATATCAATATAGTATTTTCCATTTTTTTCTAATATAAATAGGATAATAATATATCAATATAGTATTTTCCATTTTTTTTCTATTATAAATAGGATAATAATATATCAATATAGTATTTTCCATTTTTTTCTAATATAAATAGGATAATAATATATCAATATAGTATTTTCCATTTTTTTCTAATATAAATAGGATAATAATATATTAATATAGTATTTTCCATTTTTTTCTAATATAAATAGGATAATAATATATCAATATAGTATTTTCCATTTTTTTCTATTATAAATAGGATAATAATATATCAATATAGTATTTTCCATTTTTTTCTAATATAAATAGGATAATAATATATCAATATAGTATTTTCCATTTTTTTTCTATTATAAATAGGATAATAATATATCAATATAGTATTTTCCATTTTTTTCTAATATAAATAGGATAATAATATATCAATATAGTATTTTCCATTTTTTTCTAATATAAATAGGATAATAATATATCAATATAGTATTTTCCATTTTTTCTAATATAAATAGGATAATAATATATCAATATAGTATTTTCCATTTTTTTCTATTATAAATAGGATAATAATATATCAATATAGTATTTTCCATTTTTTTCTAATATAAATAGGATAATAATATATCAATATAGTATTTCTTTCATTCCTTATTCTTCTTCATTATTTTTCTTTCATATATTTATTCTAATATAAAAATAACTTTTGTATCCCCTATCCATAAAAATACATTGTGTTTAATATATTTATAAAAAGCTGATATATATTTGTAAAATACTAAGTTAACATTACCCGCCTCGACTAGCTCTGCTATTTGCCGGTATGTGCATATAAGTTGTAATTTTATGTTGAAATCAAATAAAGTCAAAGTCAAAGTCAAAGTGGTTTATTTCGCCGATAAACCACGGAAATTGCTTTTATAATATAAAAAGTGTTTCAAAAACGAAAGAAAAACGAATTAAAAGAAGTTATTTGTTGTTCATTTTGCCGATGAACAAATCAATTCTCCTGAGAATTCTCAACCATCCAATCAAACCGCTTGTTATAAGCAAAAATGTACAAAGCTTTCACAACTTTCACAACTACAAATTTAAATTATATTCTGCAGGTAATGTTTTTATAAAAAATATTACATTCTTTTTAATTTTGTGTGTGGAGAATATGGTAGATACAAGTGGAGAATGCCTCAAATCAAAGCTCTATGGATAAATGTAGCTTGCAAGCTAATGAAACGATCGAGTTTGTTGTCAATAACATGTTTGTTGGCCGGTTCTTGTTGGGAAATCCCCGATGATTTTGGTCGTAATAATGAAGGATTTATTGACTAATAAACAAATCTAGGCATCACTAAACCTCAAGCAGTTGATATTTACTCACTCAGTACTGACATCGACATATGTGCCTGGTTTGAGTTAAGGATTGCTTGGACATTTTTCAATCAAGTTAGATTCAACGCTAAATTCGGACGGACAGAAATCGCCATGATAGCGGTCAGGTAATCCTGCTTTGAACAAAAAAAAGATGTATTCGACTTTGGTCTTATTAAATGAATGCATTGATGAATACTTTAAAAGATATTGACTATAGTTATATCGTAAAGCATCTGTTTTTGCAATTAAGCTTATTTATTCAAGTGGATAATTTGTGTGCTAAACTTTGTCCGCTTGGTTTTCATTGTTTGGAAATGTGAAATTTAACTTCACTTTCTTCATTGAACAGATATCTTATTTTATCCCTTGACATCAATAACCAGCTAGGCAATAATTAGGCTGCTTTTTTTATAAAATATATATGTAATTCTTAAGTGCTTATGTTTTAAAAAAAAAATATATGTGACTCTTAAGTCATCATGTAAAAGTGTTTGTTTATAGTTTAGGTTGTGTTTTCCTTTCATAAAGGAAAATGTAAGTTTAAGTATATATAATTATACTTAAAAGTTTTTGTTTTAAAAATGTATGTTTTTTTGTAGTAGATATATATTGTATATTCATTATTTTCTATAAAAATGTATGTGTATTATGAGTGTTATTATATTAACGTTTATGAAGAAGTGTTTGCCTATTCGATCTTAGGTAGGAGTTCCGATATAAAGTAGGAGTTATATAGTCGTAAAAAGTCATGTGTGTGGATATGAAGTTTAAGGAAAGTACGTATAGTGTGAAGTAGGATCATCTGTGTTTGGTATAATTGTGAATTGAATATGGAGACAATGAAGTGAAAGTGCGTGGTGAGTGGATATAAATGGCGTGCATAAGTGTAAATCTGGTATGTTAATGTTCTAATTGGTTAAAAACGTAAGGTTAAGAGCGGATAAGGGGTTAAAACGGGACGTATAGTTGATATTTGGGGATCGTGAGCTCACTAATAGGGAAAACAGAACTTCTCAGGGTCCAAAATGTAAGTAAAACTGTGGTGAGACAATCCCATAAAACTCTTCAGGGACACGATATGGGACTGCAGTTCAGTAAAGAACTAACGTGTTTCATAACCATCAAGAGGTCTTGCCCTACGTTTTACTCAACTACTGGAGAGAAGTTCCGTTTTGGGTAGAACAATAGGAGTGGGTGGGTGCAGTGGGTGGTGAGGTGATGAATTATGGAATAATGATGGAGATTGTAGTGATTGGTAACTTACTTGAGGTGGTTTTAGCTTGCTTTTTGTTGTAACGCATGGTTATTTCTCCGATATTACAGTTGAAAGCGCTTGTGTAATATGAGGGGGTGTGGTGCGACTTTACCTGGATATATTAGCTGGGTGATGGATGCGGGTGATTGGGTTACCTGTGGTGGGGTAGTGGGTTGACTGTGTGGACCTGGGGGAGAGGGAATGGTGAAGATAAAGATGGCCACCATGAGTGCGATGGATGTTCGCGGAATGTGAAGGATAGGATTGTGGAGTATTATTATAAGAGTCATGTGGGGTTAGTGAATAGTAAGTGTATGGTGGAACAGGGTAATCGTGGAGTTGTGCATAATGTCCGGGTGAAGTTTACAATGGTGAATGGGAAGAAAACCAAGTAGGTGAAACTAATAAAGTTGATCTTTAATTATTGTTATAATATAGTAGTATAAAACTATAACAAACTATAAAAAACTATAAAAATATTAAGCTGGTTACCAAGGTTGGTGGTAATTGATATAGAGAAAGTGCAATATGGACTATTTATAGTAAAAAGGTTATGTAGTAAAATATGTAATAGCTATAGCACGGCTGTTTCATTCTTTGTTTTTCGCGACATTAGGTTCCAGGACCGCGCGCGGTCAAAACTCGTCGCTAGGATGGTTTTTTTCCCTAGCAACAAAATGGCGGCGATTTTGAAAATAATTGAAAGTGCCGAAAAATAGTAATACATTGTTTTTCTTAACGTATTAACGGCAAAAATAACAGCATGTAGGTAAGTCGAACTATTTTTCTTCCTTTGAATACTTCATTGCGATTTAAAGAAGATTTTATTTGACGAAAAACCAACTCGTAGTCGCGAGTCTTTTTTCGCGTAACAATGCAAAAGTATCAAAATAGAAATAAAACACAGTGTGTTAATCACCTTTTCAAGCAAACTCAGATAAAGCAAACTATTTTTTTTCAATTTTTAATTCATTGTCTGCTTGAAAATGTGAATTGTGGCTAATGAACTTTTTTTTGTGGTTGGTTTTGAAACTTTTTATTTTGTTGCAATTTGAAAGGTTTCAACGCGAATAAATATGGACGAATATCATCAACGTGAATTGAAGAAGTCTTGTCGTGTCTGTGGTGGTCTTGAGGGGAAACAAAAATACTCTTATTCAACCGAAAAGTATCATGTAGCAGAAAAGCTGTTAACTGGGTTCAGAATAGATGTTGCCAATGATAAAACTGAAATTCACCCCAAAAATGTCTGTATAAATTGCTTCGTGAAAACAACGAAACTTGCCAAAAATAAAACTTGCCAAAGTACGGTGGAGCCAGTAGAGTGGAAAGCCCACGAGATCGATGGTTGTGAAGTGTGTGCAATGTTTGAAAAGAGAAACTGTGGTGGTAAAAAGCCTAGAGAGAGGAAGGGAAGGGGGAGGCCAAGTAATAAAACTGAAACATCGACTTTAAACATTAGTGCCTCGCAATTAAAGATACAACCAAGCATAATACCACAGCCAATAATTTTGAATATGCCTCCCATTGAAAGGTTTGTCAGCATAAGTGAGGAATTACTTTGCCCAATTTGTAAAGAAGTACTTGATAGACCAGTACAAGCCGGAATTTGTGATCACTTTTTTTGTGCCAGCTGTATTGAGAAATGGCTACAATTTTCCAACACCAATAACTCTACATGCCCTGTGTGCAAGACAGCTCTGACAGTAACACATTTAAAAACAGCTCCACGCCTTCTACTAAACTTGATAGCAACTTCGTGTGCCTCATGCAGGATATGCAAAACAGTACTGAAACTTGAACAACTTCAAGAACATGAATTATTTTGTAAACACTATGTCCTCGAACGCCGTGACCAGACAATAGAAACTATACTGAAAACTTCAACAAAGGATCCATTATCAAGTACAGAAGAACTTTTGACCACTCACCTTATGAAAAGAAAATTATCCTCGTGTTCATCTCCGAACGTTATTTTGAGAACTGGCGGAACTGTAAGTACCATATGTATTAAAAGTAATTTCAAATAACCGACTGCTATAGACCATTTTCATAAACACCATATGTTAACAGATATTTTAATATTTTAGCAGTCATATGAAAGAACCACCTGAAATAATTTGTTTTAAGGTTTTGATGCTCAGGCTAAAATACCAAAGAAGCTATGCTCAATGAAAAATGTAGAGATTTATATGTAATTTTCTGCCGAAGCCTTTGATGCCTCGTTTTGGTGTATTTCTGATTTTTCAAACTTTTATTGCTTCTTGAAAATTCAATCGTTTTTTCTCAAACTTTCACAAGTTATTGTCATGATGAATGTCTATCATATGATAGCTTTCTTAAAACATCAATTCTAAAAATTATGATAATTAGTGGCGGCCATTTATGAAAGTCGTCTATGGCACACACATTGGACATTTGAAACCTTAATGATTAGATATGCCATCCCTTGTGTTATAAAAATACAATAAGGACACTTATTTTCCAACTAGTAGTAGACAAGTAAAAATATCCAGAGATATTTTTACTCGTCTATCTAGTAAAACAATATTTTGCATTATAAAAGAACAAAAACTTTTTGATTGGATAATAAATAACTTATTAAACAGTTTGATGTGTTATATGGCTGGATATTTTACTCGCTAACTTGCATTTTGACTTGCCCGGAGGCTCATCAAAATACAGCATTTCACTGGTAAAATATCCAGCCATATTACACATCAAACTGTTTAATAAGATATATATAGCTAATTTCATGAAATAAATTTTATGTTCTAAAATAAAAAGGTAAAATGAGTATTAAATAACCACGAGACAGGGTTTTGCAGAAACTCAAATATCTTGTTAAAACATTGTGTACAATTGCAGCCCATACAACTATGTGTTATCAATAAAACTAAAGTGGAAAGCAGCACTGCTTCAAACAGAACTGTACAACGACGAGCTGCTACCATTGCACACTGCAGAGATACTATCAGTGGAGGAGGGATGAAAAATACTGCAATACAACATCAAAAAGAAATACAAATGATAAACAAGGAGCAGCGTCAAGTTATTCTAAGAGATGCAGGGGTTTCTGTGGATGTCTCCGCTGAAGATGCCCTTGCCATGAAAGCTGAGTTGGGAATACCCTGGAATAAAATAAGACATATTAGAAGGTCTGGTATGATATAGATACTGCTGTTAATTTCATATTAATTGGACATTGTTGTGAGTTGAAAAGTGTTTTTTTCCATATGTCAAAAAAGAAAAAAAGAAATGTCAATGGCATGTTAATAATAATTGAACTTCGCTGCCCACTTTTGATTTATTTGACAAATCACTAATAACAATCCACAATTTATAGAATTTTGCATCAAAACATTCAAAAACTCATTAATAATTCATGAGAAATTTTCAAAAGAAATCGTAACCGTGATGAGTGTTTTAACTGAAGTTATAGATTCACCCTAATTTACATAAACTTAAACCTTAACTTTCTCTAATAAACTTTCATAAATCCTTGATTTCTTTTTTACAAAAACACAAAATATAGGTTAGAGTTTTTGAAGTTCAATAAACTCGCAGATCGTGTTTTTTCAGGTTTAAAACCACTTGGCTTCGCCTCGTGGTTTTAAATCCTGATAAAACACTCCTGCTTGTTTATTAAACTTTACATACAAAATAGGGTATAGTTGGTTTGTAGAAGAAAGCCTCAAACAAGTGCTCAGACCAAAAATACTGACAATGCTCTCATTAATATGTGCAGGTGGTTGTCATCATGGGGAGTCCAACTTGCAAGTGAGAAAAAGCAAAGAATTGTAGCAGATAAACAGGCAATTAGAACTTTTAAATTAAAGTTAATTAAAGTTAACTCCATTGAAGAAAATTATCATATTTAACTATCACATTATTTTCATGTTTGAAACAGAAACTAGGAGACGTTCATTCTGAGGACATGCCATTTGAGTTCACTAAAAAGAGCAGTTCTAATGAAATTCGCATGGCACCGTGTGCAAGGGTTAAGCGTCTAAAAGAAATGATTATCAATCATTTGGAAGAACATAAAAGGTTAAAACAATGGCATTTTAATTTTTAGTATACAAATATTATACAGTTTGATTTAACTTCATGACAACTGATATATTGCTTACAGAAATGGAGATTTAATTTGGCACAATGGCTTAATTCCATCCAATGAAATATGGCTGAAGTTTGGAGGAGATAAAGGTGGTGGGAGTTTCAAAATGGCGTTCGAAATAGGGAACCTGAAAAACCCAAACTCAACAAAAAACACAGTAACTTTTGCAATGTTTGAAGCAGGGGACACACCCTATAATCTGACTCTTGGACTACTAGGCTACAATAATGTGATTGAAGACCTTAATAGACATCAATGGAGGTAACATATAAAAAGTCCTTTTCAAAGTACAAAATGTAAAACATTTGTTGATTATAGTCTAATAAATGAACAGTGCTCAGTGTTTTATGAGGTTCAAAAGGGTCTTGGGCCTTGTTAAAACATGATATAAATAATAATAATAATAATAATAATAATAATAATAATAGTATTTATTTATACACGATATATATTTTACAGCATGGCTGATGTGGTCGTGTTTTGTATTCACTCTCTCACTGACTTTACATTTTACACTTAACATTTTTCATTTTACACAATATAGTTCATTTTTATCATGCTAAGTTTAGCCTCTGCCGTTATATAAATGTGCAAGTTTATAAGACAGCATCATAAAATTTAGAAACTTGCTAATTTTTCCCAGAGAAAACTGTATCTAATTTCCATTTCCATAGGGAATGGAGAATAAAGGTATTCCTGTTTGGAGATTATGCTTTCCTGTGTACTATATATGGTATTTCAGGAGCAAGTGGTAAGAGCACAGCTAAATCAAATGAGTTCAAATACATGTACATGTATGTATATTGCATTAATAATTGCTTTGTAGTGCAGACAAGTATTTCTTTGTAACAAAATATTCTTCAATATCTAAGTTTTTCTTTTTTGTATAAAATATTAATTGAATTAATTAATATCATTATATAAATCATATTCTGCTTTACTTCTAGGAAGGCATTTTTGTCTATGGTGTTTGATTACACAGGAGGACATCGCAGTACCATTGAGTAAAAGAGGTCGAAAGGAATCAAGAACTGTACAAGGTACTGAATTTAATAATATAAATGATAATTATCAAGATATATTGTGTAAATCTATGTATTTTACTTAAGGGATTGTTGATGAGAACAAAAGATTTCAAGAAGCAGGTTCAATCCTTAAAAAAGCAAAGGAATACAACAATGCTATCAGAAAGCCTATGTTCCAAATAGAACTTGATCAGGTACATGTACTAAGTATGTAAGTATGTTTTGTTTTAATCAACTATTTAGTACTTACCTTGGAAAATTGTTTTCTTTGTGTTGCAGGTGTGTCCACCAGCTTTACATATAAGTATAGGGATTTTCAATCGCCTTTTTGACCTGTTAGAGCAATCTCTGAAACTGTTGGATGTCAACATTGCACATTCTTTGGCTGGAAAAGAAGATAAGGTAGCATTATCATAAAGTTTAAATCTATACTTTTCTAAAAAATTAAATGCATTTTGGTCTTACATTATTTATCTATCTCATAGCATGGAAGCCAAGATTTCCAAGCACATGTACAAGATCTACAAAAAGCAAATGAACTAGAGCTACATGCCAACTTTGAAAAACAGAAAGCAGACGAACTAGAAAGAATTGCAACATACATTTTATTAAACACCCAGAATGAAAAACAAGGAAGAGATTTGCAGACACAAGCGGCGCAGTTGAGACATGCAGTTGCTGAGATGGTAAATCTAACCTTGAAAGGCATAACATTGAAAATTAATATTAATGATATGCATTTTGTTGGTGCCAGGAAAAAGAAATCTTAGCTAAACGGTCAAAATCATGCAGAAATGGACCATGTCAAGAGGAAATAACAAAAATATTGAAACAAATTGGTGCTGAGCGCCAAGCTTACCATGGGGGGACATTCAATGGCAATCACACACATAAATGTCTTAAGGTACATCAATGTATTTAATCACATTTATCATGTCATGTGTTATTCAAAAACTGTTGTTTTTTTTCACTTTGTTCTTTTCAAACATTTTATTGTATTAGGTTAAAAACATCAAGCAATTAACTCAAATACCAGTTGCTGTGTGTGTAAAAATAGCGCCAACTTTGATCCAAGATGCAAACAGTATTAGCCAAAAATTCCATGAGACTTTGGAATCCTTTGGAAAATGCCACAGGATGTATACAAGGAAAGACAAGTTGTCTCATGGAGAAATTGTAAAGCTAGGTGGGTAATAGTTATCAATATCATAAATTGACGTTCACCAATTATCATGTACTTAAATATCTGTTTCTCATTTCAGAGATAGAAATCGAAAGTTTCATGAAAATATACAGACAAAACTTTCCACATGCCACTGTCCTGCCAAAGATGCATTTTTTAGAAGATCACATGATTACATGGGTTAAGAGGTATCAATTTTTAACACATCATATATTTTACCATAATTTTTAGAGTTGAAACTGATGATGATTTTTGATCTTTTAAAAAATATAAATTTAATCTAATTTTTTTATTTTTTGTGTTATTTCTATTCATATTCACATACATATTTTTAAATATATAGATATGGAACTGGCATGGGATTGCTAGGTGAGCAAGGAGTCGAAAGTATCCACCATGAAGTTAATGACCTTTTACGATCTTATGCTTGTATAAGAAGAGGATCTGAACGGCTAGAAAAAGTCATGGAAGAACACCACAGGCGATGCCATCCATCAAATATAATCAGAGCACCACAATTGAAGAAAAGGAAAATCCATGAAGAATAATTGTTCTAGAGCTGTATTGATTTAAGTCGTTTATTTTGTATTGTTTCATCAGTGCTATTTAGTGCAATTATATAGGACTGTTTTTGGAAGCACTAAAAAACATTTGACTAGTAGGAGAAATAGCATGGATATAAATAATGCAATGTACATATAGGATTGTATTTAGACATATATAATATTGAGTTTCTTAAAAAAAATATGTGAAATAGAATATTGAACATAAATGTGACGCTTTGTACATAGGACGGCATGTAAATAATTTAATTTTCAAAACTGACAATACATATTTTTGTACATATTTAGGACTGGTATACAAATAAAATACAAGTAAGAATTACATAAAATAAAAAATAGTAGGAATTTTAAAATGGATTTTTTTGTAATTTGTTGTTTTTCTTTTTCTTGCCCTCTTCCTCAAGCTTTTCCTCTAACTCCTTCCTTCTTTTTAAGCATTTCTCTTCCTCTTCCCTCTTCTCTTCCTCTGTCCTAAAATATAAAAAC
Organism: Metridium senile; assembly: GCA_949775045.1. Classification (NCBI taxonomy): domain Eukaryota; kingdom Metazoa; phylum Cnidaria; class Anthozoa; order Actiniaria; family Metridiidae; genus Metridium; species Metridium senile. Next base: position 8,570,735 of record OX459110.1, on the reverse strand, counting down.
ATTTGTGTAAATTTACAAGAACTCCAATAACAAGATAAAACCAGCATCATCCAAGTGAACAAAACACATTTGTGTACTTACTGATCCTTCTCTACTGGAAAAATCACCCCTCTTGGCTTTTTAAATCTTATTTTGGGCATTATTCAATTCCCTAAAAGAGATAAAATTGTCATGAACCAGTTTATTGATAGAGTCACTTAAAATCTCAAATAAATAAGAGTGTTTTGCTTTTTTAAAGAAAATAAAAATAAAAAAAAGTTACAGCTTACCTTCTTTGTTTGCGTTAAAAAACCTCCAGTCAAAAGCCAAGTACATGCAATGTATAGCCAGGCCGGGGAACAAACTTTTTAAGCGAGAAAAGTGTAGACGCGCCGTGCAAAAAATGAGCGGGAAATCAACTCGTTCGACAGGACATTGATTTCGAAGGACATGATCGTAAATTCTATGTAGACCAATATTGTTCATTTATCATCAAAAAAAAAAGTTCATTGAAATAAATCAAATTCTAACAATAAATTATCAATTTCTCTATCGTATTTATTGCTTACCTGATTAATCAAATGTTCCAGTGTCGAGAAATAATCCTTGAAAATACCATAGGTTTGAAATCATCTCTGCCGTTGACATTTCGCATCGAGGGCAATGAAAGCTCAAAAACATATCTTGATTGCCAACTTGGTGGATTAAAAGATTCTCAAAAAGACTTAAATATTACTCTTAACACTGCAGGAGATATAAAATTACTATTATATCACGATAACAGATAAAAAAACACGAGTATTTGTCAGCCGCTATAGTACATCTGATCTAATCATCCACGCCGCCATTGCAAAACCTCGTTTCTATGTTACAACCGCGCGAAGATGACCAGATGAGTCCTGGAACCTAATGTCGCAAACGAAACAGCCGTGATAGGTTGTGCTTAAGGTGGTTCCGGACTCTTGCTACTGCGCATCTATTTCGCGCATCTCGTTTTTCATCATTTATTTGCGTTTTTTTGAAAATTTATCTAAATAATATCTTAATTTGAATCCTTATCTATAACTTCAGAAAGTATTATGTCATTTCATGCAACTTTGGAGGTAAAATGGGACATTTTTCGAAACATGCTCAGATTTTCACTACCTGACATGGTTGCAAAAACAACAAATTTACAACTTTGTAAAAATGAACAGATAAAATATAATTTTGACGTCTTTAGTCGTAAAACTAATACAAAATAGGTTTTAAGGTTTCTGGAGATGACAAGGATAATTTGACAAGTTTCAAGCAGATGTTTAAAATACTAGAACCCAGTCCCACGCGGACCGTTACCATGTTTTTTGACAAAAAAAATGGATTCTGTCGCTTATAACTCGCCTATTAGTACGGTGACCCCCAATTTTTTTCTTTTTATTCAAGACTGCATTTACTATTACGATTTAGAATAAAAAATAAAATATTCATTGATTTGATTTTCTGAAATTTTACAAATGCTACAACTCTATTCACATGTAGGGTGCGTAATTGGCGTAGAATTGTGCCTCTATGGTTCACTTATATACCCATATATGGAAATGATTCAATGGTTTTTATGACAGGAATTGTTAGATAACCCTTAGATCTATCGTTTGATATAATCTTATGCTTTTCCTAGCGGAATACGTTCGCATTCTATTGACTGCTTTGAATAGGTACTTTTGAGCAAATCACCGCAAATTATTGCAAATACCTACTTTTACTATATCTTATAACTCTATAACCAATACGATGACCCCAATATTTTTTCACGTTTTTTGACTTGCCTAACAATGATCTATAAATGACAGGATTTATAAAAAAATTCATTGAAGAAATCCAAGTATCCGATACTACCTTAAGATCGAATACTATGCGTAAAGGTTCATATCCTTAAAATACTGTACAGGGGCATATACATATAAAAGAAATTAAAGTTGATAGAGGGTGTGTGTTAGTGGGAAGTTGGTGAAAGTGTGACATGTGTATGAACCAAAGTGAATGCTATTTTAATAATTCCCTTTTTCCTTTAGGGTTTTTTTTCTTTTGTTTATTTTCTTCAGGTTGAGACTTTAATCTTTGTTCTTTGTTTTTTGTTATCATCCATATTGGTGTTAGTGACTGTAGGCTGTAGGCTGTGGAATGTTGCATACGTTTCATTGTGATATTGTCATGTGTAGTTGTCGGTACATGCTGGTTGTTGATTTCTTGAGTTTGTGTTTTAAATACTGTTTATTTTCTTCTTTTTCCTACTGCCATGCAAGGTGATTTGGTTCTGTAGTTGGAATAATTTGCTAAGATCAGTCTTTTTGGTCTTTTTTTTATTTTTACTGGTTCAGGTCAATATATGTACTTGTGTTTCAATCATCTTTCTTTTCTTGCAGGTCTTGGTACTGATGTTCTGTTAGGGTTTCTAGTAGATAGGGAACTGTACAAGCAAACACATAGGTGTAGTTTGTTTTGAGTACTGGATGTGGGATGCTTTGTGGGGTGATGTTCTGATTGTTATGTGAGGTTATGTTTTAAATTTATATTTCTATCTTGTTCATTTCATATTGTTGAACTTAGGGTTCAAGGTTATTGTTGTTTGTTGATGTTGATGTAGTTTTATTTAAAGTTGTGTTGGTTGAGTAGTATCTCTTCTTTCTTTTTTGTTCTTGTTTGTGTTTCTTCTTTCTTTTCTGTTTCTGTTCTTTTCTGTTTTTCTTTTTGGTTTCTCTTTTTCAATTTGGTCTCTCCTCTTTGTTTCAGTTCTTGTTTATTCTTTACTCGGTTCTTGGTTGATAGCAATTGTTGTTTTCCCCTTTTTTAGTTGTTGTTCTTCTTTAGATTCTATTTTTTTATGTTTTATTCTCTTCTTCTAGTTGATAATCTTGTGGGTCTTGTATACTTTTTTGAGTCTAAGTCTGTTTCCACTTTTGGAATGTTTGTGCTTGAGCAATATGCTGTGATTGTGTTGTGGCTGGGTGGTAGTATGGTCATTTGTTTTGTTCTTTTCTTTTTTGTATAGAAGTTTTTTTTTGTCTAGTTTGTTATTCTTTTTCGTGGCATAGGTTCTGGGTGTTGTAGGTTTTATTTTCTTTTTGAAAGTGCTTGGATTCTTATGACAGGAGGAGTGTACGGACTAGGATGTCTTTAAGATTGTTGTGTTTCGTGCAGGCCACTGTGGTTGGGCGGGGGAAGGTATGTGATAATTCAGGATCATTGGAAATCAAGAACGTGTGTGATAGACGGCGTGTGGAGTGATGGAAGGGAATCGTAAACGGAATGGTGGGTAGGGAGTGGGATGCTAAGGTAGTTGTCACATTTACGGTTGAATGTTATTACATTTACGGTGGGTTTCGATTATTACATTTAAGGTTAAATTTTATTACATTTACGGTGGGGTCGGTTATTACATTTACAGTTGATAGTTATTACATTTACGGTGGGTATTACATTTACGGTTGATTTTTATTACATTTACGGTGGGTATTACATTTACGATTGTTATTACATTTACGGGTGATACATGAGTGCCTGACTGTAAATAGTACCCATTTTACAGTGTTTGGGGTGGTGGGATGAGTTGTGTAGTAGGAATGTGCTATCAGTAGGCTTTGTGTAGAGTGTTGTCTTTAGCGTGTGTTCTGGTGTGATATATATGGTTGTGTCTAGGAAGTCTTTGTATGTGTGTGATACGGTGTGTTTGAATTTAATGTGTGGATGTACTGTATATATATGTTGTAGAAAAACATTGAGTGTGGACTGTCCATGGGTCCAGATCATAAAAACGTCAATAAAGCGTTTCCATATGAGTGTAGTTGTTGTAGTTGTTGTGGGTTGGTTGTGAGTATGGAGTTTTCAACTTGTGCCATGAAGATGTTTGCGTAGGAGAGTGCGACTCGTGTGCCCATGGCTGTTCCATGGAGTTGGAGGTAGTGGTGGTTGTCAAATGAAAATAAATTGTGTTTGAGAATGAATATAAGAAATTGTCTGAAAACTTGTATACCTTGACGCGTATTTTATGCCTCCAGCGTAGCGTAATGTACTCTTTCTTTTTATCCAAAAACAAAACTGTCAAATATACATTTTTTTAAATCTTTTTTTGCTCTTATTCAACAATAAAAGTGACTTTTAGAACTACCTGTTCTGTTTATGTGATGCATTGAGTGTTTTTGATGTTTTTTATTTGTTTATATCAGCCTTTTAACAAAAAGGAAATATTTACTCAGCATATTGGACGCCATTTTTAAAAAATGAACAGCGAGCAAACAACAACTTTTTCGCTGTTCCCTCGAAACTGTGGTTTATCGGTGAAATAAACCACGGTTTTGGACCAATCAGAGCGCGCGTTAGAATCAAACTATATTTTAACATACGATATACCATATAACCCTACTCTTCTGTGCCGCACTTTTACATACCATGCCCTACCTTAAGTTATTGACCGAATGCCAATGTGGTCGCCACTTTATTATCATATTTATGTTTTTTAATTCGTATTTTAATTGACCACTACATCAATATCATAGATTAGTTAGAATGACATCAACAAAGGTAAAAAGTTGGAGTCAAAAATATTAAATTCTTGAGAAGTTATGAGAATTTCAAAAGTGGGAAAAACACCACAACGAGGCCAGCAAGGGAACAGTTCGCTGAACAGATCCAAATCTCTGTAATTTTGATTCCAAAAAGTTTCACTTGAATTATATTTATAGCAATAAAACTTTCCAAAAATATATATTTTTGCTTTGCTCTTTCTGATGGTTGTGCTTATTTTTGAAGATTAGGTTCTTATTTTTGAAAGTCAATTGGCGGTCTATATACACTACACTACCATAACATATGATGCCATTTCAATCACACTCTTCTCTACCATGCCCTAACATATATACTACCCTGCCCTGTTATTCTTTTCCCTTCACTACCCTAACCGACCATGCCACACTATTACAGACCATATACATACTGTAGTGTCTTTACATTATGTTCTGGGATACCTGTGTGTTTATAATATTATGGGATACCTGTGTAATGTGTTGTTGTTGAGAGTTGCATTAAAGATGGCAACCGAATGAACAACGAGTAGTGAAGGTCTAATCGATCGTTTTAATCCGTATTGATCCGTAGAGACAGTACCATATACTGACATAAACTACCCTATATGAACTCTACCATACCGTGTATACACCTAATTCAAAAAAGGTTGACGGGGCGAACGGCGATTGGCGATTGAAATTCGTATTGTCCACAGTCGTGGACAATAGGAATTTCAATCGCCAATCGCCATTCGCCCCGTCAACCTTTTTTGAATTAGGTGTATAAGAAACCCTACTTTCCTTTATAACTTTCCGTTATTACTCGTGCCCAGGCCTGTGGCCGGCACGAGTCTTAAAATGCTAGTGTTTTTTTTTTTCAGTGTCGTCGAGTTTTTAATTGGTAGACAGCAAATACGTCCTGATTGGTTGACAACAACCAATTAGCGCAGCCGAAACATCGAGGAGATTCGATCTCAATCTCTATCGTTCTAAACTCCCGAAAAGCGTATCTAGATCAACCACACACGCCCTAAAAATGTGAAAAGATTATCTTTATTTCTATCATAGGTTTTAAGAACTATATTGAAATTTGAAGTACATTCTGAGTCATTTTGTTTGTCCTGACGAGTCTGTATAATTCGCCACATTTAGACCAGCGGTAGCGCCCATGGACCATGAGGTAAACACAACGCATCGAGTTTACTGCTGTCCTTTCTTTCTGGCAAATTTATCGATTATGTTGATCGCCCAAAGCGACTTAAAGCTCAAGAATACCCCTTCCATTCGTAAAGGTGCTCTTTTAGGAGCTAAACACAAAGAGACGAAAGAGTTTATGGTCGCAAACCTTTCCATTCGTGGGGGAGTTCTCCTGGGAGCGGCTGTTCGAGTAGCATCCAATAACCCCGGGCCAATAACGAAGAAACCAAACAGTTATATGTCGTATATATGGTTGCTTCTCCTTCCATTCGTGAGGAAACTGTCCTAACAGCGAAAAGCGATGAGACCACAGCTATGGTCGAAAGACAAGAGATATTCAGTCTTTGAAACAAATTACTAACTACACAATGAAAAACAGTGATATCAAAGAACATTTATAGTAAGTCTTAATAATCTATTCAAAAGTAAACCTTATTCAAGAACTTCCCCAGTGGTATTATTGCAGTCTAGATTAGCTGAGCGAGGTTTTACAATTCTTAGATGTTGGCATGGTTATTAAAATAACTGTTTGAATTAAAATAAAAATATTACTCATCAAAATATTGGTGCATTATTGCAACATTTCCTCTATTCATATCACTAAAGCATTTTACTTTCCCAAACAAATTCTAAATACAAATACGAGACAAATATCATGCATATCTGAGTTGAGTATAATTAGTTATAATCACACAACTTCATGCCAATAAACTGTCTCAATCTGGGCACGAGTCCACCCTGCAGTCAGGGTCTAGTTATTATTATTTTGCAGGCTAAGTGATGGGACAATGATAACATGGTTAAAACTCCGAGTTTGCCATGCCCACCATACCCTACCATACTTAACCATTCCCTACCTTGCCCTACCATACTTAACCATGCCTTACCTTGCCCTACCATACCCTACCATACTTAATCATGCCCTACCTTACCCTATACCATACCCTACCATGCCCTACGATGCCCTACCAAACCCTACCATACTTAACCATGGCCTACCTTGCCCTACCAGACCCTACCATACTTAAACATGCCTTACCTTGCCCTACCATACCCTACCAAACTTAACCATGCCCTACCTTGCCGAATGACCTTGCCCTACCATACCCTACCATGCCCTACCATACCCTACCATACTTAACCATGCCCTATCTTGGCCTTTCATGCCCAACCATACTTAACCTCGCCCTACCATACTTAACCATGCCCTACCCTAACACTAAGAATACTTTTGAATGCTTTGCAAAGTTTATTTGTTGCTCGTTATATCAACTTGAGTTCACATTGTGTTTACCATATTGAAATACATTAAGACCCTTACAATAGCTGTTATTATAGTTACATACGAATTATTTCGAACAATGGACTTTCAGGCCAAGTTTTTTGCCCACTAGCTGTGACTTGAATCCACTGGTTGAAATTATTTGCATTTAACTGTAATAACATCAATTTTCATTGTTATTATATTTTCATATTTATGTCCTTATTCTTTATTGTTTTATTGCTTTTGATGAACTTCTAATCCAAGTTTTCTTAGCCATTTTAACTGAAACATAAAAATGCATAGGTTACTATGGGCGAAACAATATAAAATATACATTTATTGCTGCCGCGCGAAGCGAGCCTGAGCGAGCGAACAAGGCAGCAGGTCTAATCCGTGGAGGAGCAAAGTTCTCGATTTTGCTTTTAACCACAATGCTTCATTCTATTAACCACAATGCCTCATTCTATTAACCACAATGCCTCATTCTATTTCTAGCCTGCGTCACATCCGGACACTTGTTTTGAGATCGACTCCCTGTTGTTTGGGAACGGTTTAGTAATGCGCTATGAGGCAGCAATGTACTATACCTATTAGGTACGCTAGTAATAGTGACAATAGTGTTAATCTCTGTGTAACGTGGACAACGTTAATGACATTGACTGTATGATATATATATAGTCGATAGTTACCGGCAGCAGCATCTGTAAGGTACAGAGCAATCGTAAAAATCACCACATTCATGTGTGCCATGCGGACATGGATCGTAAACATGCGAACATTGACCAAAATAATGACATGGGGCTGAATTTAAAATAAACAAAGAACGGGTTAGCTCAGTTGGGAGAGCACGGCCTGTTAACCGGGAGGCGGGGGGTTCAAACCCTAGCCGGACCATCACTCAGGGTTTTAAAATAATTGAGGAGAATGTTATAAATTTGTATTTATTTCGGTTTATAATTGTTAGGCCTCGCGTCCTCTCGGATAAGGACGTTAAATCGGAGGTCCCGTCTCGCCACTCACTCACTAACCATTAATCGGGGGGACGTAAAAGAACGACTGGGGACGCAGGTCACGACCATCCTCAGTGAAAGGCCTACACTTACACTAATATATACTAATTACTAACAACTAACTATAATGTGTAAAGCGCATTTGAATAAACCTATTTCAATTAACGTTGTCCATCTGGAATGGTCGATCTGAGACCAATAGGAATTGTGGGAGCTCATTAAATTCCAAATGTGTTGTTTTAATCCCACTTGAATGGTGCTGAATTACAGATAACAGTATTTCAGAAGTAAACATTAATATTCAAGCGTGATTATAATAGTGCATTTTCATTTTAACGAGCTCCCCGAGCTCCTATCGGTCTCAGATCAACCATTACCAGATGGACAACGTTAATTGAAATAGGTATATATACATTGAAAGTGCGCTATATAAATGCATTATCATTATTATTAATCGTTAAACTTTAATTTACGACCTAGAGCGAAAACACTAAAACCATGAAATAAAAAGTAGTTACTAACTAATTGTTTTTATTGAGTAACTATTTAGAAAATTCGGAAGGAATTCTGGTATGTGTAATAAAATAGCAGCGCATTGCCGTAAAACGTCTTATTGTAATCCTCAAGTATTCCTCAACTCATCATTGTGGCTTACGTTTGTCACGTTTTTCTGGAACACTCTGTACGTACAACACCCCCAACAGCAACAGCACAAGACACAGTTGAAGCTTCATGGTCGACTTTTTGGAACTAAAATAAAACAAGATGGGCGTCATGGCATTGATAATGATAATGATTTAAGTATTTGTCAACTTTTGAAATTGGGTTTCGGGAAATGCACGTAAGTCGATATATTGATATCCTTACACTGTTTCGAGGTCGAGCTACGATTTTGTTTTAAAAGAGCTTATAACCCCTGGTCTGTTTCCAAATGATATATATATATATATATATATATATATATATATATACGATTTATCCGATTAACGTACGGGAGTTATTGAGCTTGAAAGTGCCATTTTGGGCTTTCTGTGGCAGGGAAGGGAAAAAAGTGATCTAAAAACCAGAAAAATCCGTGAGATTTGCTTGCTTACAATATCTTGCCGTAGCTTTCTTTAGCTCGCTTTAGTTTCAGTTTTCTTGCTTCCTTATATAGCTTACGTAGCTTGCTATATCTTGTCTAACTGTCTTTAGCTCGCTTTAGTTTCAGTTTTCTTGCTTCCTTATATAGCTTACGTAGCTTGCTATATCTTTACTAGCTGTCGACTTTAGCTTAGTCGCTTTAGATTTAGTTTTCTTGCTTGCCCTATATAGCTTGTCTAGCTTGATCTAGCTTACTTTTAGTATGGAGATGTTATATTTCTTCTCTCTATCTGACAACATAAAACAAGCAAAAACGCTTGCATAATGAGTTAGAATTTAATCTAAAGTGTTATCGCTCCAATCAACGTGACTACTTTGCAGAAATATCAATGAACATTAACAATTAAAAAGAAATATTTTAACTCACTTTATTCTTGAGTACTTTCTTTGCTTGAACTTCTTAGTGTAATACCTTCCGTGAAAGTGAACTAAAGACCACCAAGACCTTCCTTAAGTATCATCTCATGTCGCATCTAATTCGTGAGTTTGAACTATTCTTTTTTTCTATATGAAAAAAATTCAACGTTGTTTTTATAGTATAATCAACAACGTGTCGACCAGACATGTTACCGAGGTGATACATAGGAAGATAACATTGACATAAAAGCACTCGTGTACTTTAACAATAGAAGGCGGTAGACACAAAACAAAATTATTCTTATAATTATTTTTCCTATTCTTTATGGCATGTTTGTTAGGATGTTTTCATGGATTTATGAAAAGTCCATGCAAATTTATACAAAAAGGGTCAAAGTAACTAATTACATTTTTAGTATTTTGGCTTTTGAAGTTATCAATTCCAACATTGTTTATCAGAAGACGTTTCATACTATAACGTGATATGATGTCAGTGACGATTAAATTGAAATTATCATATTGCTCCTTGGTATACAGACATAAACAGATCACCCCTAAAACATGTGCTTTTGTACGCCGTTCATAAAACTTACAGTTAAACAAAAAACATTAAAGTTCTCATTATTTGATCTTTTTTTATCTTACAGTTTTGATCATGTTTTCAGACAAACAATATCACTTACTACTTTCCTTGTATTAAAATGTACAGCCATCAACTAATAAAATAACTTTCTTCCTACCTTCCTTTTTTTCCTCCTCTTTCCTTCGTCCCTTCTATATTTCTCTCTTCGTTCCTGCGTTTCTTCGTTCCTTCATTCCTTTTTTCGTTCGTTCGTTCGTTCATTCCATACTTCCTTCCTTCGTTCCTTCCTTCGTTCCTTCGTTCCTTCTTTCTTTACTTTCTTTTTTTTTTTTTCTTATCTTCGCGCGCTCTGCCGTTCCTTAGTTCCTTCATTGCTTTGTTCCTTCGCTCCTTCATTGCTTTGTTCCTTCGTTCGTAATTCGTTCGTTCCTTCCTTGTTTTCTAATTAAATACATTATTACTCTTGTTGTTATTCTTATTCTTAATGGCATGTTTTTAAGGCTTACGCTCCATCCACATTAATGAGCGAAAGTCGTCAAATTGACTAACTATAGGCTTTTGATTAAAAAAGTTGTCATTTCAAATATTTTCTACAAGAAGAAGTTTCATATATACTAAAACGTGATGAGATCTCGGTGTCGATAAATGAAATCACTAAATTGTTTTTTGGTACTCGGCCGTAACAACACCACCCCAAAACATGTGCTTTTCTGCGCCGCTCGAAAACTTGCAAAAAAAAAAAAAAAAAAAAAACATTCACATTCTCATTCATTGATCTTTTTCTATTTTATAGTTTTGATCATGGTTTCAGACGAACAATATTAGCTACTACTTTTCTTGTATTAAATTGTACAGCCATCAACTAATAAAATAACTTTCTTCCTACCTTCCTTCCTCCTTGCTCACTTTCGTTCGTTCGGTCGTTCCTTTGTTCGTTCGTTCGTTCTTTCGTTCATTCATTCGTTGGCTCCTTCCTTCCTTCCTTCCTTCCTTCCTTCCTTCCTTCCTTCCTTCCTTCCTTCCTTCCTTCCTTTATTTTTTTTTCTTATCTTCGCGCTCTCTGCCGTTCCTTCGTTCCTTCATTGCTTTGTTCCTTCGTTCGTTCGTTCGTTCGTTCCTTGTTTTCTAATCAAATACATTATTACTCTTGTTGTTATTCTTATTCTTCATGGTATGTTTTTAAAGTTTACTGTCTATGTACTTTATTGAGCGAAAGTGGTCAAATTTATTAACTATTTGATTTGGTTAAAAAAGTTGTCATTGTAAAAATTTTCTACAAGCTAGAAGATGTTTCATACTATAACGTGATGAGATCTCGGTGTCGATAAATGAAATAACTAAATTGTTTTTTGATACTCGGCCATAACAACACCACCCCAAAACATGTGCTTTTCTGCGCCGCTCGAAAACTTGAAAGAAAAAAAAAACAAAAACATTAGCATTCTCATTCATTGATCTTTTTTTATTATATAGTTTTGATCATGGTGTCAGACGAGCAATATTAGCTACTACTTTCATTGTATTAAAATGTACAGCCATCAACTAATAAAATAACTATCTTCCTACCTTCCTTCCTCCTTGCTAACCTTCGTTCGTTCGGTCGTTCCTTTGTTAATTCGTTCTTTCTCTCTTTTATTCATTCGTTAGTTCGCTCGTTCCTTTGTTCGTTCGTTCGTTCGTTCTTTCGTTCATTCATTCGTTCGTTTGTTCGTTCGTTCGTTCGTTCATTCATTCGTTCGTTTGTTCGTTCGTTCGTTCGTTCGTTCATTCATTCGTTCGTTTGTTCGTTCGTTCGTTCGTTCGTTCCTTCCTTCCTTCCTTCCTTCCTTCCTTCCTTCCTTCCTTCCTTCCTTCCTTCCTTCCTTCCTTCCTTCCTTCCTTCCTTCCTTCCTTCTTTCTTTACTTTCTTTGTTTTTTTTTTCTTATCTTCACTCGCTCTGCCGTTCCTTGGTTCCTTCATTGCTTTGTTCCTTCGTTCCTTCACTGCTTTGTTCCTTCGTTCGTTCGTTCGTTCTTTGTTTTCTAATTAAATACATTATTACTCTTGTTATATTCTTATTCTTAATGGCATGTTTTTAAGGCTTACGGTCCATGCACTTTATTGAGCGAAAGTGGTCAAATTGACTAACTATAGGCTTTGATTAAAAAAGTTGTCATTTCAAACTTTTCTACCCGAAGAAGTTTTATACTATAACGTGATGAGATCTCGGTGTCGATAAATGAAATCACTACAGTGTTTTTTGGTATTCGGCCATAACAACACCACCCCAAAACATGTGCTTTTCTGCGGCGCTCGAAAACTTAAAAAAAAAAAAAACAGAAAATTAACATTCTCATTCATTGATCTTTTTTATTTTATAGTTTTAATCATGGTTTCAGACGAACAATATTAGCTACTACTTTCCTTGTATTAAAATGTACAGCCTCATCTAATAAAATAACTTTCTTCCTACCTTCCTTCCTCCTTGCTCACCTTCGTTCGTTCGGTGGTTCCTTTGTGAATTCGTTCGTTCTTTCTTTCATTCATTCGTTAGTTCGGCCGTTCCTTTGTTCGTTCGTTCGTTCGTTCTTTCGTTCATTCATTCGTTCGTTCGTTCGTTCGTTCGTTTCTTCCTTTGTTCCTTCGTTCCTTCCTTCCTTCCTTCCTTCCTTCCTTCCTTCCTTCCTTCGTTCCTTCGTTCCTTCGTTTGTTCCTTCTTTCCTTCCTTCCTTCCATCCTTCCTTCCTTCCTTCCTTCCTTCCTTCCTTCCTTCCTTGCTTCCTTCCTTGCTTCCTTCCTTGCTTCCTTCCTTGCTTCCTTGCTTCCTTCCTTCTCTCCTTCCTTCCTTCCTTCCTTCCTTCCTTCCTTCCTTCCTTCCTTCCTTCCTTCCTTCCTTCCTTCCTTCCTTCCTTCCTTCTTTCCTTCCTTCCTTCCTTCCTTCCTTCCTTCCTTCCTTCCTTCCTTCCTTCCTTTCTTATTTCTTTACTTTCTTTGTTTTTTTTTTCTTATCTTCGCGCGCTCTGCCGTTCCTTCGTTCCTTGGTTGCTTTGTTCCTTCGTACCTTCATTGCTTTGCTCCTCCGTTCGTTCGTTCGTTCCTTCCTTGTTTTCTAATTAAATACATTATTACTCTTGTTGTTATTCTTATTCTTTATGGCATATCTTTAAGGTTTACGGTCCATGCACTTTATTGAGCGAAAGTGGTCAAATTGACTAACTATAGGCTTTTGATTCAAAAAGTTGTCATTTCAAAAATTTTCTACAAGAAGAAGTTTCGTATATACTATAACGTGATGAGTTCTCGGTGTCGATAAATGAAATCACTAAAGTGTTTTTTGGTACTCGGCCATAACAACACCACCCCAAAACATGTGCTTTTCTGCGCCTCTCGAAAACTTGAAAAAAAAAAAAAAAAACATTAACATTCTCATTCATTGATATTTTTTTATTTTTTAGTTTTGATCATGGTTTCAGACGAACAATATTAGCTACTACTTTCCTTGTATTAAAATGTACAGCCTCTTCTAATAAAATAACTTTCTTCCTACCTTCCTTCCTCCTTGCTCACCTTCGTTCGTTCGGTGGTTCCTTTGTGAATTCGTTCGTTCTTTCTTTCATTCATTCGTTAGTTCGGCCGTTCCTTTGTTCGTTCGTTCGTTCGTTCTTTCGGTCATTCATTCGTTCGTTCGTTCGTTCGTTCGTTCGTTCGTTCGTTCGTTCGTTCGTTCGTTCGTTCGTTCGTTCGTTCGTTCGTTCGTTCCTTCCTGCCTTCCTGCCTTCCTTCCTTCCTTCCTTCCTTCCTTGCTTCCTTGCTTCCTTCCTTCCTTCCTTCCTTCCTTCCTTCCTTCCTTCCTTCCTTCCTTCCTTCCTTCTTTCTTTACTTTCTTTGTTTTTTTTTTCTTATCTTCGCGCGGTCTGCCGTTCCTTCGTTTCTTCGTTGCTTTGTTCCTTCGTACCTTCATTGCTTTGCTCTCCGTTCGTTCGTTCGTTCCTTCCTTGTTTTCTAATTAAATACATTATTACTCTTGTTGTTATTCTTATTCTTTATGGCATGTCTTTAAGGTTTACGGTCCATGCACTTTATTGAGCGAAAGTGGTCAAATTGACTAACTATAGGCTTTTGATTCAAAAAGTTGTCATTTCAAAACTTTTCTACAAGAAGAAGTTTCATATATACTATAACATGATGAGATCTCGGTGTCGATAAATGAAATCACTAAAGTGTTTTTTGGTACTCGGCCATAACAACACCACCCCAAAACATGTGCTTTTGTGCGCCTCTCGAAAACTTGAAAAAAAAAACAAAAAAAACATTAACATTATCATTCATTGATCTTTTTTTCATTTTATAGTTTTGATCATGGTTTCAGACGAACAATATTAGCTACTACTTTCCTTGTATTAAAATGTACAGCCTCATCTAATAAAATAACTTTCTTCCTACCTTCCTTCCTCCTTGCTCACCTTCGTTCGTTCGGTGGTTCCTTTGTGAATTCGTTCGTTCTTTCTTTCATTCATTCGTTAGTTCGGCCGTTCCTTTGTTCGTTCGTTCGTTCGTTCGTTCTTTCGTTCATTCATTCGTTCGTTCGTTCGTTCGTTTCTTCCTTCGTTCCTTCGTTCGTTCCTTCTTTCCTTCCTTCCTTCCATCCTTCCTTCCTTCCTTCCTTCCTTCCTTCCTTGCTTCCTTCCTTGCTTCCTTCCTTGCTTCCTTCCTTGCTTCCTTCCTTGCTTCCTTCCTTCCTTCTCTCCTTCCTTGCTTCCTTCCTTCCTTCTCTCCTTCCTTCCTTCCTTCCTTCCTTCCTTCCTTCCTTCCTTCCTTCCTTCCTTCCTTCCTTCCTTCCTTCCTTCCTTCCTTCCTTCCTTCCCTCCTTCCTTCCTTCCTTCCTTCCTTCCTTCCTTTCTTCTTTCTTTACTTTCTTTTTTTTTTTTTTTCTTATCTTCGCGCGCTCTGCCGTTCCTTCGTTCCTTGGTTGCTTTGTTCCTTCGTACCTTCATTGCTTTGCTCCTCCGTTCGTTCGTTCGTTCCTTCCTTGTTTTCTAATTAAATACATTATTACTCTTGTTGTTATTCTTATTCTTTATGGCATATCTTTAAGGTTTACGGTCCATGCACTTTATTGAGCGAAAGTGGTCAAATTGACTAACTATAGGCTTTTGATTCAAAAAGTTGTCATTTCAAAACTTTTCTACAAGAAGAAGTTTCGTATATACTATAACGTGATGAGTTCTCGGTGTCGATAAATGAAATCACTAAAGTGTTTTTTGGTACTCGGCCATAACAACACCACCCCAAAACATGTGCTTTTGTGCGCCTCTCGAAAACTTGAAAAAAAAAAAAAAAACATTAACATTCTCATTCATTGATCTTTTTTATTTTTTAGTTTTGATCATGGTTTCAGACGAACAATATTAGCTACTACTTTCCTTGTATTAAAATGTACAGCCTCATCTAATAAAATAACTTTCTTCCTACCTTCCTTCCTCCTTGCTCACCTTCGTTCGTTCGGTGGTTCCTTTGTGAATTCGTTCGTTCTTTCTTTCATTCATTCGTTAGTTCGGCCGTTCCTTTGTTCGTTCGTTCGTTCGCTCTTTCGGTCATTCATTCGTTCGTTCGTTCGTTCGTTCGTTCCTTCGTTCGTTCGTTCCTTTCTTCGTTCGTTCGTTCGTTCGTTCGTTCGTTCGTTCGTTCGTTCGTTCGTTCCTTCCTGCCTTCCTGCCTTCCTTCCTTCCTTCCTTCCTTCCTTCCTTCTTTCTTTACTTTCTTTGTTTTTTTTTTCTTATCTTCGCGCGGTCTGCCGTTCCTTCGTTTCTTCGTTGCTTTGTTCCTTCGTACCTTCATTGCTTTGCTCTCCGTTCGTTCGTTCGTTCCTTCCTTGTTTTCTAATTAAATACATTATTACTCTTGTTGTTATTCTTATTCTTTATGGCATGTCTTTAAGGTTTACGGTCCATGCACTTTATTGAGCGAAAGTGGTCAAATTGACTAACTATAGGCTTTTGATTCAAAAAGTTGTCATTTCAAAACTTTTCTACAAGAAGAAGTTTCATATATACTATAACATGATGAGATCTCGGTGTCGATAAATGAAATCACTAAAGTGTTTTTTGGTACTCGGCCATAACAACACCACCCCAAAACATGTGCTTTTGTGCGCCTCTCGAAAACTTGAAAAAAAAACAAAAAAAACATTAACATTATCATTCATTGATCTTTTTTTCATTTTATAGTTTTGATCATGGTTTCAGACGAACAATATTAGCTACTACTTTCCTTGTATTAAAATGTACAGCCTCATCTAATAAAATAACTTTCTTCCTACCTTCCTTCCTCCTTGCTCACCTTCGTTCGTTCGGTGGTTCCTTTGTGAATTCGTTCGTTCTTTCTTTCATTCATTCGTTAGTTCGGCCGTTCCTTTGTTCGTTCGTTCGTTCGTTCTTTCGTTCATTCATTCGTTCGTTCGTTCGTTCGTTTCTTCCTTCGTTCCTTCGTTCGTTCCTTCTTTCCTTCCTTCCTTCCATCCTTCCTTCCTTCCTTCCTTCCTTCCTTCCTTGCTTCCTTCCTTGCTTCCTTCCTTGCTTCCTTCCTTGCTTCCTTCCTTGCTTCCTTCCTTGCTTCCTTCCTTGCTTCCTTCCTTGCTTCCTTCCTTGCTTCCTTCCTTCCTTCTCTCCTTCCTTCCTTCCTTCCTTCCTTCCTTCCTTCCTTCCTTCCTTCCTTCCTTCCTTCCTTCCTTCCTTCCTTCCTTCCTTCCTTCCTTCCTTCCTTCCTTCCTTCCTTCCTTCCTTCCTTTCTTCTTTCTTTACTTTCTTTTTTTTTTTTTTCTTATCTTCGCGCGCTCTGCCGTTCCTTCGTTCCTTGGTTGCTTTGTTCCTTCGTACCTTCATTGCTTTGCTCCTCCGTTCGTTCGTTCGTTCCTTCCTTGTTTTCTAATTAAATACATTATTACTCTTGTTGTTATTCTTATTCTTTATGGCATATCTTTAAGGTTTACGGTCCATGCACTTTATTGAGCGAAAGTGGTCAAATTGACTAACTATAGGCTTTTGATTCAAAAAGTTGTCATTTCAAAACTTTTCTACAAGAAGAAGTTTCGTATATACTATAACGTGATGAGTTCTCGGTGTCGATAAATGAAATCACTAAAGTGTTTTTTGGTACTCGGCCATAACAACACCACCCCAAAACATGTGCTTTTCTGCGCCTCTCGAAAACTTGAAAAAAAAAACAAAAAAAACATTAACATTATCATTCATTGATCTTTTTTTCATTTTATAGTTTTGATCATGGTTTCAGACGAACAATATTAGCTACTACTTTCCTTGTATTAAAATGTACAGCCTCATCTAATAAAATAACTTTCTTCCTACCTTCCTTCCTCCTTGCTCACCTTCGTTCGTTCGGTGGTTCCTTTGTGAATTCGTTCGTTCTTTCTTTCATTCATTCGTTAGTTCGGCCGTTCCTTTGTTCGTTCGTTCGTTCGTTCGTTCTTTCGTTCATTCATTCGTTCGTTCGTTCGTTCGTTTCTTCCTTCGTTCCTTCGTTCGTTCCTTCTTTCCTTCCTTCCTTCCATCCTTCCTTCCTTCCTTCCTTCCTTCCTTCCTTCCTTGCTTCCTTCCTTGCTTCCTTCCTTGCTTCCTTCCTTGCTTCCTTCCTTGCTTCCTTCCTTGCTTCCTTCCTTGCTTCCTTCCTTCCTTCTCTCCTTCCTTCCTTCCTTCCTTCCTTCCTTCCTTCCTTCCTTCCTTCCTTCCTTCCTTCCTTCCTTCCTTCCTTCCTTCCTTCCTTTCTTCTTTCTTTACTTTCTTTTTTTTTTTTTCTTATCTTCGCGCGCTCTGCCGTTCCTTCGTTCCTTGGTTGCTTTGTTCCTTCGTACCTTCATTGCTTTGCTCCTCCGTTCGTTCGTTCGTTCCTTCCTTGTTTTCTAATTAAATACATTATTACTCTTGTTGTTATTCTTATTCTTTATGGCATATCTTTAAGGTTTACGGTCCATGCACTTTATTGAGCGAAAGTGGTCAAATTGACTAACTATAGGCTTTTGATTCAAAAAGTTGTCATTTCAAAAATTTTCTACAAGAAGAAGTTTCGTATATACTATAACGTGATGAGTTCTCGGTGTCGATAAATGAAATCACTAAAGTGTTTTTTGGTACTCGGCCATAACAACACCACCCCAAAACATGTGCTTTTCTGCGCCTCTCGAAAACTTGAAAAAAAAAAAAAAAAACATTAACATTCTCATTCATTGATATTTTTTTATTTTTTAGTTTTGATCATGGTTTCAGACGAACAATATTAGCTACTACTTTCCTTGTATTAAAATGTACAGCCTCATCTAATAAAATAACTTTCTTCCTACCTTCCTTCCTCCTTGCTCACCTTCGTTCGTTCGGTGGTTCCTTTGTGAATTCGTTCGTTCTTTCTTTCATTCATTCGTTAGTTCGGCCGTTCCTTTGTTCGTTCGTTCGTTCGTTCTTTCGTTCATTCATTCGTTCGTTCGTTCGTTCGTTTCTTCCTTCGTTCCTTCGTTCGTTCCTTCTTTCCTTCCTTCCTTCCATCCTTCCTTCCTTCCTTCCTTCCTTCCTTCCTTGCTTCCTTCCTTGCTTCCTTCCTTGCTTCCTTCCTTGCTTCCTTCCTTGCTTCCTTCCTTGCTTCCTTCCTTGCTTCCTTCCTTGCTTCCTTCCTTCCTTCCTTCCTTCCTTCCTTCCTTCCTTCCTTCCTTCCTTCCTTCCTTCCTTTCTTCTTTCTTTACTTTCTTTTTTTTTTTTTTCTTATCTTCGCGCGCTCTGCCGTTCCTTCGTTCCTTGGTTGCTTTGTTCCTTCGTACCTTCATTGCTTTGCTCCTCCGTTCGTTCGTTCGTTCCTTCCTTGTTTTCTAATTAAATACATTATTACTCTTGTTGTTATTCTTATTCTTTATGGCATATCTTTAAGGTTTACGGTCCATGCACTATATTGAGCGAAAGTGGTCAAATTGACTAACTATAGGCTTTTGATTCAAAAAGTTGTCATTTCAAAAATTTTCTACAAGAAGAAGTTTCGTATATACTATAACGTGATGAGTTCTCGGTGTCGATAAATGAAATCACTAAAGTGTTTTTTGGTACTCGGCCATAACAACACCACCCCAAAACATGTGCTTTTCTGCGCCTCTCGAAAACTTGAAAAAAAAAAAAAAACATTAACATTCTCATTCATTGGTATTTTTTATTTTTTAGTTTTGATCATGGTTTCAGACGAACAATATTAGCTACTACTTTCCTTGTATTAAAATGTACAGCCTCATCTAATAAAATAACTTTCTTCCTACCTTCCTTCCTCCTTGCTCACCTTCGTTCGTTCGGTGGTTCCTTTGTGAATTCGTTCGTTCTTTCTTTCATTCATTCGTTAGTTCGGCCGTTCCTTTGTTCGTTCGTTCGTTCGTTCTTTCGGTCATTCATTCATTCGTTCGTTCGTTCGTTCGTTCGTTCGTTCGTTCGTTCGTTCGTTCGTTCGTTCGTTCGTTCGTTCGTTCGTTCGTTCGTTCGTTCCTTCCTGCCTTCCTGCCTTCCTTCCTTCCTTCCTTCCTTCCTTCCTTCCTTCCTTCCTTCCTTCCTTCCTTCCTTCCTTCCTTCCTTCTTTCTTTACTTTCTTTGTTTTTTTTTTCTTATCTTCGCGCGGTCTGCCGTTCCTTCGTTTCTTCGTTGCTTTGTTCCTTCGTACCTTCATTGCTTTGCTCTCCGTTCGTTCGTTCGTTCCTTCCTTGTTTTCTAATTAAATACATTATTACTCTTGTTGTTATTCTTATTCTTTATGGCATGTCTTTAAGGTTTACGGTCCATGCACTTTATTGAGCGAAAGTGGTCAAATTAACTATAGGCTTTTGATTCAAAAAGTTGTCATTTCAAAACTTTTCTACAAGAAGAAGTTTCATATATACTATAACATGATGAGATCTCGGTGTCGATAAATGAAATCACTAAAGTGTTTTTTGGTACTCGGCCATAACAACACCACCCCAAAACATGTGCTTTTGTGCGCCTCTCGAAAACTTGAAAAAAAAACAAAAAAAACATTAACATTATCATTCATTGATCTTTTTTTCATTTTATAGTTTTGATCATGGTTTCAGACGAACAATATTAGCTACTACTTTCCTTGTATTAAAATGTACAGCCTCATCTAATAAAATAACTTTCTTCCTACCTTCCTTCCTCCTTGCTCACCTTCGTTCGTTCGGTGGTTCCTTTGTGAATTCGTTCGTTCTTTCTTTCATTCATTCGTTAGTTCGGCCGTTCCTTTGTTCGTTCGTTCGTTCGTTCTTTCGTTCATTCATTCGTTCGTTCGTTCGTTCGTTTCTTCCTTCGTTCCTTCGTTCGTTCCTTCTTTCCTTCCTTCCTTCCATCCTTCCTTCCTTCCTTCCTTCCTTCCTTCCTTCCTTGCTTCCTTCCTTGCTTCCTTCCTTGCTTCCTTCCTTGCTTCCTTCCTTGCTTCCTTCCTTGCTTCCTTCCTTGCTTCCTTCCTTCCTTCTCTCCTTCCTTCCTTCCTTCCTTCCTTCCTTCCTTCCTTCCTTCCTTCCTTCCTTCCTTCCTTCCTTTCTTCTTTCTTTACTTTCTTTTTTTCTTATCTTCGCGCGCTCTGCCGTTCCTTCGTTCCTTGGTTGCTTTGTTCCTTCGTACCTTCATTGCTTTGCTCCTCCGTTCGTTCGTTCGTTCCTTCCTTGTTTTCTAATTAAATACATTATTACTCTTGTTGTTATTCTTATTCTTTATGGCATATCTTTAAGGTTTACGGTCCATGCACTTTATTGAGCGAAAGTGGTCAAATTGACTAACTATAGGCTTTTGATTCAAAAAGTTGTCATTTCAAAAATTTTCTACAAGAAGAAGTTTCGTATATACTATAACGTGATGAGTTCTCGGTGTCGATAAATGAAATCACTAAAGTGTTTTTTGGTACTCGGCCATAACAACACCACCCCAAAACATGTGCTTTTCTGCGCCTCTCGAAAACTTGAAAAAAAAAAAAAAAACATTAACATTCTCATTCATTGGTATTTTTTATTTTTTAGTTTTGATCATGGTTTCAGACGAACAATATTAGCTACTACTTTCCTTGTATTAAAATGTACAGCCTCATCTAATAAAATAACTTTCTTCCTACCTTCCTTCCTCCTTGCTCACCTTCGTTCGTTCGGTGGTTCCTTTGTGAATTCGTTCGTTCTTTCTTTCATTCATTCGTTAGTTCGGCCGTTCCTTTGTTCGTTCGTTCGTTCGTTCTTTCGTTCATTCATTCGTTCGTTCGTTCGTTCGTTTCTTCCTTCGTTCCTTCGTTCGTTCCTTCTTTCCTTCCTTCCTTCCATCCTTCCTTCCTTCCTTCCTTCCTTCCTTCCTTCCCTTCTTCCTTCCTTCCTTCCTTCCTTCCTTCCTTCCTTCCTTGCTTCCTTCCTTGCTTCCTTCCTTGCTTCCTTCCTTGCTTCCTTCCTTGCTTCCTTCCTTGCTTCCTTGCTTCCTTGCTTCCTTCTCTCCTTCCTTCCTTCCTTCCTTCCTTCCTTCCTTCCTTCCTTCCTTCCTTCCTTCCTTCCTTCCTTCCTTCCTTCCTTCCTTCCTTCCTTCCTTCCTTCCTTCCTTCCTGCCTTCCTTCCTTCCTTCCTTCCTTCCTTCCTTCCTTCTTTCCTTCCTTCCTTCCTTCCTTCCTTCCTTCCTTCCTTCCTTTCTTCTTTCTTTACTTTCTTTTTTTTTTTTTTCTTATCTTCGCGCGCTCTGCCGTTCCTTCGTTCCTTGGTTGCTTTGTTCCTTCGTACCTTCATTGCTTTGCTCCTCCGTTCGTTCGTTCGTTCCTTCCTTGTTTTCTAATTAAATACATTATTACTCTTGTTGTTATTCTTATTCTTTATGGCATATCTTTAAGGTTTACGGTCCATGCACTTTATTGAGCGAAAGTGGTCAAATTGACTAACTATAGGCTTTTGATTCAAAAAGTTGTCATTTCAAAAATTTTCTACAAGAAGAAGTTTCGTATATACTATAACGTGATGAGTTCTCGGTGTCGATAAATGAAATCACTAAAGTGTTTTTTGGTACTCGGCCATAACAACACCACCCCAAAACATGTGCTTTTCTGCGCCTCTCGAAAACTTGAAAAAAAAAAAAACATTAACATTCTCATTCATTGATATTTTTTTATTTTTTAGTTTTGATCATGGTTTCAGACGAACAATATTAGCTACTACTTTCCTTGTATTAAAATGTACAGCCATCAACTAATAAAATAACTTTCTTCCTACCTTCCTTCCTCCTTGCTCACCTTCGTTCGTTCGTTCGTTCCTTTGTTGGTTGGTTGGTTCGTTCTTTCGTTCATTCATTCGTTCGTTCTTTCGTTCATTCATTCGTTCGTTCGTTGTTCCTTCCTTCCTTCCTTCGTTTGTTCCTTCCTTCGTTCCTTCGTTACTTCGTTCCTTCGTTCCTTCGTTCCTTCGTTCGTTCCTTCGTTCCTTCGTTCCTTCGTTCGTTCCTTCCTTCCTTTTTTCTTTACTTTCTTTGTTTTTTTTTTTTCTTATCTTTTCTCGCTCTTCCGTTCCTTCGTTCCTTCATTGCTTTGTTCCTTCGTTCCTTCGTTCCTTCGTTCCTTCATTGCTTTGTTTCCTCGTTCGTTCGTTTGTTCCTTCCTTGTTTTCTAATTAAATACATTATTACTCGTGTTGTTATTCTTATTCTTAATGGCATGTTTTTAAGGCTTACGGTCCATTAAAAAACCCGGATAAGCTGGCCGTTGAATGAGCGCGCGCTAGAAAATGGAGTGAGTGTGTTTCATGATCTCGTGAAAAATGGTTGTTTGACCAATCAACGCTCGCGTACTATCCCAATTATTTTATAATAATATTTCTTGATGTCGACCTTTCCTTTTTGAGATGTGAACATTTGAAATCTGAAAATTCAAATGTCGTCATCCCAGGAATTTGCCAAAGTTTTGTTTTAAATCTGACAACAAACTTGTTTTTGTAAAGTAGTAAAACTGTTAATGGTAGTGTGAATATTAGTTATACAGATATTGAGCTTTAAAAAATTGTTACAATTATTTCCAGAGAACTTTTGCATATTTATTGAGGCCTGGGATGACGTCACTTCATTTGCATTTTCAGATTTCAAATGTTTATATCTCAGTAAGGAGAGGTCGACATCAAGAAAAATTAAGTACACTTATTATACACTTCATGTACAAGAGATTCGCAAAATATCCTGAAGGGCGTCAGGTGCACTTTGATTAATATGACAGCAGAATAGAATAATGCAAAGGTACAAATAATGTTTTTTAAATAAAATATTCGTCAATTCAGTGTCATTCGCGCCATTCATCAATTTCTTTCTTTTCTGTTTTTGGAAAAATCTACACTAAAAATGTGACTAAAACTAAACTAGAAAGTTACTATGTAAAAGTAACTGTAAAGTTTTACTCATATGTTTTTGGATATTTCTCCCTTCGGCTTTCATTGAGTCAAATTTGTTGCATCGGGTAGATGGATTTTCCTTATAACCCGTGAAAGAATAGTAAATGTACATAATTAACTAGTAAACGAGTCGTACAAACTAAATAGCTCTTTTCTTGTTCAGGCATTTTAAAAAGATCTTACTTTTGAAAAATTAGTTTAATAAGTGTTCATTTTGTAAATGTTCTGTACATTTATATAAATCCTAGATTCGACCTCTTTTGATTTTTTTCCTTATTTAAAGTTTCTTTTAAAGCGTTTAGGAGTTCATCAGTGACTAAATCACTCCTTGAATTTGATGAGCCTTTCTGATAATGGTTACTGTATAAGTGTTTCGTTTTGATATTATCAGAAAACTTTGCTGTAGCTTTAACAGTGTTAGCAAAGTTTATAGATTCACCTTCTCCATAAGAGTTCATATGAGGTGCTTGTGCCTTGATATTACCTTTTGTTTTAGCTACAAGCTTATCTTTTACTTTTTCTATAGCTTTTGGTGTGATATCTTTAGAATGTTTTGCTGCATTATCGAAGGCACTAACAAAATCCATAGATGCACTATATTTATCAGGATCTAAACGTACTTGGGACTTGCTGCTAGGTTTGGCAGGATCATTTGCAACCTCTTCTTCTGCTTTCTCTATCGCTTTTCGTAAGTCTATATTTTGCTCAACATTACCAGTCTTTGATTTTGTTTTTATAAGTTGCTGGCTGTTTGGTATAAATTTGTTTGTATTGATCTCAGAGTTGCTTATTGCAAGGCTGTTGATAAACGCATTGGCTTTATTGTTCATGAATGTTTTTTGTATAGATTTCCCAAATTTGTTTGGACTATCAATAGCTCCCATTGAGTTGAATTGCTTATTATTGCTGGGTTTCATTTTGGTGATAGTGCTAATGCTGGGATTAACTTCATTTGAATTTTCATTATCATTTCCCTTATGTTTCAGAAACTTGGCTGGTTGTTCATTAGTAGCATTTTGATCCTGTTCATCATTGTCCATCTCTGAGCTACTCTCTTTTGAAATGTCATCTAAAGCTTTTGCAAAGTCCAAAGCTGTGTTTTCATTATAAGCGCTTATTGAATCTTGATCAAAATCAGCTTTCGATCCTCTATGTACATCATGGCTTATAGTGTTAGTGTTGTTACTTACAGTCGTGTTATGTGGCATTTCTGATTTTAATCCAGCGTAAACTTCATTCCGAGTCCCCTGAAGTCTCTTTAAATAAGATTGATGACTTTGTTGGTTGATTTTACCAGCGATAGATCCGATTGCACCATTAACACGTGCTTGATGAAAAGGGTTTATTTGAGCACGGTCATAAACAATACTGTCATCTTCTTCTTCTTCTTCTTCTTCTTCTTCTTTTTCGTTATCCTCATCGTCTTTATCTTCATCACTTTTCTGTTTTGATTTCCATTTCCAGCTTCCACCACCGCCACCACCCCCTGCTGCACCTCCTCCAACTTTTACACCCCACTTTCCACCCCCACCCCCTGCTGCACCTCCTCCAACTTTTACACCCCATTTTCCACCTCCACCCCCTGCTGCACCTCCTCCAACTTTTACACCCCACTTTCCACCTCCACCCCCTGCTGCACCTCCTCCACCTCCAATCTTCACACCCCACTTTCCACCTCCTCCAACAGACAGACCCCCACCACCAGCTGCCCCTCCTCCACCACCAGCTGCCCCACCTCCAGCCGCTCCACCTCCAATTCCACCTCCAACAGACAGACCCCCACCAGCAGCTGCCCCTCTTCCACCAGCAGCTGCCCCACCTCCAGCTGCTCCCCCTCCAGCGGCCCCACCTCCCCCTCCAGCGGCGCCACCTCCTCCGCCAGCTGCCCCACCTCCAGCTGCTCCCCCTCCAATTCCACCTCCAAGAGACAAACCTCCACCACCAGCTGCCCCACCTCCAGCTGCCCCACTTCCAGCAGCCCCGCCTCCAGCTGCTCCACCTCCAGCCGCTCCCCCTCCAGCGGCCCCACCTCCTCCGCCAGCTGCCCCACCTCCAGCTACTCCCCCTCCAATTCCACCTCCAAGAGACAAACCTCCACCACCAGCTGCCCCACCTCCAGCTGCCCCGCCTCCAGCTGCCCCTCCTCCCCCAGCTGCTCCACCTCCTCCGGCTGCCCCACCTCCACCAGCTGCCCCACCTCCCCCAGCTGCTCCACCTCCACCAGCTGCCCCACCTCCACCGGCTGCTCCACCTCCACCAGCTGCCCCACCTCCACCAGCTGCCCCACCTCCCCCAGCTGCTCCACGTCCTCCGGCTGCCCCACCTCCCCCAGCTGCTCCACCTCCTCCGGCTGCCCCACTTCCTCCGGCTGCTCCACCTCCACCGGCTGCTCCACCTCCACCGGCTGCTCCACCTCCACCGGCTGCTCCACCTCCACCGGCTGCTCCACCTCCACCGGCTGCTCCACCTCCACCGGTTGCTCCACCTCCACCTGCTGCTCCACCTCCACCGGCTGCTCCACCTCCACCGGCTGCTCCACCTCCACCGGCTGCTCCACCTCCACCGGCTGCTCCACCTCCACCGGCTGCTCCACCTCCACCGGCTGCTCCACCTCCACCGGCTGCTCCACCTCCACCGGCTGCTCCACCACCACCGGCTGCTCCACCACCACCGGCTGCTCCACCTCCACCCGCTGCTCCACCTCCACCCGCTGCTCCACCTCCACCCGCTGCTCCACCTCCACCCGCTGCTCCACCTCCACCCGCTGCTCCACCTCCACCCGCTGCTCCACCTCCACCGGCTGCTCCACCTCCACCGGCTGCTCCACCACCACCGGCTGCTCCACCACCACCGGCTGCTCCACCTCCACCCGCTGCTCCACCTCCACCCGCTGCTCCACCTCCACCCGCTGCTCCACCTCCACCCGCTGCTCCACCTCCACCCGCTGCTCCACCTCCACCCGCTGCTCCACCTCCACCCGCTGCTCCACCTCCACCCGCTGCTCCACCTCCACCCGCTGCTCCACCTCCACCCGCTGCTCCACCTCCACCCGCTGCTCCTCCACCGGCAGCACCTCCCCCAGCAGCACCTCCACCAGCAGCACCTCCACCAGCTGCACCTCCACTAGCTGCACCTCCCCCAGCTGCACCTCCCCCAGCAGCACCTCCCCCAGCAGCACCTCCTCCTTCTGCTCCCCCACCTGCTCCTCCCCCACCACCAGATGCTGCCCCCACGGCTACTCCTCCTGCAGGAAGGCCTAATGATGACGTTAACCATTTTGGCAGCCATAACTTTCCTGATGGAGGGCCCGACTTACTTACAATAAGCGTAGGTAACATCCACACATCTTCCAAGGTTTTTCCTGATCCACAACAGCATGGACAACAAGGAAGATTAAGACAACCTCGACCACCACAAGGCATGCAACCTCCACATCCAGAACAACCACAGTTCCCTGCATGAAAACATCCTCCACCAAAGTTAGCTCCGCAAGGCATAAAGCAAACAGAACCCCCTCCATCTCCCCCTCCGTCTGCTTCTTGGGCGCTATCGTCGTCCTTTCCTTTCTTATCGTCATTTTTATCTTTATCGTCTTTCTTTTCATTAGCTTTGTCGTCCAGCTTTACTACAGTGGTCCCCTCTGGCTTTTCTGCTTTCTTCTTTTTCTTCTTCTTTTTAGACTCATCGTCATCATCATCGTCATCAGTTGCGTCTTCATCAGATTCATCATGCGATTGATCTTCTTCCTTTTCTTCCTGCTCCTCGTCGTCATCTGATTCATGATCGGAAATTTTTTCTACAGCAGTTTTGAGAATTTTATAAAGTTTCTTGAAATGGTCCTTTGATATTTCTTTTGTTATTGGAGAAGCAGGTCTTTCCTCTTCTGTTCTTTTTGTGACTGCAAATCCTCGGCCATTTCTTTGCACTAAAAATATTGTTTTTTTCGGATGGATACTCCCTTTCTCTCTTATAACAAGTCCATTGTGTTCCTCAAGATCTTCTATAAACTTGTAAAACTCGTAGTAATTATTTGGTTCGCTAGTATTGTAATAACTACTAGCAACGGAGGTTGTCAAAGTGAAGAGACAGGTCAAGAAGACAGCAAACATTACGGGAAATGATGAGCTATCTTTTAACCAAAATATAGCTATTTTCAATCATCAGAATGTTTGAAAATGTGTGGTCATTTTTCTTGATTTCAAAATAGAATTCTGTCAAAACGTTTTTGTGCGTTTTTGTTCGACATGACATGCTTAACTGTTTAAATCAATTTGATTTGTTCTGCTTGTGGAATCTACGCTTGGTAGAACTTATTTAGTTGCTCGATTACCTTTAGGATATAGTTATTCATTTGAAGCAGGTACTCAACAGAACTAAGTGCTTCTAAGTGTTCGATTAATACTTGTTGACAAATAGATATATTTAACTCTTAATTTTAGTATTTCCCATTAAAATAATAAGCAAAACGTTTTAAGAATAAACAACATTTTATTGAATGGGAAACTCACAAAAAAAAAATAATAATTTGTAAAGTTTAAGATTTCAATTATTGTTCTATTTAAAAAATAACAATGCATCGCAAAATTTTACATAGTAATACAATAAAGGAATATATAAAAATGTTAAATACAACGGAAAAATGCATGCAATCGTTTCTATAGTGGCGCATACTTAAACGTTATCATCGAAGAAATGATTAGAACATTTTGAACAGACAAAATATAATAAACTCATTCAAAATATATTTGTTTATTAATATAAAGAGAATATAAATGTCTTTAAAATACAAAATAAAGCAAAAATATCAATGATAAAATAACTTAACCAATGAAATGTATTACAGTATTCTCAATTGAGCTTCTAGCTATAAGGAAGATTATTAAACTGATACACTATTAATCTTACATTTTGCTTTTGCTTTGACTCAACAAGAAATGTTTAGACTGACAATCTTTCAGTTTAAAACAGCTTCTACAAGGGTTGAAACCAGCCCCCCTTTTGGCTGGAAATAAGACTTAGGTGGACACTATTCGACTGCCTTAACTATATATATTTACAAATACAACATCATCTTATTATCTTATAGTGGAAAAACGGTCTGTTTATATCTGACTACCTTCATCAAATGTGGCCTCCGCAAAGATTTCCAAAACAACAGATTAATGTCAATTTGGAATATATTTTAGAAATAAAAACTTGGAAATAAAACTTCCGTGGATGTTATTTGTCGCTGGCTATGTTTGTTTACAAGGACAACATCATGTTATTATATATTGGAGACAAATTCATTTGTTTAATTGCCTGTTTTCATCAAACATCCTCCGCAAGGATTCCCAAACCCACAGCCACACATCAAATTGCCTTTCATCGCCTGGAAGTCAAATTGTGGAGGATGATACTTGACTCTAACCATCTGTGAACAAGGGCAACAACATCCGCTAGCTTGAGAGCATGGCATACAACACGTCCCCAAATCACACGGAGGAGCAATTGGCTTTGGTTTTGGTGGAGGATCATCAAATGTCTTTATAGCCTCTTTAAGGAGGTTTAAAACGTTCTTCATCTTTTTCTTTGAGAGGCGCCTCTTGCAGCAGCAACATGATGAATATTTAGTTTTCTTTGGAGAAATTGAATCATGTACTCTATTAAAGTTCCCAGAAATCTTTTTGTAACGAGGCGTTCTTTGGTTCAATTTTTGAAAAAGATTCTTTGAGTTATGGTTTTTCCTTGTATTTTTGTGTTCATGAGGTTCTCTCTTCGAAAGCATCAAGCTTAGAGGAATGTTTTTCTCATAATTTTGCCATGTATCCTGCTGTCCTAACTTCTTCGACTCATGTGTTTGTAGTTGGGTACCCTCTATCTTAATACCCTCATTGCTAGAGCAATAAATCTTAGGTAAGACAAATGAAATAGTTGTTATAATTATAAGAACATCCATTGAATCTTTTTGTATTGAGAGTCGCTGGAGATGAACAGTCCTTATAAGTAAAATGTCAGGTACCGGCAAGAAGTGCGTAAAGGTCATTCAAAGGGACCAATGAGGGATTATAAAAGGATGAAGCCGGGGAGGCAGGGGACTACGGGATTAAAATGTCGGGTATGTTTGTCGGGAATTTTTACAAAACACCCCTAAAAAGCCATGAAAGATTACTGAGGTCCTTTTTTCGACATTGACTACAAAAAAAAAAAAAAAAACGAAATAAAAAAAACTAAAAGATAACCCTAAAAAATACTAAGAAATTCTGATACCCGGAAATAAATGATAGGAAGAGCATACTCAATACATGTACCCCCTAGCCCTCATCCCCCCTGATAAAGACTAGAAGTAGCAGTCGAAAGGCTGTGTTATAAACCTACAATATTCGAAACAAACGGTTTACGTATAAATCGATTGTACACGACGAACAACTAGAAATCTATTATTATATAGTTTACTCCGACGTCAGTAAAGTTAAGTTACCAAATTATGGTGTTACCAATTTCATTCTATTGTCTATCATTAATTTTGTATGAAACACCGACGCAGCCTATACTGGTTTACTCGCTTGTTTCCATTTAGGAAAGTACAGTTAACATTTTTAACGATGTTACAAATTTTTTCTATTACCTATCGTTTATATGAAACACCGACGCTTCCTATGCTAGTTTACTTGCGAGTTTCCATTTATCATTATATAGGATGAATTAAATATCAACAAAGCGTCATATAGCAAATTGCAAATAAAGGAAACTTGTGTACATTAAGTAGCAATGTCTACTGGTAAATGCCTGAGAGAAATTTGCTGAAATGTGTAAGTTTTTAGCTCTTACTTAGGGCACCGTCTGATAAACTCAATAGTTATTATCAAGAAGCTACCCCAAGTAGCTCCTCTATACCCAATACAAATATTAACTAATAACATTATGAAAATAAAGTAGTACCTCTATTAAGCGGTCACCCATTAAGCGGTCAACCTCTAATAGGCGGCCACAATAAAAAGTACGAAACCTATTCCTATACCTATTCTATACCTCTATTCAGCGGCCAACCTCTATTAAGTCAAATATGCACACTGAATGATTTAAAGATTTTATTACTGATAAGTTTCTCAAATATGTGTACTGTATATTACAATATTGACCCGCTTGTTATTCAATCGAATGACTGCAAGAAGTCGTATTAAACTAACAAACTATTATTATCATTAGTATCGTATCAAAGATGCCGTATGCAATCTTGAAAAAATGCCATTACCATATATGGTATTGTAGGTGAGAAGTAACAAAAATCTGTGATTAGCGCGCGAGTTTTTTGTCTTTTTTTGTAACAGGATGAGATTGCAACAGAACAATAGGCATATCTTTGATACGATTGATCTCGCAGATAACAGCATAACTAGGACTCTAAAAAGCACACCATTGTAGGATAATCAGATTAATTAGTAGGAATGAAGTAAATCACATAGACAAATACTATCTACTGATAATTAAAAAAAAGAACAAAGAAATCAAGAAAATAATAATGAGGAGAAAAATGATAAGACATATAATAAGGTGAAGAAGAAGAAGAAGCATAAGCAGAAGAAGAAGAAGAAGAAGAAGAAGAAGAAGAAGAAGAAGAAGAAGAAGAAGAAGAAGAAGAAGAAGAAGAAGAAGAAGAAGAAGAAGAAGAAAAAAAAGAAGGAAAAGAGGAAGAAAAATTAGAAAATGAAGAAAACGAAGAAAAGAAAAAAGAAGAAGAGAACAAAGAAAAAGAAGTAAACAAGTGAACAACAGCAGGAAAAAGAAGAATGTAATTTATAAACAATCAGTTTTGAATTTTTCTTTTAAACCTTTATTACTTTAAAACAAATTTAATTTACAACAAAATATATTATTATATTAAGTATTATATTTTACAGCTTAAGTATTATTACATTATTTTAAGTTTTTTTTTGCTTGTTATTTAGCCACTGGACATCCAGACACTTGTCCCAGATCCCAGAACCTCTCACGAAGAGAGACTATTACCCATCATAGTGGTCGAAGTTGGTGAAAATATGTTGCTATCAATCTGAAAGAAGAAAAAAAAATCAATAAGTTATCAATTAAAAATATCAAAACAAGCTATATACACTGGACATAGCACTGTTGAGTGGAAAAGAGATACAGCTCAAATATATAGAGTCAATTAGTTAGATAGAATGTATTGTAATATAATGTCATAGATATATAGCACATTTCACGTACGTCTTACAGTGCGAATCACAAAACCGTGGGCACCCAGAAATATTTTAGAAATCGTTTTTTGTTCGTTGAACAACTCAGAAACAACTATATCACCGCAAGAATTTTGACTGATGTGTAGTATGATAAACGTTTTGTAGTTAGAGTTGTTTGAACAATAAACGATTTCTTAAATATTTCTAGGTGCCCATGGTTTTGTGATTCGCACTGTAATGCTTAACCACGAGGAATAGTATTACACTGTACATAGCACTGTTCAAGTTGAGTGGGAAAGAGATACAGCTCAAATATATAGAGTCATATAGATAGACAGAATGTATTGCAATATAATGTCATAGATATATAACACATTTCACGTACGTCATAATGCTCAACCACGAGGAATAGTATTAGTGTGTATAGAATTAGTAGTGGGATTAGTTAGTGTGTATTAGCAAGAGGGTGGTCACAGCCAGGAATTGCTATGTCCTGTTACGTGTAAGTTAGTAAATATATTATGGAGGGACGGATCCTCGATTTAACGTCCTTGTATGACAAGGAAGACATTATGGAAACAAATATTGACATATTTATTAAATAGTTTTTGTTGATTTTGATTGACCTACCAGTTTAACCTCTTAACCGTAGTGTACTGGTCCAACGGGAGGTAAACAACCACATAGAGGCTGTGGAGCCAAGGGTAATAAACCATGAGGAAAGGGAACTAATCCTTGAGGGACGGCTACTAAACCATGAGGAGTCGGTACAAATGCATGAGGAGCAGCTAGGAATGGATGAGGAGCAGATAGAAATGGATTAGGAGCTGCTAGAAATGGATTAGGAGCGGCTACAAATCCATGGGGTGTAGCTAGAAAAGGATGTGGGGCGGCCATTAATGGATGAGGCATCGTTAAAAATGGATGAGCGGCGGCTACCATTCCTTGAGGGGCGCATTGAACTTGATTAGAGAGAAGAGGAACACAAGCTGGAGCAAGTGCACCAAGAAACTGCCGTTTGCGGCAAGGACGCTTCGTATGAGGACATTCTGTAATAAGAGTAGAAAAAAGAAACAGTAGGTCGATGATATGTATGTAACTATTTCCAACTATTGTCGAAAAGTTAAATTGTCAAGTAAAGTTGATTTGTTTAGCTATTGAGGAAGAAGGGCCTAACATTAATTTATATATCTGAAAAAGTTTCCAACACTTTCTAACAAATAATGTATTTTCTTTCATTGAAAGATGACAATGACCAACAACGTACAGTTATCTTGTAGTCTTCTAAAATTATGCAAAAACACAAACATTTTATGGAAGCACCAATTGCGTTAATAACAAATTTACTCCTTCCTCATTGTTATTGTTAATGAGTTCTACCTGATCTCTTGTGTCCACAGCACCCACCATGAGGACAGTGACACACTGGCTTGGGCTTAAGTGGCTTAAACTTGAACTTGGGTGGGGTACATTCACAACAGCAAGGCCACAAGCAAGGCCATTTGCATTTACCAGGAGGTGCAGGCTCTCTGCAGCATTCACAACAAGGGTTGTTTACGCATGCGCCGAAACTGCAAGGGAAGGTAACAGATGGACAACATCCACCATTGCATCCTTGGTTTGTGACTGGATGTTCGAAACCTCCACAACAGTTAGCACACTGGCAACCAGGCGCACAACAGTCGCAATGGGGGTGATGGCACAGCTCGCAGACACCCCAGCTTCCACCAATGCCTCCACAGCCACAGCCGCATCCACCGCCTCCTCCGCCTCCTCCACCTCCTCCTCCTCCGCCGCCTCCTCCACAACTAGTGCACCTCTTTTCTGAAAAACAAAGAAAGCGTTTGTAATCTAGTTTAATAGAATTAAACTTTGAAAGAAAAAAATACAGCAGAAACTAAAAATATCATTAAGTTTGATATTTGGAATAACATGCTAAAACAGTTTGTATAAACGAAAAACAATCTTGTTTATTTAAATGCTATCAATCCAAAAAACCTTAACTAAATACTTTATTTAAATTCGAAAAATGGGTAAGATGACTGGAGATCATTAATGAGAATTGTCTTTCTGAACGAAATTTATGGCGCTCAAGTATTAGTAATGTATTAGTAGTGCTAATCAAATTTATAAACCAACCTTTTAAATTGTACCATGCTACTTGCTCAAATAAAGTCCAAATAATTGCTTCAGGAGAATGAAATAGACCTCAAAAATTCAATACGCGTTAAAAGCAGTTTAGAAAAAGTAGTTATTAACAAGCAAATCATTCGGTTTTTTGTTTCAATCAATCTTTATTAAAGTCTCATTCATACTTCTTCTCATGCAAAATGATTTTACAATTTTTCAAAATTCAAATGAATATTAAACAGTGAATCAAACAAAGTTTTAAAATCGTCTGTTACTTAATGGAAAAATTTCATTGTCAAAAAGTCTGATTTATTTGTTGGTATATTTGCAGCCTTGTGGCTGAAATGGACATAACAGAATGCATTCTTCCATTTTAAGCGGACTCTTTCTGAGTGTGGATCATTTGTAGAAATACCAATCTGCAAGGTAAATAATGTGTGTTAGTACTGTTACCTTATTATATGCTCTATGATACTGTTTCATAAAATCGTCTTCAGTACTTCAATGATATGGCACACGATCAGTAGCTATGTAAAACAGCGTTATTCAGAGACAATGTACTAAGCATTGTAAATTTGCTTGTTTGAGAATTGCTAGAATTGGGGCTGGTCCAAAACGACAAATTAAGGAAAAATGTAGCTTTATTTTTCAAAATGATATACTTGATCTGTTAATGATGTACTTAATTATGTGAGTGTTTCAACCCATCTATTGTGATGTAACCCTTAAGCTAACCATCTGATTTTAAACAGTCAACGGTCCGAAATAATGGTAGACATTGAAAAGCACATTTGAACATATTTCACATGAAAAAGTGCGCATAATTTCAAATCCCTCCATTCCTATTTATTTAGACGGAATGGTGTATCATTTGTGTACCACGGAAGGAGTATAGTTACTCTAAAGCAAAAGAGATAATAGTGTATTTGCACTAATACGTGTTTATTTTCTTAAAATAAACATTATTATTTTAACTAGAATCTCGTCTGTATACACTAGAAGGTTCTAGCATTGTTACCTATTGGTGATAAGACTCTTACTTTTTATATTACTGTTTAGTAGTGGTACGGATAACGACCATAGGGAATATAACCACGAGGGACGAATCCATAAGGATGTGCTGCAACAGGTACTGGCGCAAATGGAACAAAGAATCGGCGATTGGTAGGGAAGACTGAAAAAAACAGTAATAATGATGATAAATGAACAAGCAAGCAAGCAGGCAAGCAGACTAGCAGGCATACAGCAAGCAAGGACGCAGACGAGCGGAAAGGAGGCAAGAAGGCAAGAAGGCAAGAAGGCAAGAAGGCAAGAAGGCAGGCAAGCAGGTAACAAACGGGATAAAAACAATCAGGTAACAGAAGGAGGAAACAGAAAGGGAACATAAATGGAAAAAAAGTAAGTAAGGAGCAAAGAGGCAAGCAGGCAAGTAGGCAATTAAAGAAGGTAAGAAGGCATACTCTGTGCAGGAAAGCAGGCAAGGAAAGTAGTCAAGAAGGCAAACTCTGTGCAGACAAACAGGCAAGCAACAGAACATACAATCAGGTAGCAGAACTTAAAATATATAAGCAAAGAATTAACCCAGCAAAGAAGCAAGCAAGTTAACTAATGAGTTAGTTATCAATGAATTAATTACGTTAGCATTAAGCACGGAATAAAACGGAAGATATAGCCACAACAGCAACTAATTAAGAATAGTTATTCATGTGACGAAATCATCACATAAAACTAACATAGTACACAGATAATATCACTCTAAATGCACTCCAAACATTAAAATAAAACAACATTTAATTTCAGAGGCTTTAAAAATCACCTGATCTCTTGTGTCCGCCGCAGCACCCGGTATGGGGACAGTGACACACTGGCTTGGGTTTAATAGGCTTGAACTTGAACTTGGGTGGGGTACATTCACAACAGCAAGGCCACAAGCAAGGCCATTTGCATTTACCAGGAGGTGCAGGCTCTCTGCAGCATTCACAACAAGGGTTGTTTACGCATGCGCCGAAACTGCAAGGGAAGGTAACAGATGGACAACATCCACCATTGCATCCTTGGTTTGTGACTGGATGATCGAAACCTCCACAGCAGTTACCGCATTGACATCCAGCTCCGCACCATCCTTGTCCATGTGGGTGATGGCACAAGTCACAGACTCCCCAACTTCCACCAGCTCCATGTCCACCACCGTGTCCGCCGCCACAGCAGCCACAGCAACCAAAGCATCGTTTTCCTGGAAAGTAAAGAGCAAAAGACGAACGCTTAATAATAAACAAAATATGGAATAGAGAGAAGAGAAATTGAAAAGATTGTTTAAAAGAGCTTCTAAACTTAATGTTATCTTGTATACTACAAAGTTCCTAAAAATCTACATATACTAAGACTGAAAACAATTTAAAAAAGTTTAACTTAAACATCAGTAATATTTAATTTAATCCACTGACTATATATTTATATATTTATTTAATATTTATATATTTACGTTTGTTGTTTTATATAATTTATCATAAAATTAATATAATTTATGAAGACCAACCTGTTTAACTCTGAAGCATGCACTTGGACTTGAACAAATAAAAGAAAGTCTTTGGAAGAATGCTTGCGCAAAAAGGATGGTAGGCTCAGATAGTATTTAAAATTAACTAAGATCGCTATTACTGCATGCCATAATAGTAGTTTAAAATCAATATATGATAATTAAATTATAATTAGATACAAATGTTGTAAAATTAAGTTAGTTATATGTTATAGTGAAGAAGTCATTCATAATAATTTTTTGATATCTTTTAATTTGTATTTTAGCCACTTCTGTTAAATCCCATTCATGCAAAATGATTATACAATTATAAGCTATCCCATGGATATTAAAATAATAATAAACAGTAGAACAAATAGAGTTCATTGCTAAAAATCGTCTATCATTCAATGGAATGAACGCTTCGTTTAAAAATCCGCAATTTTGATTGGCTATTCGTAAACAATGAGTCCAAAACTTTCAAGCCTCGGTGCGGAAACGGATATGACGTAATAACGCTTTTCCATCCTGAATTTTCTTCTAACGTAGATCATGTTTGTAAGGAACTACCTTAAAAGGCAAAAAATATATATTAGTATATGTGTTATTTAATGTGATGCTCATATAGTGCATTTTAGATACGTATCCATGATTTGTTTCAATCAATATGTATAGGTATGAATAGTTAATAGCTTAGGTTACTACGGAATCAGGTCAAAACAAAAATCAGGCTTTTCTTTGTCGACACACTGCCATTTTTTTAATGTTCGTTGGGTTTCATAACACATAGGCATTTCAGACCGAAGAACTCAACATTTGTTTGAATGGGGTACTGGAAGAGTCGATATATTTTGCTTTATGAGAGATCCCAACTAGCAGCAGGTGCTTGTGGTGTAATGCAAATTAAGCAATACATTTTTATTTCAATCCTGACCTTTTCGGGTTTTAATTGAAAGTAATTGGCACCTTCCCGGGAACAATTATATTATTTATTTCACTTACCATTTAAATTAATGTTTAGTAATGATATGTTGGCCCATAAGCAAGTGGAGGTCCATATCCATATGGTACTGGGGCCACAGCATATGGTGGTGGGGCCACGGGTACTAATGCATGTGGGGCGTAGGCGTATGGGTGTGCAATAGGGGCGTATGGGTGTGCAATAGGGGCGTATGGGTGTACAATAGGGGCATAAGCTGGAGCAATTGGAGCAAGTGGAGCAAGAAGTTGGCGTTTGTTTGAGGGAATATCTGGAAGAAATGAAACATTTAGGAATTAAAATCATTGTTTTTAGAGGTTTTGTTTAGACGCCTCGTTTGCTGGTCCCTAGATTCACAACAGCTCTACAGTATGTTATTACTTGGTGCTCAGTTTCATGAGTCGGCTGCGTTGGCGTCTGCTGTTTGTGTTTAAACAGCTTGTTGACAAATGTCATCTTGGCTTTTAAGACTGACATACTCTACCAAACAACACGTAATTAAATTGTCGCTTTTTATTATTGCACTCGCTTTCATCTTTCAGGTTTTAAGCACCATAAAAACATTACTCCATTTAGGGTTTATGTTGTAAAGAAGAGAAAACTAACCTGATCTCTTGTGTCCGCAGCACCCAGTATGAGGACAGTGGCAAACTGGCTTGGGCTTAAGAGGCTTGAACTTGAACTTAGGTGGGGTACATTCACAACAGCAAGGCCACAAGCAAGGCCATTTGCATTTTCCAGGAGGTGCAGGCTCTCTGCAGCATTCACAACAAGGATTGTTTACGCATGCGCCGAAACTGCAAGGAAAGGTAACAGATGGACAACATCCACCATTGCATCCATGGTTTGTGACTGGGTGTCCGAATCCTCCACAGCAGTTAGCGCATTGACATCCAGCTCCACACCATCCTTGTCCATGTGGGTGATGGCACAAGTCACAGACTCCCCAACTTCCACCTCCGCATTGGCCACATCCACAACGACGATGGGCTTTGCCTGAAACTGGAAAACTTATATCAGCTTGTTTAAAAAACAATTAGGCATTAGGTTAAGAGTGGCTTATCATGCATTAACTTAAGAAATATTTACCAAACAATAGATATATATGAAATTATAAAGGTTGCAAAAAAGATGACCCAATGCTAACCTATGCTAAATAAAAATAATTATTATTATTACATTTCAGCTATTATATCTAAACCAATAACATAACATGCAGTTTTTGAGTTGTATATTTTGTAAAATGTATTATGGCAGCATAAAACAATTGAGTTTTAAAGTAAACAAAATAATGAACGTCATATGTTGAACCGTTTGTAATAGATTGACAAATGAACTGATTTACGAACCTTTGATTTGACCGGATTATAAAAAGTTGATAGCAAGGCAATCGAAGAAATGAAAATATACAAAAACTGTTGATTACAGAATAATGGCTTTGATTTATTCGACTTTGACTGCGCAACATTTATTTGATTCAAAATTAACCAAATAGCAATATTCAAATTCAAAAATGTTTTTGATATCCATCGTATTTTGGTTTTCGTTTTATGTTAGGAGCAGCAGTCAACATATCGACGATGATAGTGAATAGAAAACGAGTAAAACAAGTGCAATGAAAGTTTTTCGAGAGATTTAATGCACTGCTATTGAACTTATTATCACAAATATATGTTTAACGAGATTCAAGACAAGCCAGGTGTTGTTTATAATCTTTGACAGCCATTGGATGTATACGAGGTATAGAATGTTGATCTTTTAACTGGATTTATGCACTTTCAGATGTATGCTGAAAAGAAAGGAAAAAGTGGTCAATTTTGTGAAGGAACTTTGTTGAACAATTCAAAAAGGAGAAAGAAAATAGGAATAAGAAGCAGAAGGAGGACAAGAAAAGATGAAATAAAAACCGAAATAGGGAAGAATAAGAAGAATAAGAATAAGGGAAGAATAAAGATAAATTAATGAGGAGGAAAAATGAAGAAGAAGACGAAGAAGTAGAGGAAGAAATAAAAAAGAATAATAAGAAGTAGAGGAAGAATCGAAGTACAAGGAGAGCGAAAGCAAGAAGAAAAGAAAACCACAGGAAGAGTCAGAGACAGAAGTTGAAACGATCATCCAAAGGAGATTAACAGGACAGATGCAAGAAAAGTGTTACGTACAGTAAAGAACTTACAGTGAACGCCTTAAGATCCAATCAAAGATTGTGTGTGTACATTAAAAATAAAATTCTTCATGCAACAATCATTCCATACCTTTTAATGTTCTTGTGAGCGTGTGGGGCGTATCCTACAGCCTTGGCATGTGCAAATTTCTCCATTGGTCCCATCATGGTGGATGGATTGACCAAAGGTATAATCATCATATTAGAGGAATCAGAGAAGAAACGACACTTGCACCTTTTCATTGAGCATCTCTTCTTGGCTATAAACACACGTAAATACAACACATATTAGATAAATGTTTAAGAGCAATACATGCAACTTTGTCAAAAAAAAAAATGCATAGCTCTAATAACTATAATTTTAGTCATGCACTAACTCAACAAGGATGGAAAGAATAGCTAGAAGTATTATAACAGATTTCTCACTGTTTCTCTATAAACATTGAAACTATGGTCAATGAATATATAGTTCTGTTTAAAGTCTTTGTTGAGTGTTTTCTAGAACGCAATTAGAAGTATGCCAAATGAGAATATATGGAAATATCTCAAATGCACGACCGTGGCAGGATTTATTCCAGAGATTGCTTGCTAATTAGTAAAATTATTTCCTTAGCTTTTAGCCAACATAAGTTAGCTTGAATTGCAAGATATGAAGGTTCATTGCAATATCAAAAACATGCATGAGCTTAAGAAAATCAATTTGTTTTATATATCGAAAATATGTGTTTTGTTCTCATTATTTCTTCACTTTGTAGTTCCTGGAAAAGTATTTTAGGTCATGCAATCTTTTCTTACTACCTCCCCTTCGCTTTCCTTGTGGACAGCAACAGCAAGGCTTAGCTTTCAGTGGCGTGAACTTAAACTTCGGTTGTTTACATGTACAACAGCATGGCCAGCAGCAAGTAAACTTGCACTCTTTAGGCGGTTTTTCCTTCTTTCCCTTTGGACATTTACATTGAGCACCGAAGCATACCGGGAACACTACATTAGCACAACCACATCCACAACCGCAGCCACAGCAACTGTCACAGCACTGGGGGCAACCAAAGCCTCCGCAGCAATTTCCACAGCAACAACCTCCCATTGTACGTTTTGGATGGTGGCAGCGTTTCTTAAGACAACGCTTGCCTGTTGACATAATGAAGGCCAATACAACCAGTTAACTCTTTAGA
This sequence comes from Metridium senile, assembly GCA_949775045.1. Classification (NCBI taxonomy): domain Eukaryota; kingdom Metazoa; phylum Cnidaria; class Anthozoa; order Actiniaria; family Metridiidae; genus Metridium; species Metridium senile. Next base: position 8,530,127 of record OX459110.1, on the reverse strand, counting down.
AAAGGGAAGGGGATAAACGTAATTTATCTAAATTATTTCTGTAAATAATTTTAAATCTCGGTTGATGGATCTGTGGATCCGAAAGCTTGGAATACAATAAACATACGAAGTGTGGATGTTACGGAATGATTAATGAATATTGATAGTACGAATTTGTTTTAGAAAAAAACATAAAATAAAACTATTATGAAGAATAGCTTATGCTTTCTGCATAAAAATACTACGTCATACCAAGGATTCGTTATGTATGCATGCGATGGCAAATTTGCTTATACATTGCAACTTAGTATTGCACTTTATATGCCAGTTTTTATATGACAAAGTAAAGCATAAATTTACGATAATCTGATTTGCAAAGCTTAATAAACGATTGTGTGAAGCAATGATTGACAGGTCATTCACATTAGTCGAAACTATTTCATCCAATGATATGATCTCAAAATGAAATGATACAAATCTCAAAACTCAAAATCTTAGTAATGCTTGTCCTTAATACGTCATAATATATATGTTTTTTTTTTATATATGTTTTATATATGTTATACATATATGTGTTACAGTGCACATTGTTAAGAACAGGACGGTTTCACAAAAATCCCCGAGCTCTCCGCAATTGACTAATAAATAATTGAATATTTTTTTCCTCAAAATATCTTATGCCAAATGTATACTTTTGCTTACCATTTAACTATAAAAAAAAAAAACATAAAAAGATTTGCGCATAACGAGTCAGTAAGGGATTTGTTAATTTCTAGAAACTACCCTGTCCTTAGCAACGCGAAAAGCATGCAATAACAACATGCTGTCAACGCCATACTCACCTCAATCTGAAGTGGCGCTAAGTTTAAAATCCACTCAATGAAACTGTCGACGTCACGCAAGAATCCATCAAAAATACAAGTCTTCAAAGTTTCAAAACGTTTTTTTCAAAGGGTTATGTTAAAAATTAAATGTTTATAAGGCATTCATTTAACAGGATTTATAATGTGAACTCAGGGTAGGTGTTAATTGCTGCCCTTTCGCTTTGTAAGACAAGTGGTAGCTTCTAAAAACAACCATATTTTTAAAAAAAAACCTGAGTTTAATTTGGACTTTGCAGTACCAAATAGTATCTTAAAATCAGTATCACCTAAGAGGTTTGAAATAGATAAAGTCACAAGGAAAATGTAGGGTCTGAGTGATAAAGTGAAAGAGTGTAAGGGGATTCATGCATTTAATTAGGGTTATAAAACATGCAATAAGATCAGTATGGTATATTTTTAATAATCCTTCACATGCTTTAAGGAATATTTTATTAATTTCTCACATAAAAGTACGTCAAAGATCTAAAATCAAAAATTGTGTAAACTATAGATGTTATGAATATCATAAACCGTTATTCAACATCATCATTTCAGCTACGTCGCTTCAGGCAAATTATAATATTTGATTGGTGAGTGGCAAAGATTCTTTCCTATGGTGTTGTACAGCACTTTTGATTGTTGCTGTATTTACGGCTAGGTATTGCCATCTTGTTGGAATTGGTGTCATCTGTAAATATCGATTCTCTTCTTGGGATTCATATAAAGAAAGGGTGAACTACAATAACAAACAAATATTTAACATTAGATTGTGCTGAGAACAGTTTATAGACATCAGTGAAATAGCAAATGTGGCATATATGGCCATGACATAACACGCCAGCACAACGTATACACCATAATTATACGGGATAAGACAATCGTATAAATTCAAATGCAGGACATAATACAAAGGCCAAGAAAAACACTGCTTATCAACGTACACTACAGCACAGAAACACATGCACGAGACACCAAAAACAACAGCAACCACAACATAAAGAAAAAAAAACAACTTCAATATATAAGAACAATCAAGATGAAGAAACAACAAAATCAACAATATAATTAAACAACAATAACATTATTATTGACAACAGATCTAGAAGCAATATCAAAAACAACAACAACATCGGTGAACAACAACAACAGCAACAACAGCAGTCATCATCATCAACAGCAGTCATCATCATCAACAGCAAAAAAATAAACAAACAAACAAAAATTAAATAACAACATCACCATCATCATCAACATCCACAAAGGCAATATATATGTTTACATACCTGTTATCTGAAGTGTTTAGTATGGATAGCCATAGCCATAGCCAGGGAAACCACCTCCAAGTCCATATCCGCCGTATCCACCGTATCCACCGTATCCACCATATCCACCATGTCCACCATATCCACCATATCCTCCGTATCCATAACCTCCATGTCCAAAACCTCCAAAACCTCCAAAGCCACCAAATCCTCCAAAACCACCAGAGCCACCAAAGCCTCCACAGCCGCCGCAGCCTCCACAGCCACAACGTTTACCAGGCTCGCATCTTTTAGTTACTTTCGCAGCGGCAGTTCCTGTGAAGATTTGAAAAGTAAATGTAAAAACAAATCACTGATTTTTACATTCATAGATATCTTTGGATAAAATAAACTTGGTAAATTGATCAAATAACTAAAAACATCAGCAATGAAATCTATGAATACAAAAAGTGGATAATTTCTTACTGAAATGTACATTTAACAAATAAATATTCTCTTTCCCTGTGCATTTAAAAGCATTAGTATTGACTAGTTCTTACCATCTTTCTTGTGCCCTCCACATCCTCCACATCCCATACATCCTCCTCCACATGGGCTGGTAGATTTGTGTGGGCAGTGACACAAAGGCTTGGCTTTCAGAGGCTTGAACTCAAATTTAGGTGGAGTACACTTGCAGCAACATGGCCAGTAGCATGGCCATTGGCACTTGCCCTTTGGAGGCTTCTTCTGGCAACATTCGCAACAAGGATTGTTGACACAGGCACCAAACGTTACGGGGAAGTTGAGATTTTGGCAGCAGCCACATCCGCATCCACCACAGTTATGGGGGCATCCGAAACCACCACAGCAGTTTGAACAGCCACAGCCTTCACCAGGTTCTCCCCATCCACCGCATCCTCCACCGCCGCATCCGCCACCGCCGCATCCTCCACCGCATCCTCCACCGAATCCTCCACCGTAGCCTCCTCCATAGCCCATGTCATCGAAGCCGCCACAGCCACATCTTTTTTTAACTACATGCAATATTGGTTTCATGCGTGTTAGAAGGCATGCATCATGCAATTAGCTAAGTCAGAGTCACATAAAGTATAAACACGGTCACATTTGAGGTGATGTTAGAAGATTGGTTAGATGTTTGATAACAATGGTTAGAACAAGTGAATTTTATATGGTACAGCAATCATAAGAGTTTGATAAGGGTGAGCTAAATCAGATGTAAAGATTAAACATGCAAATGTTATACATTGTATGGCATAAATGTTACAAGAAGGATATTACAGAAAACAAATTTTAGATGTCAAAAGGGATTTTTCTAAAGAAAAACAATGCCTTAAATCGAAAATAATAATAATAATAATAATAATAATAATAATAATAATAATAATAATAATAATAATAATAATAATAATAATAATAATAATAATAATAATAATAATAATAATGTAATGAACATGTGTACCTATATATTAATCTTACAGTATAATTCTAAAGTTGTAAACAACTTAATTATATCTAGAGGACTACATAAATTAAATGGGAAAGAAAGGAATTGTGGAAACATTGGAACAAAAAAACAACAACAATAAAACGGAAACTAGATTTATACCATTGGACTAATATTGATTTTTAAGATTGGGACTAAGAATACAAATTGGGAAAAATCTAAAACTATAATACGATATATACTACACTAGTTAACATAATCTAGTTTAAATTCTAAACTTATAAAGTAACTTTTAAGTTTAAGATTATGGGGTTAAATTCATGCAGATTAGACTTGAGTTGTTTGAAAAATTTTATTCATCCAACTCCATGCACTGTCTCATCTTTACACGATCATTTGTGAACGTTTATGTACATATGACATTTTTTGTTCGTTTAATTATAAATCATCTTCTGCTTTAGACATCTTTGAAGAATGTCTAAAATAAACAGTTTTGGAAAACAAACCAAAAAAAAAATAGGATATTATAATGTGTAACTCTGTCATTATTTGCAATTTATGAAAATTGCCAAATGTTAACATTGAGATGGGATATTGTCGTCGTGACGCTTGTAGTTGCCATGGAGAAGTTTGTATTAAGGGCGATGCTGAAAAAGAAAAGAAGGAGACGATTCAAATAATGATTAAGCAATAAAGCCTATAATATATACATATAAACAATATAAGATATAGATATATAAGATATATTATATAAATATATAGAATATAATATATAAACACATACAATGTAATACATAAAAACGTACAATGTAATGTATTAATACAAAGGGAATGTTTCGTCAAGTAAAAATAAATATAAAACAAAATTAACAAAGAAAGTCCCTTAGTTTTCCTGCCAGGAAATGGATCCACGACCTACTTATGACAATTCCAATTACGTTTTCAAACAAAGCTTTTCGATTGACTTTATATATATATATGTAACACGTACCTTAAGGGTTATATATATGAGTTACCAAGGTCCGCCATAACCAAAGTGGCCAACACCACCATATCCAAAGTGTGGGGCACCGTAACCATAGCCGCCGAATCCTCCTCCGTATGGACCGTATCCACCATATCCACCGTATCCACCATATCCACCATATCCACCATATCCACCAAATCCACCAAATCCACCAAATCCACCAAATCCTCCGCATCCTCCGCATCCTCCGAATCCGCCGCATTTCTTGGCGATTTCATCTCTCTTGGACACACCTAGGAAAGTGAATAAGAGCTATGAGATTTAAAAATAGTACTCACATACTCACATACTCACATACTCACATACTCACATACTCACATACTCACATACTCACAAGAGCAAGAGCAAGAGCAAGAGCAAGAGCAAGAGCAAGAGCAAGAGCAATTTTTTACAAGTGCAAGAGCAAATAGAGGACACATAATAGTATAGAGCAAATATCAGTAAGTAATTCTCACATACCATCTTTCTTGTGCCCTCCACATCCCATACAGCCTCCTCCACATGGACTGGTAGAGGTGTGTGGGCAGTGGCACAAAGGCTTGGCTTTCAGAGGCTTGAACTCGAATTTAGGTGGAGTACACTTGCAGCAACAAGGCCAGTAGCATGGCCATTGGCACTTGCCCTTTGGAGGCTTCTTTTTGCAACATTCGCAGCAAGGATTGTTGACGCAGGCACCAAACGTTACGGGGAAGTTGAGGTTGGAGCAGCCGCCACATCCACATCCACCACAGGAATGGGGGCATTCGAAGCCTCCGCAGCAGTTCGAACAACAGCAGCCTTCGCCAGGGACGCCCCAGCCTCCGCAGCCACCATGTCCTCCTCCGCAACCTCCTCCTCCGCAGCCGCGTTCATAACCACCTCCATAACCAAATCCATCTCCGAATCCACCAAGTCCACCAAGTCCACCAAGTCCACCGAATCCTCCGCATCTCTTAGAGACTGCATGCAAATTAGGTCATTATCATGCAAAACATGCAAAGGGTTATATAAGAGATTTATTTTATGATTATAGGTTAGTTTTATTAGCACTATAGAATCCCAAACGTAATAGTCGACATTTGTTTTAACAAAGCAAGCAACCTTTGAAATGGCGTTGTACTTGTTTTAATTGAAATATGTTTTTCTGTAAGATAAGTTAGATTTAGATTATTCAGTTTAAATCCGTGGCATGGCTGCCAAAATTTCAGTTATATAATTATACAACGAACTTATTTCAATTCATTAAGAATATGTTAGCTTACGTTGGAGAATCTTAGTTCAATAACATGCATCACAAGAAAATTGATTTTGAAATGTGCGGATATTTGAACAAATTATGTAAATCGCTAGATCACACAAATGAACAAAATTAGTCTATCGCATGCATTCATTAGTGTTATTTTTGGTTTGATTTTAAAAATATATATCATAACTTTAATAATAATGACAATTATTATTATTCTTAAAGAGCCAAAACGTTTAAAAATGTTTCTTTGTTTAGGTTGGATAAATAATTTTACTATTAAATTAATATCGAAAAAATAAAACATAAAGTCTGCATTTCTAAAATATTAAACTTTTGTACTACCATGTTCAGAATTGCTGTTTGATGTTCACGATTCATTGAACTGAACGACAAACAAAACCATGAAAATCAACGATTTCAAATTGAAACTCGAGTTGTTGAAGACCTGTTTCGCAACATCCTTTTCCTTTAATTTTTGATGAGAGTTCTACGCTTGAATAGACACAAACAGGTTCTTTTCAGGAATCTTATTTCCGATGAAATTTACCAAAATATTCTAGAACGATTGATCGTATTCTACCAAAAACAAAAAATAGCTTTTTATAAAGTACATCTTGGGAGATTAATTTTTGTACAGGGTTAAATAGTCTGGGAGTTTTACACACAAAATAACTTTACACACTAACATGTTGTATTAGCGTATCGGTGTCCGATTAAAAGTTAGAAATAAATTCTGGAACAATTGATCATATTATACTTAAAATAGAATAATTAGACACATTTCTCAAAGTATGTAAATTTCTGGAGCTAATTGATTTATCTCAAGTAAAATCATGTCAAATAAATTTCATAGCTAGAGATTTAGACTAAACTAGTTTATTATTGATGATTTGATCTATTTAAACAAGGAACAGGAATCATGAATGAATACAAATCTCAAAAAGAAATATATTCAATTTAAGTTCGAGTCAACAAAGAAAATAAATAACGAGACATGAGCCTATAAAAAGGCATCAATTTGCTGACATGCGTAATTTGTCTTAAAAAGTAAGATGAAGATTAAATAAATTAACAAATTTGTAAATGAGAGAAAAAACTATTCATAGAAAAGTGCATATATTTTTGATTTTGTACAAAACAAGACTTCTATTTACAAACTATATTCAATTTATGTTTCGTCTACCGGCCTATTAGTAATAAGCTTAACTAAAAGCAAAATAAAACGCAGTCTAGACACAACAATAAAAGTCGTATCCTACAAGCCAGTTTTCTGGGTGTTGCTCTTTTTACAAGAACAACCATAAAAGAAGCCAACGGCTAAAAGATTTTCGCGGATTAACTATTTTGCCAAAAGTCTCAAAAGGTTTTTTTTTTCCGGAAAGGAGTCACAGGCAAAGAAATAAAGAAATCATTTGCAAAGTTACGAAAAAGGAGATCTGTTGTTTTGGGTGAAATTATTTCGGTCATTGGAAAACTTATGAATCAATAAATATTAAGTATATTGATAAGTGAAAACTTTAGTTATCTATCATTATAATTTAATTAAGGTGATTACATAATAAGAACTTAAAATATCTAAAACTATCTTATTGAGATTTTTCTTGCCAAATGGAAAGTAAAGAAAGTAAAGAAAGAAAGGAAGAATATTATGGTTGAGGAAATGACAGTGAAAAATACCTGCGACGGCCTTGCTTTTTTTATCTGATGCTCCCTTAGGTGATTCGCCTGATTCTTCAACAGATCGTCGTTCTTTTTCTTCGCTTTCTTCTGGTTTATCAGCGCTTGCGCTTCCGTTGCTCTCAGAGTCTACTTCCTCATCAGGCTGTTCTTCTTCATCAGCAGAAGATTCCTCTTCTTCCTCATCTTTATTATCGGATCCCTGTTCCTTCTCGTCTTCTTTGATGTCTTTGTCCTCCTGTTTTGGGACATCGGCGCTTTTTACATCCTCAGCTTCTTTATGAGGAGCCAAAGGCAAAGCAGAAGCTTGGTAGATGACGATAAATAGGGTAAAAACTACCCAAAGTGTGGTAGCTTTCATTGTGTTAATGTTTCACCGACTAGTAATGGATACCAAGAAGCTACCTTTGGGGTATACAACTGACTAACGTCGATATCCGTACGTTGATGAATCTCGCAGTGAATGAATGCCAGCACTATGACATATGAATTAGTAACACGTAGATCATCCGACGTCAAGTCGACCCTACTAGGTGTTGTATTGTTTACCTCTGGTTCCACTGTGTACTTTGTGCAGGTACGCTTGAAAAACCCTTGACCCTTAACATGTTACCACCTTCACAACCTAATTCGCTATTCTTTTGACGCTTTCCTTAGAAAAACACCACGATTTCCCGCCTTTATAACCCAAATAACAACCAAGGAAGACAAAACTAACGAAATTTCAAACGGGGTTTAGTAAGGGAGTTAGATGACTTAGGTTGGAATGACGTAATGTGGGTGAACAAGTTAACTGAACGGTCCGGTGGATATTTATTTAGTAAATGATGGCCAATTAGTCATTCTTTCGCCATGTGACCGTCGTTGACTTTGATTGCTATGAAACCAAGCGAGTCGTGAAGACATAACACTGAACAAAAACAAAGACATCCTTAAATTAAATGTTTTTTTTATTTATTTTAACTTTTTTATTTTTCTTAAAAAAAAAACACCGATTTTATACATTGATTCGCAGCCTAATTTTTAAATTGACATATATTATCATATACTAAAAAGGAAGACAAATCATTAACTAAACAAAACCAACACTTTAAACTTTGACTGAAAACCAACGAACCGATTCAAGAAAGGCAAAGCAAATAGAAAGAAACCTAAAATATTAAAACTAGTCGTTCAATCATTGTTTTTATTGCTTTCAATTTTTCTATGTAAAATTGACTACTCAGATAATAAACTTTAAAGAATTTAGTAAACATCTTATATCGAAAATATTATAAATAAACATCGGAACACATTTTTGCTACTGTGTCTGTAATGAATTATGGGTAACCGTCCTATGACAAAGGCTAAAATATTAAGAAAAGCGCTGTTGCTTTTATTCCTCAAGAGACTGATATTTTTATATAAAACGAAAATTGATTCGTTCTAAAGAAATTTATAAAAAATCATAGAAAATATTGGTTTTTGTTTATGTTCGTGGTGCATCCTGGGACTGTATATTATTATAAGTTCCTTTGACATGATTGCTTGAAATAATTAGATTAACATCGTTGTTATTATTGTTATAAATACAGGCACAACCCTAAAATATTACCGTGCCGATCCGGCCTAGAACAAGTAAATTTAATTTGATTCATTTTAAAGAAAATTAACAAAAATTAAAGGAAATTTTGTTTTTTGTTTGTGTTCGTGGTGCATCCTGGGACGGTATATTATCATCATTATTTCCTTTCACATGGAAGCTTGAAATAATTAGATTAACATCGTTATTGTTGTTGTATTAAATATAGGCACCATCCTATAGAACCCGGTCTAAAACAGGTAAATTAGGTTATAAATATAATTGTTCTGTGAAAAATACTATAAGTAGATCTAATTCTTCAAATAGTAGTTATATCAAAAAATATTTAAAAAAAATGTAAAAATATTCCTACGTCAAAAAAGAAACCTTAAAAAATATAGTTTTATAGCACATGTTTTAAATCGAAAGGTTATGTATTAAAAAATGCCGGAAAAAATCATTTGCATTGTTTGTTTCACTGCTAAAGTTATCTTCGTCTGTCTATAGCATATCAACAGAAAATATTTAAAATAATACATTTAACAGTTTTATATAATTAATGGAATCATAGTTTATCAAAATTTTCCTTTCACTGCAGTAAATGTTATAAGATTCAAAAAGATAAATACTGCAACTGCTTTTTTTCATAAATTTAATCATCAATTTCTTATAAAGTGCATTGGAGTCTTTAAGGTATCCCAGCTAACATTGTGGTCACAAATTGACATTCAATTATTTAGTTCAACATATGAAATCACCCTCCAAAAGTAACATTTCACTAGACAAGAAATATCAACTTTTAAAAAGGTTTTAAATTACCATCTAACTGATATTCAAACTGCTTTTTGATTTTCTTCAAATTTGCTTTGAAGAGAAAAGACCTGCCATGACCTGCTAAAAACTGCTGACCTAAAACATTGCTGTCATAAATATAAATAAAACGCTTCAAATAACACCTTACATGAACCTTTTGTTCAACTGCTATTTCAATATTTTTAAAACATGAATTTTTGTTTTTGCATTATCAGGAATTTGTTTATTTTCACGGTTTCAATCTCCCTTACCACATTGTAAAAACGTTTGGCTTAAAATAGTAAAAATATCAACTGACCAGCGGTAACAATGCCATGCGCGAACTTCATATTTGACACCTGAAATGAGCTCTTATCTCATTTGATATCTAGAACACAATCACATACACCCTGTTTGTGAAAGTTTGTCATCCATTAACAGCATTGTGCGCTAGTGGCGCAAAGGATTATGGACCAGTTCAGAAAGTAAATGAGCATTTGAAGCACATTTCTTGTTGTCTAATGATTCAAATTGGTATTTTCTCAATAATTAATTGAAAAGTAAGGCGAAATAGCCATGGAATCCCGGTGTACTAGTAAAGTTTTCAAAGAGATATATGTATCAAATCATACATTTCTTTCTAATTATTCCGAGTGACAAATAGAAACTACATTCATAGGTCTTTTGGCTTTTGATTTAAAGCAGCAATAGGCCTTTTGCAACAACAGGTCACGTGACCCTACCCCTTCTAAATCGAACAGCTGTGTCAAAATGATCATCAGAAATGAAAAGTGCACCTCAACACTAGTGAGAAGCCGAAATATAAGCTCATAAATTGTAACACGAGGGAAATGGCATTAAATTTAAGATTCAATTTTTTATAACGATTTATATGGAAAGTATGCTCTGGTGGGCAAAGACTTTAATCTTTGGGTCACAATCATTGAATTTTTAATGAGTGTTATCTTTAAAAAATGGAAGATAAACACAATGTCATAGCTTACAAAATGTACATGCGTTATTTTAATTATTTTATTTTTCTTAAAAGAAACAAGTTACAGACCCGTTTTCCTTTTCCCATTTTTTCGAGATCATCCGGTGCTTTATAACCAAAATAACTAATATAAGCTAAATAGTCATTTTTCTCATACTTACAAATAAAAATCAAGCAGACACTTTATTGCTATCACCTTATCTTCTGTGGAATATGGTGTTTGCACCAAACTTTTATCATCACTGTACTTTCGCTTTCAACGTTTTTAACTCGTGGATCGAAGATCCTCGAGTTATTGGGATGGGGCTTTTGAACCGGAAGGGCCACTTGCTCACTCACTCACTAAGGTATCATTGTAAACTTGTGAGCCCCGAGATTTTGGTCAGCGTACTTATTCATTACATCATCTTTCAAACAACCACTCTCCCAATTGGGTTTCCTGTTTACTAATAAGACCTCCCCTCCCCACTTTGGCTGAATGTATAATGACGTCATAATTTAAATCTTAATCACTCGTGCATGCAGAATTCGCAGAAAACTTTGATGCTGGCTAAGAACACTCGTCTTTTAATATCAATCGTTGAAGAGAAGGAGTTGAAGGTTTTTACAATAATATGTTTGCAGGGAAAACGCAAGAGTCCCCATTGGAAACATATTGGTAATTGTTTTTTCACATATTTCTTTTTGAATCAAGTTATGGTTATAACACTGTAAATATGCATATGCACAGACTTGTGTACGAGCAAGTTTTTCTTTTGGAAGTGCCATTTCTTGCACATATGGTACATCAATTTGTCTTTGACAAAGTTTTCTGGCAATTAGTTCACTGCTGGTAAAGACGATCAGCATTACTTGGCAAGTTTTACTTGACAAATACGTATTTCTTTGTGAAGTACTGATTGTTATAAAGCTGCAAATATGCATCTGTAGACGTGAGCAAATTTTTCTTTTGACAATTTTATATTGCCAGAAATTGATGCTGTCGTAACTTTTCCGTGACAAAGTTTCCTTGAAAAAGTTGGCCAATATTACTTTCTTTCACAATTCCATCGCTTGTATATACAGCAACTATTCTTTGTAAATATTTTCGGTTCATGAGGACGGATAAACAAGTTTACACTGAAATCATTTCGCTAATACCTCTTGCAGCATATACCTTGTCGTTAATCTAGCTACATGACCAACATTGTGTATTTGATAAGTTTTGATTGACAAAGCTCCATTGTTCTAATTCTTGGAGAAAACCAGCAAAATTTCTACTCGACACGTTTTGATATTGAATTCTATACATCACATTTTCTAACAACACGTTCAACTTTAGAAGAAACTATCATTCAAGCCTTTTCATGTGAAGGCGGGGAAATCATTTATTTTTGTTCGTCTAGAGGAGCAAAGCATTTTTGTGCATTCATGAAAACATGTAGATGGGCAACATTCGCTTTGAGTTAATGAATGTGTATGCTCTTAATAGCAGTACTTCATGGTGAAAGACTGATGACCTTCATTAGACATTCAGCTATTTGATTTGATATCATTAGCATATTGTTATCTCCGTGTTGATTTATTTCAATGTTTGGTGCCATTTTTTATGACGAAAAAAATATCATATTATATTGTTTGATGTCGTTTATGTTGAGTAAATTGTAATGTTTGTGGAATCATCGGTGTTACATGAAGACTGACAGACTACCTGGCCGGTGTTATTATTGGGTTATCATAAGTCGTCATAATAAGAAATAATCAACTTTTCAGCACTAGTGTTGTTTATAAAATAACTATTATAATTCACGCACTCTGATTAATTGACGGCTTATGTTTGCATTTGTGCGTTTGTACCGCAAACCTTCTGATTGTATGTAAACTAATGTATCTGTCAATACAGCACGACCATTCAAGTTGTAAACATAACTTACAAAACACAGCTATTTAGAAATAGATCAATTTTTGCATACTTAAATACAAAGAATATGTATGATAATAATAATGATGATGATGATGATGATGATGATGATGATGATGATGATGATGATGATGATGATAATATTTGGCACTTAATTATTTTTATCGGGTATGTACCGCTGTATATTGTAATGCTTTTGGCCTACCTAACTTAACATATAATTTAATTAATTCCTTATTGTCAATATGATTTAATTTCCTAATTGAATCATAAAATCATATGCATGCATATTTAAGGGTAACAAGAGCATTGGCAGCTTCACTTCAGTCACTTCAGCCTAACAGAGGATGCTGTGGATGCTGTGCTTATGGCTGCTGTGAAAGTGAAAGTGAAGGCGAGTGGCCATGGTACGACGTGAAAGGCAAAGGTAATTT